>JANBXA010000735.1:49022500-49035000 GCA_030556225.1 Cricetiscus sungorus | reverse complement strand
GAATCTGCATTAAAATAAACATTTCCTGTTCTGCTGTTCTGTCTGGAGTACACACCGTTTGCCTCCCATCTGGCTCTTGTTTGGGTTATCTAGGTGGCCATACTGTCCCTTGACTTGATCTGAAGGTGGCCCAGTGTTTGGTCCCGGATCTTCCATAGAGACGCTGTCACTGTGACTCTGAGTGACAGGGACATGGGTGCTGACTGACTCTCAGTGGAGCCTCCTCAGTACTGTAGCCCCGGAGTTCAGTGCGAACCGCACGCCATTTGTAAAATTAAAGGCCTACGTTTATCCTTGAGACAAATGGCAAGGCTGTTTAGGGTTGGTTTTAATCTGGTGTTCTGGCAAGGATCCCGTGGGGACACACAAATTAAAGCATAGTCCCGGGTCAATTATAGCAGTGTGTCTTTTGAGTAGGAAAGCCTCGGTGACTGGTATGACAGGGGCCCCGGTGACCCTGCTGAGTGTTATTAATTTTATTGTCCCAAGTGAATAATGAAAATCGGACCTATTGTTTAGCTTTCAAGCTAAAATTGTACACCATTATCTCGATGACGGGTGTCTGAAGAGCCCCCCACAGCATGTATTCGGGAGAAAGAGTCGAGCAAAGTGACTTTCTTAATATAGAAACAATTCTTAAATATGAAAATAGAAGCATTGCTGTGAGTCCAAAGCATAGGACCCGTGAGAACGAAGAGCATGGTGATAGGGACTTTGGGGTTTGTTTCGAGGTTGCTCTAACACTCAGGGCTTGTGACCATCAGTTTAGACAGCCAGTAAAAAGCATCACGGTGGGCTCACTGCTGTTTTAGTAGTGTCTTTGTGATGACTTTGTTGGGTGACCCCTCGATGCAGCAGAGTGGTGGCTAAAAGGGGTCTTCGGAACTAATTTGCTTTACTGCTCAATTAGCCAATGATGGGTTCTTAAGCAAGTTACTTAACCTCTAGCTTACCTCACCTTCCTCAGCTGAAAAATGGGATGGCGCTAACAGCACTGTGTTGGCATGGCCCTCCAATCAATGGATGGGATAATGGCTCCAAGTCCTTAGTCCTCCTCCTCGGGAGGCTGCCGCCCATGCTGGGGTGGGCTTTGGTGGTGTCTTTGAGTCTTTGAGAGCCTGTAAGTGACCGCTCGCCCACATTCCTGTTCTGGTGGTATCTGTACATCAGTTTGTTGCAGGCTCCCTGTCTGGGGCGAATAGATGTGTCTGTGTGAGAGACAGTCCATTTATGAAGAGGTTTGTCTCGGGTGGCGTGAATGCTTAGTGATTCTGTGCGCTGAGAAACTTCTCTCCAGGCTAGAAACAGCCTCTCGGAATTTGCTTTTTCTCCCCATTCTTCTTCCTTCCTGAATCTGCAGTAGTAACAGGTATGATCTCAGGGAAAACTCCACAGAGTCCTTGCAAACTCCAAACACTGATAATGTCCTCTGGAAGTTGGCATGATGAGAGGGGAGGCCAGCTTTCTGTTAAGCTTTCTGAGTAGCCTTAAAAGGTGGTGCATCAGGCTGTAGAGACGGCACAGTGGTTATGAGCGCAGGGAGCTCTTGCAGAGGACCTGTGTTCCACTCCTCGTACCCACAGGGGTGCTCCCCATCACCTATAACTCATTCCAGAGGATCTGACCCACCCGCCTTTCCTCTCCAGGGTTCTGTACACGTGTGATGCAAACAAAGCCATAAAGCTATGCAGGGTTTCCCCCCCCCTCTGTCTCTGTCTCTGTCTCTGTCTCTGTCTCTCTCTCTCTCACATACACACACACACACCTGTAAGAAGATAACTCATAAGTATGAATACATATTTTTAGAGGTGGTGAATCTAAGAATCCTCTAACGCTTGTCTAATCTTAGGTTTCTGAGTCCCACGTCACAGAATCCTAGCCTGCGAGGGTCTGATGTTTCCCTCCAGTCTCCACTTTGGGCTCTTCCTCAGCTGCATCTTCCCCATGGAGCACTGTTTTCTGTAGCTGCTAGGGTGCGGATAATTGAGAGGGATACTTTCTCATCCGTAGTGATGGTTAAGCCCCAGAATGTATTGTGGATACTTATAAAATGCCTGGGACACGCACTCAGAAATTCTGATCAGTACATTTACTTTTAAACTCTAAAATCTGTAAGGAAGTATTAAAATGCCCCTCATCCCTGACGACAGATGTCCACTGGCAATGGTTCATTCTTTGCACAGCCCAGATCGATAGCCACCGCACAGCCCTTAACCTCTCCATGTTGCTGTTTGAATACTTCTCAGTGGTTACCAGGTAGACAGGCAAGAAGGACCGCGTTCCTTGCAAACCCCTAATCCTAGAAGCAAAGGCCGACTTATCAGCTGTCTCTCATCTACACTTTGATTAGGTCTCAAACTCTGACAGGTTCGGATAATTGTTAGGGATGGAGAAAAGGAGGCCCATCGACAGCAGAAAATGGAGGCCTCCAGGTTTGTTTCTGAAGCGCCACATCAGTCCACCCCGTTAAGTGATGAAAGGGGCAGCTCTGAACTGCAAACGGAACTCAGCCGGATATGTTCAGGGTCAGGAGCAGCGGCTCGAGACCATCTTGTTTGCAGACCCCCCTTTCATGTTATTAGGCTGTCAGTTGACAGCCTCCGCAAGATTTATGGCTCAGAACTCAAGTGTATACATGTGTGGGGAGGTGGGATGGGGTTGTGGGGGGAGATGAGGGGAGGACAGGAGACAGACAGCATCTAGGTGTGACTGAACAGCATAGGCCAGTCTCCCCCCCACCCCCGCGTCTCTCTCTCTTCACATACACACGTATTCTCATTCTCTTTAGTGTTTTTTAGATTCTTTAATAACTGCTATAGCAGATTAAAATATAAATTGAGCCTTCACAAGGAAGCCCCTAATTTTTTATTAAGACTCCTAGAGTGCTTTTAATAAAGTTCTGTGGGGGGCTTGAGAATGAAGATAGAGAGTCCCTTTCTCTCAGACTTGATGAAATTTCTCGTGCTTTTGGGAAAATTCTTTTTCCACGGTGCAGCGTGACTTTTCCTCAAGCGATATTAACGGATGCATCCCCCTCACGTAGGACACCACCAACAGACCAAAGAAATAATTCCAGGCACTCAGGCTTGGTGAAGCCATGCAGTGTTGGGGGAGAGCAACGTGCTACATGGCATGGTTATTGCACCTGTTCCCATCTTTGCCATTTATTTCGGTTGAGATCTCTGGTGTTTAGAACTGCCTTTGCGTGCAGGCGGCAGTGAGCCCTGAATCCTTCCCCTTCGTGAGGGAAGCCCAGGGCTGTTCTGCGAACTGTGGCCCTTCCTGACTTGAGCCTGTTCCCTTTTATCCCTTGGCCTGAAGTCATCTAAACAGAGTGTGGCCGCCTTGCCTCATTGTCTGAAACCCCTCTGGGGCTCCACGCTGGTTACCTTCTCCTCGCTGACACCAAAGGGAAGGTAGGGTTAATGTCATGGCAGAGAAGGCCCTGCGCTGGGACCAGTGCTGGGCTGACACAGGACATCAGCTGCTTGCTGGTGTCTGCATATATCACGAAGCTGATCCAGGACAGGAAGCTGGACCAATCAGTGTCTGTTCCCCAACAACACATTTTCTGGATCTAGGCCCTACATCCTGAAATACCTACAACTTCCCTAAGCAGTGCCTCCAAGTAGGGATCAAACTCAAGCCCATAAGCCTGGGGGTATTCTATATTAACACCGTAATGGCCCTGTTAGGAACTGTGTCCAAATTTAATACAGTCTACGCATTAGTGCCTTTTCCCATTAGTGCTGTGAAAAACTCCTGAGCAAAGCAGCTCAGGGTCTCAGAGTTTGTGTGGACTCACAGTTGCAACGAGTCTGTCTGTCTGCCATGGTGGGGAAGGCAGGGGATAGGAGGGAGCTGCTCACACACCCACAGTCAGGAAGCAGAGAGGGACAGTCCTCAACCCCAGGCCGTAGAATGGTGCCACTCACACTTAGGATGGTCTCAACACTTCCCCTAACTCAGCAAAGACTTTTCCTCAACAGACATGTCTAGAGCTTCGTCTGCCAAATGGTTTTTGACTGTCAAGTTAACAATGTCAACTATCATAGCATGTAACATGCATTCCCTTATCACTGGCCATCTCACTGACACGCACGCACACACACACACACACACATGGACAGACATGTACACACACACATACACACACACACACACACACACACACACACGGACAGACATGTACACACACACATACACACATACACACACACACAGACACACACACACACACACACACACACACACACACACACACCGCACGCACGTGCCCCACACTCAGCCATTTCCCTGGCAATCACAATCTCCCCCGTGCCGTGCCCTGTTCTCTTTGAAAACGCCTGCACACACTCTACTCCTGTCCCCTGGGCTTCTATCCCTCTCTAGAAAACCTCAGAAACACCATTCCTGTCTTTAAGACTCAGTTTTCCCTTAAAGGAGTCATTTCCTCATCCATCAGTGCAGGGACAGCATTCTTTAAATTCCTCCCAAGGAATTTATGCTACATCCTTATGCTACAGCCTCCATGGCTCAGCACCAGGCAGGCATTCAAATGGCACTGCCCCGCGACCTCCCCAGGAATGGCCTTTGCAAGGTGACTCAAGTCCTGCTTGCTTCTCCATTCCCTCATAACTTACTGAGCATGTAAAATCCAAGTTTTCCTTTTTTAAATTTAGTTTTTAATTTCCTATATGAGTACTGTATTTACATCATCCCTCCCAGTCCCTTCCCCCACAACCTCTCCTGTGGCTCCCTCCCTCCGCCTCTCTGGCAAATCCATGACTTCTTTTCCCTACAACTGTCTCTACTTTTCTAGTTTTATCTCAAAAATGTAAGCTTGTGCATATGTGAGGAGATGAGTGCTAGGGTAAGAATGACCCCAGCAGAACCACGTGGCAGGCCTGGAAAGTACGACAAAGCCAGCCTCTCTCTGGAGGTTTAGTACTTAAGTACCATGTGGTTTTCCTTGCCTGGAAAAACAAATACCTACTGCCCTGTCCGCTCTGGGCGCAGCCCCCTGGCTATCGTGGTGCTCCCAGGACTCGTGTAAAATCGTGTAGAATCGTCACCTGTAGAATTGTCTAGGCTCTCCTTGCAGTCAGGGTATGAGTCTCCCTTCCTCCTAGGGTTCCCTGCTGGTCTGGACATTGCTCAAGAGACCTCCCTTTTTTCCTCGTCGCCCCTGAGTTTTAGAAACAGCCTTTTTTTTTGTTTCATGTGTGTCTTTCCTTTCCCTGGGACTTTGACGAAAGCTGCTGCAGGGAGACTGTGGGGTCAGGAAACGATCTTTAAAACATGGCTGCCCTCTGAAAGTGCTATTGCTTCCCAAGCCCTCTCACCATTTCTCTCAGGATGCTTTGGGGGGGGGATCACACAATTACCCACCATTATCAGCTTGCATGGCCATGCTCCGAATTCCTGGGGGGTATGTGTACAGTCTTGACTGTGGTCTGTGTGCAGTGACACAGCATAGCTTAGCAACCTTAGTCCCATCTGCAGCTTCCTACACGTCTAGATCACGCTTGGCACCCAAACCCGGCATGTTCTGACTCCACTACCATATTTTAATATTTCTCATTTCTTGTCAAACTATCTGTCTTTGGTGTAATGCCAGATGCAGAACGTATGAAATGACTAAATGTTGGCTACATGAGGTAAAGAATGCAAATCATTTAGATCTTGCCTTAATGAATTGTGTAACTTGATGGATGGCCGGGGATCTTGCTGAATAGTAGAGTTTGCCCTAGCATGCATGCTTCAGGCCCTGGGTTCGAGCCCAGTAGTGGGAGAGGAAATCATGGTGGTGTCATGTAACACTATGGAGACAATTCATTAGCCAAACAATCATATACAATGATTTCTTTTGAAACTTGTTTGTTAAAAACTGTCTCTGAGGAACTGATTGGAAGTGAGAATTTACTGTAGCAGCATGAGGCTTTAAAGGCATGGTCCAGAGCCTTTGGAGAGATGACGGACTCCTAAAAAGGTTTTCTGAATGTTTTGCTTTCTGTTGAAGACTGGGGAAAAAAATGCCTGGTGAAATTTTCTAAAAGGTGAGCATGATTTTTAAAAATGCAGTTACAACTTGTACCTTCATTTCCAAAAATGAGAATGCAAAGAGTTTGTATGACCTGTCGAAGTTTTCTCTTACTTGAAAAAGTATCTTTATAATGCTGAAGATAGCTTTAATTTTTATGTGGCTGATACTATTTACTGTAAAATATTCTCTAGGTCTCATGAAGGTAGTTATCTCGTTGAAAGGAGTCTATTCCTCAGCTTGGGTAAGGGCTGAACAGGCCCAGTTTTTATATGTCATGGAAATCCAAGTTGTAATAATAATATGGATTTGCTGTGGCTTTGATACTGACAGCCTACCAGACTCAGCACAGAACAATCTAACACATGTATGCCCATCTACATAAATACATACCCTAGAGTGGGTCCTCCATACCTGTAGCCTCACGTCTGCTGGCCTGATTCTTACAGCTGTGTGAGATTGGCTTCCCACTCTGGGAGTTTGGAGTCTACATTGATGGCTCATCTTTTATACTTACTAATTCTATTCTCTATTCTATTCCAAAAGGCATCATATTATCCGCCTCGTCCAATTTGCTTCTGTGTCTCATTAAAGTGGCCTGCTGTGAAGCTAATTCTTCTTGCTCATTTTATTGATATTTTGGGAGAGTGAGAATTTTACCCCAGTAGTCCTTCCTTTAGTATAGGGTTGTAGTAGCTGTCAAGAGAGGCCTTTAAAACCATCCTCTAAGCTAAATCAAAAATAAAAGCAGCTTATTTTAGTCTCTCCATTGAAATATAAATTACAGGTCATCGATCTTTTCCCCACCCTCCTTGCAATTATTTTTATTGAAGTTTTTTTTTTTTAAAGTAAGACAATGCAATGCATTTTGAAAAAGCAAATAAACAAACCTCAAGAATAAGAATAGCTCCAAAATGGGTTTGTAATGCAGTGGCACAGTTAGTGGGAGAAAGGCATAATGGGGAAGCTGTACTGTGGGCTACAACGGCACAGAGAACAGCGTGCCAGCCACGGGGTTAATGCAGTCAGATGGGCTCTGCGCCCATCTGACTCTCTCGCCATGGAGGGGCAGGTCAACTCTGTGAGTGCAGCCTGTCCTTGAGGCGGTGAGGGGGACCGTGAGCCTAGGACTCGGAAGCTCAGCTCTTCCATCCAGGTCAACTACTCTCCCCAAGAACTGAAGATCTTAGAGCGCCATCCTAATAGAGGAATGGCTGCCTTCCTTTTCTACTGCCTCTATGAATTACCTTTTGAAAAATATTTTTATTAATAAATCTTATTTAAATTAGAAGCAATCTTATTTTACATATCAATCCCAGTTCCCTCTCCCCCCCCCATCCTCCCATCCACTCCCCAGGGAGGGTGAGGCCTTCCATGAAGGGTTATCAAAATCTGTCAAGTTTTTGAGGTAGGATCCAAGCCCTCCCCCACACCCAGTGTCTCTAGGCGAAGGGAGTATCCCTCCATGGGGAATGGGCTCCTGAAGCCCGTTCCTGCACTAGGGACACATCCTGGTTCCACTGCCAGAGGCCCCGTAGACTGCCCAGTCCTCCCAGCTGACACCCATATTCAGGGGCCCTGGTTTGGTCCTAAGTTGATTTCCCAGCTGTCAGATTGGGATCCAAGAGTTCCTGCTTGTTCAGGTCAGCTGTTTCTGTGAGTTTTCCCAGCATGGTCTTGACCCCTTTGCTCATCCCTCCTCCCTCTCTGCAACTGGATTCCAGGAGTTTGGCTCAGTGTTTAGTTGTGGACCTCTGCTTCTGCTTCCATCAGCTATTGGATGAAGGCTCTAGGATGGCATGTAAGGTAGTCATCAATCTCATTATCGAGAAGGGCATTTAAGGTAGCCTCGCCACTGTTGCTTAGATTGTTAGTTGGGGTCATCCTTGTAGATCTCTGGACATTTCCCTAGTGCTAGATTTCTCTCTAAACCTATAATGGCGCCCTCTATTGGTGTGTCTGTTTTCTTGCTCTCCTCTATTCATCTCCCAACTCAAATCTTCCTGATCCCTCGTGTTCTCTCCCCCATCATCTCCCCTCCTCCTTTTCCTACTTCCCTCCCTCTCCCTCCCCCACGATCCCAATCTGTTTAGGGGCTCTTGCCCCTTTCCCTTTACTGTGTGTTTCTCTTATGATCCTCCTTGTTTCCTAGCTTCTCTGGAGGTGTGAAGGCTGTGTATGTTTTAAAAATACATACACTCACATGTATACACACACACTCATACACATGTATGAACACACACACACACTCATACACATGTATGAACACACTCACACACACACACTCATACACATGCATACACACACACTCATACACATGTATGCACACACTCACACACTGATACACATGTATGAACACATTCACACACACACTCATACACATGCATACACACACACTCATACACATGCACATACACACACTCATACACATGTATACACACACTCATATACATGTATACACACACTCATGCACATGTATGCACACACTCACACAGGCATCACACTCACATGCACATACACACACGCACATACACACACAGGTATTCTCACACACATACACTCACACTCACACACACACAGCTGCATCTCTCCCTTTATTTCTCAGCCTCCATTTGCTCTGCAAACTCAGCATGGTCTTACAAGAGGATGAGAAAACTATCTATTTGTAAAGCGCTCAGAAAGTCCTCGCTGGCATATAAAAGGCATGATCTTACCAGGCTTGCCAAATAAAAATTTTGATATCTAGAGTTGGAAAGCAAATAAATATTGTTTGGAGAAATATAACAAGTTACAGGTTTTAGCAAAACAAAGAAACTCAGAACCTTCTATAGACACCCCTAGGGTTGGCACTGAGAGATGGAATTGTTTTCATGTGAGAGATATTCTCAGCTACATCAGACATCTTGGATGTAGCACGTGTAGGGTCATGTATACATGGCATCACTAAGGGCAATGAAGGAAGTGCCCACCGAGGTCACCACACTGGGTCAGGAGGTGTGATCAGTTGACCTGGAGGTTCTCAGGGAGACTTAGATTAGAACTTCGTTCCTTAGCATGGCTTCAAAAGTCTCCATTGGTTAAGCAATGCTTAGCTCTTTCATATATACAAATACACACACATACACACACACACATGTATGCATATATGCATATGTATGCATATGTGTGTGTGTATGACATACCACCTTCACACACATACATATGTATGTATATGACTTACACCTTTATTTCTCTATTAGAATAACTGGAACATTGAAGTTCTGAAAGAAATGTTGAAATCCACTGTCTTGGCAAATCTAAGTAATCTAGACTGTTCTAGGATGAGGGATGAAGCTTCAGAAATGAAATACGATTTTTGTAATTTCTCAGATCTTTAAGTACCAACAAATTATCTTTATGTTTTGTCTGTTTGAGGGTAGGATCTGTGGTGGTTGATTTCACGAGCCACATGTGTGTGGTACCACCGTCTGTAGATGCCAGACCTCAGCAGGTGCCTGCTGCACTCTTGACAAAAGGGCTAGATAAGTCTCTCGGGGAGCAAGAAACCAAAAGTCAAATATTCACCAGACTGAGAAAAAAGGTAAGTGATGTCACAGGAATGGATGACACGGAGTGTACAATAGAAGATAGCATTTTACTTCTCACAAACGAAGCAGACCTTATGTCTGAGTACCAGGAAGGTGGCTGAAACAAAAATTTGAAAGTGTGACTCCTGCTGCATTTACTTTCTGTTCCGAACCCGTGAGAAGGGAAGGTGTTTGGCAAGATACCTCCGAACACACTTAGTTTCCTTTGGAGTAAAAGATTGTTTCACGCAGAAAATAAGCCACAACCTTCTGTTGCATAAGCACACCCTAGACTTTTCAAAACTGTCTTTTAAAAACCCATAAAATAATTAGAGCAGCTTGCCACCAGCTCCTTTCAATATCGACAAGAAAATTAGGGTGTTTGAGGAAAGAATTCTTTTGTTTTAAAGGGAATTGAAACAGACTGTCTTAACAAATCGTACTAATTATAACCAGCAATGCAGGGGAAGGGGGCGGGGAGACGGGAGGCGTGCAGGCCGTGCAGTGAGGGCAGCATGAAACAGTCGCCTGTTGCCTTCCCTGTCTTCGTCACTGTCTCCGTGTATCTGTAGGCGCTGAGGGGGACTTGGTATGAACTAAGTATTTCCATCTGGGAACACATAGAATAATTAGCAATTTGGACAAGAAGGTCTAATTTAGTTTCACCCCTTAAGATAGGACACCTGGTTGGTTATAAAGGCAACATTTCTATTTTTTGTCCTTTAGTAAATAACTTAAATGATAATTTTGGTTTTAAAAGTGAATATCATATGCCCAGGAGTGAGAGATGAGATACAAATATATATATATATATATATATATATATATATATATATATATATATAAGCTTTCTTCATTAAAAAAGGAAACATATATTACTGTAATGCTTATACTTGACAGTAACTTAAGGAAGAAAGCTTTAACTGTTTGAACAATAAAACATCAATCACAGTCACTGCAGATATGCAATCTTGTGTTAGAGGCAGCCGAGTGTTCTGGTCCACGGTTCTGTGTTACTGTATGCCGTGAGCTCATGGAAATTGCAGGGAAAGATATGAGTTGGTAGGATATTTCCTATCTAGACCTCTTACTCAGAGATCTCATTTGATAGTACACCAGGCAAACAATTCACAACATATACTAGATAGTTTAATTTGTACTATACTAATTTTTTTTTCCTGTTAAAATGCTCTTCAGTCGGAATCTTGAACCTCATCAGCCATTTTTGTCAGTAAACAAGATGCAGAGCCTGAAAGTTCTGTTTCTGGAGAAAGTAAGAGGGAGGTGAAGATAAGCAGAGGTAGGAGGGGAAGGAGAAGAGGGGGGAGACAAAGGTAGATAGCTGATAGATGATTGACAGAGTGGATGGATGGATGGATGGATGGACGGATGATGGATGGATGGATGGACGGACAGATGGATGGATGGATGGATGGATGGACGGATGATGGATGGATGGATGGAGGATGGGTGGATGGATGGATGGATGGACGGACAGATGGATGGATAGATGGATGGAGGACGGATGGATGGATGGATGGATGGATGGATGGATGGACGGAATGACAGACGGATGATGGATGGATGGATGGATGGATAGAGGACGGATGGATGGATGGATGGATGGATGGATGGACGGATGATGGATGGATGGATGGAGGATGGATGGATGGATGGATGGATGGACGGACAGATGGATGGATAGATGGATGGAGGACGGATGGATGGATGGATGGATGGACAGATGGATGGATGGATGGATGGAGGACGGATGGATATCTGAAAGCAGGAAAACTACAGAAGAATTTGAACTACTGAACAGGAAAATAAAGGGAAGAAAATGTCGTGTTCTTGCATTCCACTGGCTTTGTTGGGTTTTGTGATGCTTGTTTAGATAGACGCTCTCTGTGTGTGGTGACTGAGTCAGGGTGACTCGCATGTCTCCCACATGAGCCCTTCCTGCGTGGCATTAGCATTAGGAGATGATTCTTCTGATGGGACTGGACTATGCTGTGCTTATTGTTAATGAGAGGGAATGTTAATGAGAGGCACACCACACCCCATCCTGCTTTCCACCTTCACCTTTGACCCATTCACCAAGCTTCTGTCCCCACCTGTAACCACTCGTCGCCACCACCTTTGAAGTTTTGCTTTTGCCATCTATTTGTTTATTATGTATACAGTATTCTGCCCACATATACGTTTGCACGCCCGAAGAAGGTGCTAGATATCATCATAGATGGTTGTGAGCCACCATGAGGTGCGGGGAATTAGGTAGAGCAGCTTTTTAGACTGGTGGGAATCCTCAGTTCTCAAACCATAAAATGCTTGCACAAATCAACAGGGCAGACACTATAGCGCAAAGCCCCAAATACATCCAGAGAAGGAATTAAAACCAGGGAGATGATGAAAATGCAGAGATGTGCTGAGTCGACAGAATGCTGCTGAGGATTTGGTCTCTAATGCGGTGTCTGGGAATGGACCTGGCACCAAGTTCACGGTCCTACAGCCACCTCTCAGAACCTGGATCATAAGGGCTACTCTTTATTAAGACAAATGTGCATTTGACACTGAGGAATCCTTCCAAAAAGCAGACCTTCTCCCTGATCTGCCAGGAGCTGGGGACTTGCATACATAATTTTCTTTATCGTCTGCCTTAGGTCAATTTTTAAAAAGCCCTGCTGTGTCATTAACTGGATTATATTCTGATTTGAGTGTATTTCCTCATATTTAAAGAGCTTTCTAGAACTGTTCTTCTCCTGTTTCACTTGAGTGAAATTAAAAGCTTGGCTGTCAGGTAGCGCCTGTAGCCCAGCTAGAATAGGACCTGTAGCTGCCGTCCTCCGGGCCTCATTAGGAGGAGGCTCTCAGCATGCCTGACACCGGTTCAT
>JANBXA010000735.1:48745000-49017500 GCA_030556225.1 Cricetiscus sungorus | reverse complement strand
CTTACAGCTTACATACTCCAGTAAAATTGTTCAAGCATTATAAAAATTATAATGTGAGCTGGGTGTTGGTGGTGCATACCTTTAATTCCAACACTTAGGAGGCAGAGGCAGGTGGATCTCTGTGAGTTCAAGACCAGCCTGGTCTATAGTGCGAGTTCCAGGACAAGTTCTAAAGCTACAGAGAAACCCTGTCTTGAAAAGTCAAAAAAAATTATAATGTGGTTGCATTCTATTTTTAAGTGAATGATTACAATGAATAGAAGTAAAAACAACAACAACAAAGAACTTGTTTCCATATCTCTTACATGATAAAATATTTTATGTATTACAGGTGAAAAGCAAGTTGTCCCAAGAACCCACATACATTCATTCCCAAGCAACTTGTAATAGATTAACAGACTGTAAACAAGCATGGTATTTTTCAGCCAGTTCTTTTGCCAGCAGGTTATATTTTATGGGTACAAAGAAAGGACCAATTACTTTATTATTTGTCTCAAAAAGGTAATCTTAAAAGGAATCTTAAAAGAATCACAAATCTAAAAATCTTTACATAAAAAGCAATCAACTCTACTTTAAATCCTTGGGTGAATACCCACTCATAACAATTTCTTATATCAGGAATGGACAGAAATGGATACAAGGAATTAATCATCACCTTTAATTACTGACTCATGCTAGAAAGAAAGGTATATCAGCCAGCAATAGCTGTTCCTGGTCCCTGACCTCAATGAGTACCTTGTTTAACTATAAATAGTGTGTCTTTATAAACTTTAAATTATTCCCCAAGATTTTCTATCTCAAAGCCATTAAGAAAATCATCCTAACCTAACCTTACGTTTAACAATATGCATGTCTGAGTTCTTTATAAGCATGGTGATTGAGTCACTAATCTTCTCCAGCAGATATGCTTGGAAAAAGTCAGTCACTCTTTTTTGTAAGTACCAGTGACACAGCCCAGTGAGGGGCTGGGGACTGCCTGAAAGTTTTCATACAACTTGCAGATTAATGGAGAATGCGTTAGCCACAAAGGCAACAACCAGATGACCTTTCCACAGGGGTCATCGTAGACCATCAAAACCCACAGATATTTACATTACAATTTGTAACGGCAAAATTACAGTTATGAACCATCAATGAAATGATTTTATGGCTAGGGGTCATCCCAGCATGAGGAACTGTAGTAAAGGGTTACAGCACTACGGCGGTTGAAAAGCCCTGTTCTAGCTGTTGCTTTGGAAAATGTGCCTGCTAAGTTTTACCTGTTACAAAGTGAGCTGCATTCCACGGAAAGATTTCTTTGCATTTTAGCTATTGTCCTAGTTGAACTCCTCACATTTGCGGAGTGAAACCAGTACAGCTTACCTGTTTGCCAACTTGTGCTGAGTCTAAATGTGTCACAATAACCAGTTGTGACACTGAGCCCTGACTAAGTTACCGAGCATCTTAGTGTTCACATTGTAATCAAGTGTCAATACACATAAAGAAAGTAAAGAATGACAAGCATGTGTAAGAACACCAACATCTACAGAAACACCGAGGAAGTGACAGGGGACCTAGTCAAGAAGTACAATGGGGTGGGAGGAGAAAGCAGGAGAGAGTTGAGTTGAGGAGGGATGACATTAGGACAGTCACAGAAAGTACAGACTGCTGCCCGAAGCATACCAGTGTCACAGTTTGGCCACCTGGCACATCTCTCTGGAAGAGACTTGGGACAGTATGAAGGAGTTGGATATTCTTTATGTCCCCACATACCAGTCATTCCATGTGATAAATCCTTCAGCTCCCAAAAGTGTATTTTCTTTCATATTTCAACTTCTCAGTTGACTATTCCACGAGCAGATTTTCAGTGCGCGAGGAAGAACACACCGATGACAATTTTATAGATATGTTTTCCTCCTGTTTGGGACTAATTCTACGGTCAGACATTAAACTTGATGTCCTATGCATGAGCAGCAAATGCTCTCAACCCCTGAGCCATATCCCCAGCCCTGAGCACACACTTTCATATTTGACCCCTTTAACTCAAAAATGAGACTACAGATACTTTTCTCAAGCTAAAAACTATTCATCAACCCTTTAAGATGTGTCCCAAATGTACATTGGTTGAGTCATCAGGTCCACAATTCCTGGCACTGTGTATTTAGTTTGTTTAATAATCGTCTTTGGCTTTGAAGAGATTAAGTCAAACTTTCATTGGCCACACCTGTCCTGATCTCAACCTCATGGTCCGGTGATTAGTCACTCTCTATAGTATTCATGCACCCTCCTTTTCCCGGCCACCATTCAATCTTTTTAACTAAAGCTGTGAGACAGTCAGGAGTTGGCTACAGACAGGGATGGCGCCATCTTGTTCCACTGACTGCCACACAAAGTCAAGTAGCCTTTGAGGCCTGACACTGTCAGGGGCTTCCACCTGAAAACAGCGTTGTCTGTGCAAATGTTCCTGTGTATTTTGACTTTAAAAGGAACCTTGAGATTCGGTGTGTGAAGCTGCTGCTGCTGTTTTTTTTTAATATATATTTCCAAAGAAATATGGAGGGGTGGGGGAGGGTCCCTGCAAAGTTCTTGCATGGGGTAAGCAAGAGCCATTGCAGGGAGCTCACCTGGGGTTTGTGCTTGTGCTGGCCATTCATCTAGAAGATGAAGGATGGATTTATTCTTCATGGTGACCGAGAGTCTCAAAGCCTGGGAAAGGGAAGGTACTTTCCTACAAATGTGTTGGTGCTCTGTGTGTGTGTGTGTGTGTGTGTGTGAGAGAGAGAGAGAGAGAGAGAGAGAGAGAGAGAGAACAGAGACAGAGACAGAGACAGAGAGACAGAGACAGAGACAGAGACAGACAGACAAAGTGTCACCAGAGCTTTCCTGCCAGACTGGTCCCATAGTCGTGTTAGTGAGTGAAGAGGTCCAGACTGTCTCTCCAGTAAGATAAGAACACGTGGAAACAGATAGAAATGAGGACGCTCTAGCCATTGGCCAACAGCTTTATAACTAATAGAGGCTCTGTGTGTTATTTGGGGACTGGTTGAACTGTTTTATTCAGCAACCAATAAGAGAAACATACACACAGAAGAACGTCCCCATCACCTTCTCACCCTTGTTTTAGTGAGACCGTTAGAGCAGATTTGCTCACCTGGGTCCTGGGAAGTTTACAACTTGGGAGCCCAGCAAGCTACTGTGGGCCTTTCTAGAAAAAGGCTTTTGGAAAAACTCACATTCCTTTGACACAGTGGTAATTTCAGTAATACCTGATTGTGATATAACCATCAAGAAAGCTGTATTTGTAGTAAGGTTAATTAAATTAGCTGTGGCCTTGAGATCAACAACCTGTAAATATGCCAGTGAACCTGCCCTGGCTTTATGAAATCCAAGGCTATCCCTACCCCCACACGAGTATCTCAGTGACGGATGACCCACACGGGCTGGCAACAGGCATCAGTATGCTATAAAATGTAGAACAAGTTTTAATAGGATTCGTCTCTGAACTGGAGGGCAAATTGTATGGGAGGTCTTTGTCTGCTTGGGATGCTGCTGGTAAATGGATAGCTCTGTGGGAGGCTCCGTGGAGGCAGCAAAGGTTGAGATGCAGACCTGCTGTTTGGAGCAAGCATCCTGGATTCACCAGTGGTCCAGGCATCTGCGTTCAACAGCCACTCCCTGCCAGGGTCTGCCTACACAGGGCGCAGGAGCATTGCACTATTTAACTCACCAGCATCTTCTAGCTCTAAGGCAAATGCCACACCAGGAGTACCTATGCCATAAAATAGAGCTAATTAAACATTTCAAAGGGAAACATTATTTTAACACTAATTAGATATGATTACATTTTTTTCCCTCTCTCATGCCTGTGCCGAGTGGCTCTGAAACCACTGGGTCATTCTGCTTTCTTTGCTCAATATTTCCAGCAAAGACGTATCAACTTATACAATGATGTCCTATTTTAGGACCAGAAACCCTCTATGTTGACATGCATGAAAAGATTTTTATTCTGACTTAAGATAATTAAAACAAGAGCTACAATGGCCCAGCATCTATAAATCGAATGCATTCCTATTGGTGGGCAAGCATTTAAAAACTGGTCCACAGAATCTTTGTTGGAGACACTGATTAGTTAGTTTTCTCTTCACTGTGACAGAACGCCTCACAAAAACAAGGTAAACAAGAATAGGTTGGTTTGGGCTCCTGGTTTGAAAGTGATGCTCTTTGAGGCGGGTAAGGGATGGCCACCTGAGTGGGAGGTACCTGGTCACGCTGCATCTACTGGTCAGAAAAGGCAAGAGGTGAAGGCTGGGGTTCTGCTTCCTTCCTTCCTTCTGTGCCATCTGGGACTCCAGCCCATAGGGCGCTGCCACCCCCTTTCAAGGTGGATCGTCATCCTGATTTAAAACTATCTGGAAATACCATCATAGACACACCCAGAGGTGTATTGCCATGGTGACTCTAAATCACATCATGTTTGCACTGGCGATTAAGCATCACAAAGGAATATTCTATACATTTTTAAAGGTTCAGACCTATCGGGTCTCTGCAAACGAAAGCTACCTGTATCACATGGGTAAGCCACCATGTATGACCACTCTGAGAATACCCTTAGGGGGGCAAGGAGAGCGTGTGGGCTCATTGACAGTCAGCCAGATAAGACCTCATAGGATGTGCGGGTGAACCACGCTGGATTCAGTGATCCACAGACAAGAGGGTTTTGTTCTGATCAATGGTCTAAGGGAAAGCTGCAGTATACTTTTAAATAATTAACAAGAAAAGACGTTGAGCTCCTCCAAAAGGTAGTGCCACCCAAATGTATGACAATTTCATTTCTGTTTTTACTAATGAAAGGACAAAGAAATTGACAAAGATTCGAGGTATGATTTGTACAAAACAGTACATGACTGTGTGTTGTAAAATAAATCTCCAGAAAAGCCCTTAGTAATGGATGGATGGTAAGGATTTGAAATGTTTAATATCCCTTCATGATTTCTTTGAGACACTTTCCTAAATTCTTTGAAGCTGTTAGCAGTTAAAAAAAAAAATGGTATAGTGGCGATGTATCAAAATATAGGAAGACAGAATAGATGTAATTTGTTGCATTTGGGCTTGAACAACAACAAACCCACTGAGTTTTGTTTTTTCTTTCTTTTTTCTTTTTCCTCTTGCCTCAAATTCCATAAAACCATACTTTGAGCAGAGAGAGAAATCGTTAGCACACTGGTTCTGCAGTCCTAATTAAAACCAATGAGAAGTTTTCTCCATGGCTCCCACCCAAGCTCAAGGGCATAGACAGTATATTGTGTTCATTTTGCTGTTTGAATCGTTCAGGAAGGCGTTGCCTTCAAACACCGAGCAACTATGATGATGCCCTCAGGACAATGCTGTCACATCAAGGTTGCTTTGAAAAAAAAAAAAAAAAATATATATATATATATATATATATATATACACACACACACACACACACACACACACACACACTAACACGTGATTCCTCCTCCTCAACGCTCCCACCATCAAATAAAGTTTCTGAAAATACATCAAAGAGAGTGGTTATCCAATTATGATCAAAATTATGGTTCTGATGTTGCAGTTAACATGCAAATAAATGACAGTCGAGGCAGTGTCTCATTAAGTTGGTTTATCTGTTTTCATTCTTACAGAAACTTCCAGATCCTACCTAAGTTGTATTTTTTTTAATGGAATAGACATTTCTTATTCTCCCAAATATCTCTTACGTCGTAACAGGAAATTCACATAAGATCGTAGGTCTTCTGGGTGACTTTAAAATGTTCTTCTGCCCTCCTCCAACTTCTCATCACTAATTAATGTCTTCATTTTCCCAGCCTGCCATGACATTACACCTGGAGTCCCCTCTGTCTCTGATCTCCTGTGTCATGTATACCTCAGGGGACAGATCACAAACTGCCAGACGTCTTCTCTGCCATGTTTCTTCGTGCTGTTCTTTGCCGTGCCCCTGGAGCCATTTTCTCTGTGACCTCACGGGGCTTTATGCAGACGAGGACCTTGTGCGTACGACACGCACGTGTGCCTGGGGTTGCAGATGTACACTGTCCACCGACACCATCTCTACACGAACCCTACGGCGTGGCGCTTCACTCTACACCTCGCTTTAGAAGTAACTGTCCAGAGCGTGGTATTTGCGTTCACCCCCTGCAGGGTTGCTGCAGTATCTCCTTCCCTCTCTCCCTTTAATGACTCCCGTGACGTGGATCCGTCTCTCTTGGAGTCCTTGATCATTCCTTCTGGTCTTCTTTTCCAGCCGCAGCCTTTTCACATGTTGGTTCAGAACTCTCACCTGTGGAGGCTTTGGAGCCGATGTGTCCCAGCTTCTTCACAAACCTTTATGCCAACTTCTGCTCCCACAAGCTAATGGTTATCTGCAGCTCCGTTTGACCTCTGCCTTCTAATTTCCGTCATTTTCTCTAGATAACGTCAACAATCGTTGCAAGGCTGACTGAATTTGGTCCTTAGTCCTCACATCCATCCAGGACTATTTGCACGGCACTGTCTGTCACTTGGAGGTATCACAAGCTGCCGCATCTCATGTATCTAAGCTGGGACTCTTAGTGCAACCAAGAGTCCATTCCTCACATTTTAACTTTCGTGAATGCACCCGCTTTCTCAGTTTCTTCCATTTGCTGCCTACTGTCAGCCAGGTCCTCTTCTAGGCTCGGAGACCTCTGTGGATGAGTGAGCAGAAGAAACCTTCCCTGCCAGAAGTGTCTAGTTCCCTGAAGGGATACAATTAAGCAAGTTTCATAAAATGATACAATTAAGCAATACACATTCCAGGCCACTGTTACACCAACCGTATGAGGGAGCACGGGACATATAATGAGCTGCACGTATTTGAAGTATGACATTTGATAAGTATTGGCATATGTCCAGTCTCCATTCTCACCGCTAAACAGTGAACATGCCCATCACCCCTGAGAGTTTATCCTGGCTCTGTCTGTTTCCTGGGATGTTAGATTTCTGTATTTTCTAGACTTCTGTGATTTTATAAGCACGCATATATGCATGGCTTATATGTGTGTGGTCTAGTTTTTACCCTCAAGTAAATATTTAGGTTTGTCTGGGTCATTTTTGTATTTTGCTATAAATTCCTGACTTATGGTCATGGAAATATACATGTTCTAGTGTTTTAAAAAGTCCTTTATGTCTTGTGTTTGCATGTTTTTCCTGTGTGCAGGCCTATGCACTTCATATGTGCCTGGTGCGTGCTGAGGCCAGAAGAGGGCACCAGATTCTGGGGAAACTGGGGAAAGGTTTATAGGTGGCACTGGGAATCCAACTAAGATCCTTTGAAAGAGAAATGTGAGCTCTTACCACTGAGCCATCTCCGCAGGGTTCTATGCTTGGATCTCAGGTCAGGTTCATGCTTTATTAGCATATTTGCAAGGTGTGGATGGATGTTTTTATTTCTTCACAGGACTTCTCTGGGGTTCTGGCACGTTTGTTTTAAACAGGTTATTTTTTTTTTTCATCCAGTCTATTTCCTGCAGCTTAGTGAAAAATAGTTTTCTGGGTATCTATGCATCAAACTCTCAAATTCTTCACGGTAGTCCTGTGTTCTACTTGGTTTTTAACAATACCTCATTTTCTTTAGCATCATGGCTTAGTGAAACCGCTCAAAATCAAATTGGGGTGTGTGCCAGGCATATTTGCTTTTCCTCGGAGAACCTATGGCTGTTCTATCATGTTCACATTTGATTCAATTTTGTCACAAATTTGGCAATTTCTACCAAAAAAAAAGTTTTGGGGGTTTTCAGTGGGATTGTGTAGAAATAGCTTGTAATCCTCAGAATGACTTGGATAGGATCGATTAGAACCGATACTGAGTTCTCTTACCAAAGAACAAACTTCCCTCTCCGTTTTCACAGCTCTGAGATCCCTTCAATAATGGTTTTCATACTAAGAAATATACTTGAAAATCTTTTTGTCACATAAATTCCTAGGTAATTAGTTGTTCTGATGTGGTTGAAAATGATGGTGCATTTTAAACATTAGTTTTTTGTTTTTGTTTTTTTGTTGTTGTTGGTTTTTTTTTTTTTTGTACTTGCTTTGGTGTAATGAATACAGCAATACAGCAAATTTGTTTTTATTACTTTTCGACTATGCATCCCTCTAAACAAGTTAGCTCTAGCTGTTTTAATGGTTTTAATGTAAAATCAGCCCAGTTTCAAATATCAGCAGTTCTATTGACTAAGAAGAAAACCGGTGTTACTTAACAACCCTCCCTTTTTTTTTTTTTTTTTTTTTTTTGACTTGTTAATCTCCAGCATAACTTCCACTGCAAGGCATAGCAGGGTGTGTGAATGTGGCCCTCCACCTGGTGATGCTGTGATGCTCTTTAGGGGTGTGCTAAGCTTTCTGAATATTCTCATTATTCTGAGACCATTGTCTCCTGTATTAAAACCCTGAGAACTTTTGCAAATGGTAAATGTTGGAACTTGCATATGTACTCTCTCCACATCTTTGGATACAATTACGGTTCTTTTAAAATATTATGATAAATAACACTGACCACTTTTCAAGCTAATATTACATCCCCTTGATGAAGTAGATTGGCTAAAGTACATTAACACATTAGAAGAACTTCCGATGCTATGCTCATGATGGACACGTGTCTGTTTTTGTCATAGTATCTTTGAATGGTTTGGTATCAAAGTGTATTGCTGTTGCAAAGTTGCATAAGAAATGTGTGTGCTGGGCAGAAGAGGAGATTTTGGAGTTGCTTTTCTGTGTGAGGACAAGACCTCTGACCCTCTGAGCCTTCCTGGTGGCTCAAATCTACCTGTCTGAGCTTTTCCCTTCCTTCCTTCCTTCCTTCCTTCCTTCCTTCCTTCCTTCCTTCCTTCCTTCCTTCCTCCCTCCCTCCCTCCCTCCCTCCCTCCCTCCCTCCCTTCTTTTCTTCCTTCCTTCCTTCCTCCCTTCCCTCCCCCCTCTCTTCTTTCTTTTTTTGAGACAGGGTCTCACTATGTAGTCCTGGCTATCCTAGAACTCATTCTGAGACCAGGCTGGCCTTGAACTCAGAGATCTGCCTGCCTCTGCCTCCTCAGTCCTGGGATCAAAGGCCTGAGCCACCACTGCTTCCAACACCAGGCAGACATTTTCATTTTGATCCTTTCATTTTGATCCCTCCCTCCCTCCCTCTCTGTCTCTCTCCCTCCCTTCCTCCTTCTCTCCCTCCTTCTCTCCCTCCCTCCCTCCCTCCCTCCCTCCCTCCCTCCCTCCCTCCCTCCCTCCCTCCCTCCCTCCCCATATAGTTTATGTAGAATAGTGTGCTTTCCTGTTTACCTCACCTAGTTTTTGCGCTGTGTCGTCATCAGCCCCATCTCACTGTGGCTTAAACATTATTCACAGTGCTTTCTTTTCTGGGAATGTTGACTGGTTCCTCTCCCACCGTTAGAGCTGCCTCCTCTCAAAAATGTCCATGTATTTCCTTGGATTTTTCTCTTTCCTTGAGGATTCTGGGTTAGTCCTGAATGACTGACTTTTCTTGCAACTATAAGTCATATTTTCCTATCTGTGATTACAGACATTGTGAAGCTTACATCATTGGAAAAAATGCATATGCACATATACATATGTATGTATATATGTGTGTATATGTATATTTCATGTATATATGTAAACAAATGTCTGTGTGGATGGAACACAGCATCTAGGAAGGAAAACTAATTTATTTTTAAAAGACAAAAATCCACACACACACACAAAATTAAATAAACATAAACCAAATACAAACACATATATATTATAGTAGCAAAAGGGAATCCATTTTTAGAATTCTGCTTTATTCGTCTGAGGACACGCAGCTGCAATTATAGTTGTTGACCCCACACAGATTTAGGATTTCTAGTTATTAAGCCTTCAGCTTCAAGTACCCTTTTGAACAGTACCACCTGAGACGTAGATATTCTGTTTGTAGTTTTTGAGCTTTGTCCTGGATTCAGTGAAGTTTCTTGGAACCAGATAAACCCATTTGTCTCCCTTTCATGTTAGCAGCTCCGAGCAAAGCAGCCCCCAGCCAGAGGCTAATTATTCCCGACCACTAAACCAAGACACTTTCAGGGTGTTTGAATTGTTTCTGTTTCTATCGTGACTGGTGAAAATAGGTTTTCTTTCTTTTGGTTTTTAGATTCGTTTATCTTGTTTTTGCGTGGTGGGCGTTTTGTCCCCATGCCTGTCTGTTACCACATGGGTGCAGCGCCTGTCTGCGGCGGCCAGAAGAGGACATCAGATCCCCTGGAACTGGTGTTACTGAGGGCTGCAGCCCTCATGTGGGTGCTGGGAAGCAAACCCGAGCTGGGGCCGGTGGGTGTCCTTACCTGCTGAGCCAGTTCCTCCACCCAAGATCCTTTCATTTTAGGACACGCAAACCCCGCTTTGTCTTTGCTCTCACTCTGCTCTCTCTAATGACGAGGCAATGGGACATCTCGCCAGTTCTCGTGCCTGTCTGTCCCCATACTCCAGCTGGCTCTCTCTCTCTCCCTATCTGAATTCTGTATCCTGTACTGTGGCTGCCCCATGGGCTGGGACACGGAGGACAAGGCTCAGCTCGTTTGTTTCCTGTTTTCAGGGGACAATGTGGATGAGGTCTGATGTTCAGTATTGTAACAAGTATTTGGTTTGTTTGTTTGTTTGTTTGTTTGTTTGTTTTAAATATTTTATACTTTAGAAAACCATTTCTAATGGGGCAGACCATCCAGGTCCTGATGCTCAAACTTATCCTAACATTGTACATTTAAGACACAGAAATCACAAAAGTACAAGTGTAATAGGGAAAGCAAATGGCCAGGAGAACCAGATGAAACTAGAATTGTCAGAGGTGAGTGGGCACCTTTGTCCATCCGCCCACTGGAGTCGGGAGATGACAAGACAAAAAGCCCGTCTCTGCCTTCCACCGTGCAGGGTTGCCGTCTGAATACATTCAACAAAGCCACATTTATAGTTCACTTGATACATCCAACTTTAGTCCAAATCTAGGAAGCTCGCCACAAGCCTTCCTCTCTCCTCAGCTCAGTCAGTCCCACAAGATGGAGAGGAGAGAGGCCAGCCCACCCCACGGCTACCCGCCTCATCCCTCCTCTCCTCTCCCAGCCCTTCGCCATCGGCCGCTCCACGGCGGACTTGGCATTTCTCTAAGCAGGAGGATGCTCTCCTTTCCCAAAGCGCCAATGCAAAGGAAAACTCGAGAGAAAATAGGGATTATTTTAGAGATTCTACCACAGTGAAACCTCAAGCACACATCACGCTGGTCATTTTATTTTGGAGTTGATGGTTTTTTTCCCCCACTCATGAGGTACTTCACATCTATATATAAACAGGGTTCAGCCAGTGATTCAGTCAACAGTTGGAGGATTATACCCCCACCCCCCTCTCTTCAGCCTCTTCCAAATCTCCTTTCATATATTTCAGACCCTACTAACCCAAACTTTCAATACCACCTGTTTAAATTGTTCCTAGAAATCTGGACATATGGCATGTTGGTGCAATCAGATAAATAAATAATCAGACCATTTTTATCGTTTTTGAGAGAGAGCGAGAGGAAAAACAAAACCTTCGTTACTCAAAAGAGTTTCTAAAAGTCCTCTCTTCTCGTTGGTGTAAGAGTGGGTCACCTTGGGAGGCTGAGCTTGTCCCATGGACGAGTGAAGCGGATTTCTGAAGTGGTCAAGGGGTCCTTTGGTCTTGGTAACCTTCCAACCGCGTACAAATTGAGAGAGTCTGGCTTGGAAGGTCTGAGTCTCTCCTGATGTGGCAGCCACGGAGCTGGGTCATCTTACCTCCACATGTGCTCACTGAACCCCAGACACACTCAGGTTCCTTCCAGCCGTTACGGGCATGCGGGCATGCGTGTGCACGTCTCTTGGCGTGACTGTGGACGTTGTGCAGGTGCCCTTGAAGGCCAGGAGAAGGCATCAACCCCCCGGAGCGCCTCTGCCGCTGTGTTCTTAACCCCTGCCATCGCCTTCTAGCTTCCCCCTGACAATCGCCATCTTCCATTGCCGGCCTGTGTGGCAGCTGTCCTTCCTTTAACGTCTGCAGGTGACAGAGTGCGTCTTCTTTTCTCTTTCTGGCACGTGGAAACACTTTGCATCTAACTAGGTTTCACCAGGTGGCCCGATTTAATAGCAGCCTGGACTCAATGCTCAGGAACCAGCGTTTCAGGGGAGGTTTCAAGCACTCTCCTCACTTGGAGGGTTTTGTTCAGAAAGGTTTTAGAGTCGGTTAATGAAGTTATGGGAAAGTGTGGCTTCTTTCCTGGAATACATTCATCCTTTCATTTTGTTATCTCTCTGAAAGATGCGGAAATATCCCAGGCATATGATCAGTAATTTAAAAATAAATGGAAAGCCCCCCAAAAGGCTACTTTTTTCCTTCCTTCTTTCTTTTCTTCCTTCCTTCCTTCCCTCCTTCCTCCCCTTCTTCTTTCCTTCCTTCTCTCCTTCCTCCCTTTCTTTCTTCCTTCCTTTTTTCCTTCCTTCTTTCCTTCATTCTCTCCTTCCTCCCTCCCTCCCTTCCTTCCTTCCTTCCCTCCTACCTCCCTTTTTTTCTTCCTACCTTTTTTCCTTCCTTCTTTCCTTCATTCTCTCCTTCCTCCCTTTCTTCCTTCCTTCCTTTCTTCCTTCCTTCTTCCTTTTATGTCTGCCTGCCTGTCTGTTTTTTTCCTTCCTTCCTTTTCCTTTGCTGTGTGGGACTTACTGGGGGAAAACCGTTACTAGTTTATCTAACTATGGGCCCCACTCTGGTTTTCTCCTTACTTGTCTGGCCTACCCCATCCTGTGGCTTCCCACCAGTGGGTGCCTGGACTCAGAATACTATCTTTCCTGTACACCGTGCACTGTGAGGACAGCCACTACTCTGGACTTTTGAGCATGGAGAAATACTTGGGTTTTGTTAACTACATCGGAGTCTTGCCTAGACAATATTTTGCCTTCACAATCAGAGCACATTCACGCAGAGGAGTTATGAAGTGGTGTGTGTTCTTAGGAAACAGACCATAATGACCATCAGCTATGACCCTGAACTTGCTCTCAGGGTCTGAGGCTGCGGTGTGTTCGGTATGGTGTGGACTCTGGTGATGTGCCTGGCCTGTATCCACCCTTGTCCCTACTGGAGATCACTGTGCCTTGCAGGTAGGGGTCAGGGTCCTCCAGGACTACCATGCCCAACTCTTAGCTCCCTTCTAGTTTCTTTCAAGGAAGACTCCATTGGGAAGCAACAACAACCAAAACTACCCATGGATCTGAGTCTTAAAAGCCCACAAGCGAGCAGAAATGCCCTCTGGAAGATGACAAACATCAATGCACATCTTTAAAACTAAAATGGTTCAGAATAGCAGGATTGAAAAGGTTTGTACTTTGAAAAGCCAACAAACCCATAAGCAAACAAAACTGCCCACTCTCTTGCAAGCTAACCTAGCTGCAGACCAAGGTTCTAAATACATTAAGATATTTTATCCATTATTTGTTTTGACCAATTGACCACAATATTAAAAATTCAATCGTGGAGCAGCTGACAAGTGCGGTTGCCTAATTTTATTGAAGAGATTTTTTTTTTCCTTTTTCCATTTTTCCATCCTGTTAACACTGCTGCTTATGCCCAGACAGTAATGGGCTTCTTGTATGCCCACGACTGTTATGATCATGTAAATTTATTGGTGCTTAGAAGAAGCGAGCTATTAAAACATTACAACAGCCATTACAGCCGGGCTCATGTTGGCTTTCGCTCCCAATGAACATATGCTTCCGAATGAATGCCTAAACTCTTATTTATGGATTTAATTTAATATGCGGAAAGAATTCAAAATTAAATTTTGTGTCTGCCTCCAGAGAGTGTCAGTGTATAATAACATGGTAATTTTTACACATCTTTATGAGAAATGGGAAAATTAATTCTTTCTGACAAGTTGTAATTATTCGGCTTGGAACGTTCGCAGCTGAGCAGTTTGCTTGCCTGTTGTCTGCTGTTGTGCGGTGTAAGGGGAAAACTCAGAGATGGAGATATACTGCACATCTGAGAGCCTCTAATAGCTTCTGACATTTTAGCCTTGCATATTATCAGGGTGCTCTTTAAGGAGTCGGGGTGTCATCTATTATGTTGCCTGGGATGCACACAGTCACAATAGTTGGAGCATTCTACAGTAATTTCTCAAATGGGGCGGGGGAAGCATGTCTGGGATCATCCTGGAGCAGTGGAAATTAGTGTGACAAGTGTTGCTGTCCCTTAAAGGTACCTGTTATCACGTGTCCTTTCACCTGCATAGACGCAGGACAGAAAGGCACTTTGCAAGGGTGGAGTTCTAGACTTAAGAGTAAGTTCTTCTGAAATGAAAGTGTGTGTTTTCTTTCATGCCCACAGCCCTGTGTTTGTCCCTTCCTCCAGCCACCACCCCACAACCCCTGCACAAGTGGGTGCACAGTAAATTCTCGTCACCCTTTTCGTGTTTAAGCGTTCATGGAAATGTAGCATTAGCTTAATGCAGGATGAAACCAAAACACCACTGGTTGTGTTAGCAATGGAAATATGGAACATGTTGTTTGTGGTGAGATGGCGTGCTGATTGACAGGCCCTCCTGGAGGAGAGTGGTGTCATCTCCCTGCGTGCAGGATCAATATAGACTTCGCAAAATAAATGCAAAGTACCATGTAAGGGAGTGTTAACAGACGCACATGAGGAAAATTCCGTTTTCAGAAGCACGCGTGCTCTTCTGCTCCTGTGCTTCTGGGGCCAAGCACTGAGGTGAAATGTCCATCATCATGCCTGTGATCATGTCGGTGCCCTCTGGGTGCTCCATCGAAACCTGGCCTGACATCGTTTTAAGCAGAAAGCCCTTGCCAAAAGGTTATAATAGGCGAGACCAAAACATACAGAGAAGCGCTGTCTATTCACCGCCCCCAGCCGCTTAGTGCCTTTTGACTGTTGAGTCAAGAGCCCTGTTCTAGCTCTTACAGGGTGATGGCGTCCTACTGTCTGCCATTTCCCGCTGATTGGCCACCGGTCTCTGCTGGCCTATTGTTGTCTTCACTTTTCATCCCGGACTGCTGGAATCCTGGAGGTAAACCCTCCCAGCGAGCTGTCTTGAACTGGAATGGTTGAAAGGCAGGGACAGCATTGTGATCCCTCTCTAATGCCATCACCTTGAACTCCGTGCCTCTTTTCCTCCTTCTTATGGGTAAGCAAACATGTTTGTTCTCTCCCGTTGATACAGAAAACCAAGACATACGATGTTGTGAATTAGAATCACTATGTATGACAGGGCTAGTGTTGTAGAGACCCGGAAGGATGATAGAAAACTTAGGGTGTATTTTTATGAGTAAGGGAGGTTGATATCACAGTCCCTGAGCCTACTCTGCACCATAGATAGCCCTTGAAGAAGCTCGGGAGAAAAAGTGTCCAATACAGATCATTATTTTACCTTATTGAAGCCTATGTGCTACCTATAATTGTCAGTAATGATTGCATTGGTGTCTGTCCAATCAATTGGCTGTTCCTCATGCACCACAAACTACCAAAAGGCTGTTGAGCTTTGAAAAAGTGGGGAGGGGAAGTATCTCTCTGAAATATAAATATTAGGCTTCCTTTTTCAGATCTGGTTTTAAAACCGAGGTATTTTAAAATTTCCCAACCTTCTTTAGCCTCTTCAATGACACATGACATTTTTGGAGTGCAGGTTAAGAGTTTGAGTGAAAACAGACTTTAAAAGACTTCTATAATGTAATAGACTTAATAAAAGTTTATTTAAGCCAGAACAGCAAAGGCTTTCTACCCAGTCTCTGTACATTAGATAGCATGCACCCCTAAAAGCAAAGACAAACCCCAAACAAACAGAACACATGAAAAGTCAGCTTCTGTTCTTCCTTTGTTTATTTTGAGACACGATCACAGATAGCCCAGGCTGAGCTCACATTCCTCGTGGAGCCAGGAATGAGAGCTCTTGACTTCCCTGCCTCTGCCTCCCTGATGCTGGGATTACAGCCCAGTATGTGTTACACGGAATTAAAGCCAGGGCCTAAGCCTGATGGGCAAACACTTTACCAGCTGAGCTGCCTCACCATTCTCCAAGTCAGGTTTTGAAGTAGTAGCCAAGGTTGTTCCTAAAACGAGAGTATGGTGTGTGTGTGTGTGTGTGTGTGTGTGTGTGTGTGTGTGTGTGTGTGTGTGTGAGCATGTGTGTGTGTGTGTGTGAGCACGTGTGTGTGAGCACGTGTGTGTGAGCACGTGCATGTGTGTGTGTGTGAGAGCACGTTCATGTGTGTGTGTGTGTGAGAGCATGTGCATGTGTGTGTGTATGTGTGTGTGAGCACATGCATGTATGTGTGTGTGAACACGTGCATGTGTGTGTGTATATGTGTGTATGTGTGTGTGTATGTGTGTGAGCACATGCATATGTGTGTGTGCATGTGTGTGTGTGTGTATGTGCACCTCCCTCTGACCTATGACTGAATGGGTGGGAAGGATGATGTTCTGTGTAGCCATGGCTGCCCCTCCCACACAACCCCACCGCATAGCCTCATTTACACACCGCAGAGGCAGGCAGGTCCGCTGAAGGCCCATCCCCTTTGCACAAAGTAAGACTTGCCGTTGTTCCTATGGTATCTGAAGTCAGCTTTGAGCACTCAACTTCTGTGAGTTACAACATTACTCGCAGCTGCCATGGTGGCCATTTTATCCTATACCTTGGAGACAGAACTCTGTGAGTTCCAGGCCAGCCTGGTCTACAAAGAAAGCTCCAAGTTAATTGGCTACGTGAAGAGACCTGGTCAGAAAGAGATTCTTAAAGCGTTATTCACTCTTCAGGCTGGCTGCAGAGAAATAATCGGGTTTGGACTGGAGTTGATTCACGCCCAACCTGGTCTCCATTCCACTGCGATTCCACTGCGTGTGACCCTCTACCCCACTTCCCGCGGAGACGTCTAGACCATGCAGTCCTTGGGGGTCATTCTCTCTCCTCTTGTCCTGCTGTGCCATCACGTACGCTCTGCCTTCAGATCTCTTTAACTCCCTCCCTCCCTCCAGTTTTCACTGTGCCACTCAAACCCTTTACCCTCCCAGGGCTGTCCTGTGGGAAGCTCTGGCTGAGCCATGGCATATCCTAAAAGCTTTGGGGGTTCTGTGTCACCTCGTACATACGTGGACCTTGACACAGGCTGACTCTGCAACTATCCCAGGGCACTTTGTGTCTCCATCTCCTGGACGAATGCTCATCGACCTTCACCCAGAGTCTTCAGTCTTCACATGTCCCCTCTCGGCTCCCGATCAAGCTGTGCTGTAAATGGACTTTCTGCCCCCCCTGGTCCCACCGTTTAGCCCCAAATAAGCACACAGAGGTTTATATTGATTATAAATTGTTTGGCCGATGGCTCAGGCTTCTTATTGGCTGCCTCTCTCTTAATTATTAACCCATGTCTATTAATCTACGTGTTTCCGTGTGGTCTTACCTTACTGTAATGCCCCAGCCTCTTGCTACCTTGAAGGCCGAGTTTTTTTGTTGTTTGTTTTTTTTCTCCCTCCTGGTCCTGCTGCCCTTCAGCCCCAAATAAACACATTAACACTTATTTTAATTAGAATCTGTTTGACTGATGGCTCAGGCTTCTTACTGGCTAGCTCTCACTTAATTATTAACCTATAACTACTAATCTATGTACTTCTACATGGCCTTGTCCTACCAGAGAAGGTTCCAGCGTGCTATTCCTTCAGTGACTACATAGCGCCTTTCTCTAGCGGCTCCTCTCTGAGTCCCCTCCCCGGAATTCTCCTCGTCTCGTAGCCCACCTATGCTCCCTATCTGGCTACTGGTCAATCAGTGTTTTATTCATCAACCAATAAGAGAAACATACATACAGAAGGACGTCCCCCATCACTGTGCTAAGACTGCCTATTTATAAACCTTAAGCCCCCCTCTTTTGGGGTGGAATCCCCGTGAGTCTTCTTTCCTGGCAGCCACAGCTGTCCCAGTGGGCACTCGGGACTTTGTCTACACCTGCCCATTGCATTTTACTGGGGCAACATTCAGTGAAGTTGTTCAGTTGGAGTATTTATGCCTTGATCTATCTGTGTAGGATGATAACATCTTAGAAAAGTAAGATGGAAACTCCTGTTCACTAGTCCCCCCCACACCACACCCAAACACCCATACAGGAGTCGGGCCCCAATGCCAGAGATTTCCACTGTAGGGCCAAACCAGACTGAAGGGGTTGGGTTTAGGAGTGTTCCAAGGGGTCCTGGAGCTCCTTCCATGAGATGTAGGGAAGAACCTCTGTGACTTTGACTTCCTGCCGGAGTTCTCAGGGGCTGAACGGGGACTGGTGTGGCCAGTGTTCCTGGAAGGATTGTGTTCTTAAACCATGGTGCAGATCTTGCGATGAGTGTAGACTCTCAGGAGGCCAAGTGTCCCTGGAGATGGTGGATCACCAGGGCAGCCTTGAGGTTTGATGCCTGGTCCTTCCTTCTTTCTGTCTCCACTCTGCTTCCTGGCCTACCACCCACGATGACCTGAGCAGGCTTTCCAACAGATAGAGGCAGCCTTCTACACCGTGAGCCCACATTTCCTCCTTGGAGTTGTTTCCTGTTGGGCATTTGGGCAGATGTGACAGTGTCGTGCTTCAGCTCTTTAGTCTCTGTAAAGGCTGGTGTGTTCAAGGCCTGGCCTGCAGAGTGGCACTGTTGCAAGGCAGTGACACCTTCAGGTGGGAGGACCAGCTAGGACCAGCCAGGACCAGCCAGGGCCAGCCAGGGCCAGCCAGGACCAGCCAGGACCAGCCAGGACCAGCCAGGGCCATCCAGGGCCAGCCAGGGCCAGCCAGGGCCAGCCAGGACCAGCCAGGGCCACTCAGGGCCAGCCAGGACCAGCCAGGACCAGCCAGGACCAGCCAGGGCCAGCCAGGACCAGCCAGGACCAGCCAGGACCAGCCAGAGGCCGCTAGCTGCTCTCTGTTGTCGAGTCCTTACAAAGCGCCTTGGACTTGACTTGCTTCCATTTTCCTGTCTCTGTTCCCAGTCCCAGGATGTGTTTCTGCTCTGCCAGAATGAGTTGCTGCTTCACCTTAGTACTGGGCTCGTTTTATAAGGACAGGAACCTTTCCTCTTAATAAGTCCAGTGTCTCTGGTATTTCATCGCAGTGATGGAAGCTCAGACAAGCTGTTTAGCAGCACATAGTTCTTGATTAGAAGGGAAAATACCAAAACGAATCTCAGGTGACTTTGAAAAGGACACTGGGACCCTTATGGTGTTCTGAAGCTGCCATGTGGCCTTCTGGAAAACAATGTTTTCAGACTTTTTCCTTTGTTTGTTTGTTTGGTTGGTTTTTTTTTTTTCTGGTTTTTTTTTTTTTTTTTTTTTTTTTTCCCGAGACTGTCTACTCTCCAGCCTGAGCTGATTCTCATTCTTCTGTCTGGACAGATTATACATCTTTACAACTAAGTCGGAACTTTCTTAATAACAGCAAACTAGGCTACGTGGAACACCACGTGTGTCCACCTGTGTAGGCTCCCACGAGTGTGGCCTCCCTTTACAGTGGAGGCTGATGCAGAGGTTGGCTTAAATCTGGAGAAGCTGAAGGCCAGCCTGGGCAATTAGGTGAGATTCAATTAAGTTTTTCACACGTACAGAAAAAATGCAGTCTTACAGACTATTGCACAAGTAGCCAGGTTAATAAGAATTAAGTAGTGAGGTTAATAATAATTACTCTTGTGCTAAGTGTTTATGAAGGAAGCTGCTTAGTTACGTGAGTCCCATCAAAACTGTCTTCGGTATTTTTAAGATTATGTAAATATGCCTGCGCCTATGTGCCGGCGTGTGCACATGTGTGTGGATACACAGAGTCCAGGTCCTCAGGAGCTGGAGTGAAGTAGTCATGAGTTATTTAATATAGGTGCTGGGACCTGAACTCAGGTCCTCTGCAAGATCAGTGCGGCCTCTTAGCCCCCGAGCCAGCTCTGCAGCCTGTTTTTAACTTGTCTTTTGGGTAGCTTTCTTTTCCTTGTACCACCTCGCCCACTGTTTGCATTCAGCTGCCATCTCTGGCTCATCGCTCCTTCTTACTGTGACACACACATTAGAGATGGGCTCAGACATGCTCACTTTTCCTCCCCCTTATCTACCTGCCTTCTCTCTTCATTGCCCAATATCCTGTGTGTTTTTTTGTTGTTGTTGTTTTGCTTATTCTGTTTGCCTGTGTGTTACCGATACAACCACGGAGAACACGCTCTCTCTTATAAACCAATATACTATAACGAAAGGGTCTATATGCTTGGGGTCTTCCGGCTTGTTTTGTTGATTTGAGATAGGGTCTCTCCGTGCAGCTCCTGCTGGCCTAGACCTCACAGAGATCTATCTGACTACTCTGCCATGGAGTGCTGGTATTAAAAGTGTGTGCCAGGACACTGGGCACAAGAGGTGTGATGCGTAACATCCTCCAGGAATGTCTTCTCTGGAGCTGAAGCAGTGTTAACACAGCCTGTGCCCTTGACGCGGAAACTCTCCGCGCCTGGCTTCTCTTGGGCACCCAGTGTCCTTTGTGAAAGAATTTTTCAGGGCCTTGAGTTTTAAAAGGGTCCTGACATTGCTGCCCACTCCGTCTCTCAATTCTTTATGAATGAAGCTATTAATATCCTCCTCACCCCGCACTTAATATTCCTCCATTAAACAGACACCACCGCTGAAGTCATACACGGTTTGACTCAATTCAAACATGACTCTTTCTTTGGCCACATTTATCAACCTGTCTACAACCAGAAAGTTTAAAGGCAAAAATTAGAAAAGAAATTACCTCATCCTTTGAAAATCCACCTGGAGAGGTGTTGTGTTAATAAACTGCTCAGTTCTGCTTCCAAAGACTAGGCCATTTCTCTTCCAGCTCTAATTTTGCAGTGCTACCTGGGCTGCTTTGGTCACACAGGGAGAAGGTGTCAATGATTTTGGTGTGTGCTGGGTATCAGGATGTGTGAGAGTCAAGACAGCTTTATTTGCATTTCTCTGGTGTTCTGTTTTCCTTTTAATTGGGTTATAAAACAATTAGTTGGCACCCTGTCTTTTTGGAGCTCCCCAAGAGAGCCAGGATCTGTTTGTTCTCCCTGGGCTGGTCTAGGAGAGGACCCCAAGGGACTCTCATTTTATTTACAGCTGGGTGAAGGTCACACAGGAACAGTTTCGCGCGTGCGCGGGTGCTGTCTCTTTAGGTGCTGACCTCTCTGGCATTGTTTGGCTTCCCTGCTTCCCCTGTGCTTTGAAGAGCTGCACACCAGGTGTCCCTGTTCTGAATTACACATGAAAGACCCACATCCCCGGACTAATTAACTACTAAACTGTCCCCGCCTCCCCTGGGTTTAATTGATGGTGTTCTTATAAAAGGCAGAGTTCCTTGGCCCCGTGGATTTCACAGGCTGCCGTCTCTATTTGTCTAAGTGCAGGGGGAGATTCTGATTATTTTTGACTTCTAGGAAAGGCAGGAGGCACCAGCAGCATGGCCATAAAATTCGGACCCCAGGAAACCACCCCAGACCTGCCTAAGCTGGGTCTGGAAAGCCTTGCTGGCAGCTCCCTGAGGCGCTACACTTCCTGGATGATCTTCTTGACCACAGTAGGAAGACCTAGCCAGGGTCTCATAGGTAACTGGGTTTCATCTCTGAGCTTGATTTCCTTCCTTGTCAAAGCAAGGTCAGAGGGGTTGGCTGGTTTTATTCTTGGTGCAGTGCTAGAAATAGTAGATAAAGTTAAAAGGTGGGCAGCCAGGCAGAAGCCGAGCTATCTTGCCATCAAGGGGCACACATGGGTCACCTCTATTTTTCACTTGTTGGAACCCTCACACCCTGATGGAGGGACCTCTGTCACTGAGATTTATTGTGTGGAGCTTCGCACAGGAAACTGCAAAAGCTAAGCATTGTGTAATCTCTCTGTGGGGCACACCCAGCACCCCCCATGTGAACCCTCTGTGTGGCACACACACTCTCCGATGTCTTGAAATAACCTTTCCTTTCATGAGTGTTGTCCTATTTTTTTTTTTAATATTAGGTTTAAAATTTAGCTTATGAATGCTGTAATTTCTCATCATTGTTTGATTGATTCTATGCATGTTTGGTTGTTAGAAGCAGAATTCAAGTATAGTCAATTTTTACATTTGAGGTTGTTCTTGAGTGTTCCCCTTAAGAATTATTTCCGCAGAAGCTCGGTGTCCATGAGTTGCTTCATGACTCCAAGCCTGTGACCATCACTACCACAGCCCCCCTCTCTGTGGAATAAGGCCTTCAGGGCCTCCATTGTTCTTTCCTAATTTCTGACTCCTCACAAAGCCCAATGGATGGGTATTTAGAGTGGAAGAAATTTCCAGACACAACACAAGAAGGCAAAGTACAAACGAAAAATCAAATGTATGTATATACGTAGTTGGTTTCTGAGGTGTTATATGGAGTCCGTTTTTGAAAAAGCACTGACATTAAACATAAAAATCAATGATCTGTTGGACAGTTCTGCTCTTTTCTGGAGGAAGCATTGGTGGATTGGTATGCGTGATAAGACCAGGAACTGTCTTGCAATTTTCGTCCTTAAGCACAACTAGTCTTGCTCGTTATGAAATGTAGAGAAAATAGTGAGAAGATTTGGGGAGAGAGCATGTCTCAAAAACTGAGGTAGAGAACAACTGGGAAGGCATTAACGTGGCCCTCTGACCTCCCTATGTAGTGTGGGTGTACCTGAACACACACACACACACACACACACACACACACACACACACACACACCCTTTTTAAAAAGTGAAATTTTGAAGTTCTCTAGAGATTAGAGGAAGGTCAAATTTATATGAGGTTCTTACAGAACATTTCTGTAGACTGTGTGCTATGCCAAGGAGTATTATATTGTTGGCCTTTCATACTTTCTTTCTGTGTTATTCCTTGGAACCAAATGCAGCACCTGTAGGTGGTTGCTTGGTGTCAAGCCACTGCCATTGTGTGAAGCACCTTATTAGCCATAGAGTGACCTGCATCAACGGTTTCAAATGTTACATTTCACATCTGCCTTTCCTGCTCCTTGGATATGGTTTTAGCATCTTTCCCTTTTCTTCCCAAGGCAAGCACTGTTAATTAGTTTCTGAGTATCTTTTCAGATAAATGCATACATTCATGTTACATTTAGGCAGAGTTAGAAACTTAATGTTTGCAAATACATGTACACACATCTGTAAACACACATTCCTAGTTTTAGCTTGAATCTTGGATATTTATATTGCTTAAAATAATAAATACGTAGATCTTAGCATGGTGGTTCCCACCTACAATCCTAGTACTTGAAAGGTGGATGCAGGGGGATCACTGCTTCCAGGTCAGCATGGACCACAGGGTAAGAGCTTATCCAAAACCACAAAAATAAATGAATATGAAGAACTCTATTCTAGGGACTGGAGAGGTGGCTCAGCAGAAAAGAGCAATTGTTCCTTCAGAGGACCTGGGTTTGGCGCCCAATACCATCTGTAACTCAGCTCTAGGGGATTTAACACTGTCTTCTGACTTTCGAGGTCGCCAGGCATGCATGTCATGCACAGACATGTATTCAAGCAAAGCATTTATGAAATTAAATTCATCTATTGAATTTAACCAAACTTAAAAAAGAATTCTATTCAAAGCAAATGGGCAGAGACCTGTACTTCTACTACTTACTGTATGGAAACTTCTCATATTCTTCATTCTCATTTTACAACGGAGATGGAAAGCCTGTGTAGAGAAACCCAAACTCAAGAGAGCATTATTTTGTATGTATTTCTATTCCAACACATTTTGATGAGGCCAGTGGAGACAGGAACAAAGCTGGCTACAGGCCATATGCACCTTCAAATGTGTAAGGAACGGGACCTGGGGAGGCCACACAATTGTGCAGGGCAGAGGAGTTCTGATCCCTAATGTCTGTAAAAGCCAACCAAAAGTGTGACAATGCACCTGTAGCCCCAGCCAAAGTAAGGCCAACACAGAATTCCTGAAGCAAGCTGACTAGCTAGCTACAGTAGCCATAGCATGGAGTTCAGAGTTCGAAGAGAGACTCTGCCTCGATGTATATGGTGGAGAATGGTCAAACAGAATACCCAACATCAACCTTGGGTCTCTGCATGCTTGTGTACACTCATGCAAATATGTGTGTACACATGCACACCACACATGTGCATTAGACAAATATATAATCAATAAGCACTGTTTTATTGGATGAACTTAGAGAATGAACCGTCATGTTAAGCTGTGAGGTTGTGACGGAGTTGATAGCATTTCTCTCAAAAGAGTCAGTCAAGGATGCATTCATCACGACAGAACAATATCCCTATTGTACTGAACTCATTTTAAGACACAGACAAAAGCCCTTAATATGTTACTGATGACTATAAAGTGTTTATTCAACTGCAAAGGTGCTTAACATGTCTTCAAATGAATCTTCATTATGATTGTATTTTCAATATTTTCTCAAAATTATTCTTCCCGTTAAATCAGTATCCCCCACCCAACTGATTATACCTCTTATAATCACAGTGTGAGATGAAGTCATCACAGAGTGTTTGTATAGAGTAATAGTCATCAGATGTTCTTGTAAATATGCATGATCATGTTTACATCTGCTAACGAATCCCAGGCTTTCTATCTGCATATCACACCTTGGCACTTTCTCCATCTGAGCTCTCTGCTTTGCCACCTTCCTCCTCCACCTTCGTTTCCCCATGTGCTAGAGGGACAACTTCCTAAACTGGTCATATTACTTTACCAAGCCACCCCCATGTCCCCAGATTTGTTTCTCTCCCAGGAGCCTGCGTGATCCCTTTCAAATATAAACTACATTATATTATAATCATGTCACATCCCACCACCCACATGCCAATCTGGTCATCCAAAATAATGTCTCATAACCTGGCATCCAGTAGATACCTGCAGGGTGTGGGTCCTGTTTCCTTTCAGAGCTTCACCCCAAGCTGCTTCTCTTATGAAGCTGAAGTTGGTTCATTCAGTTTGGGGGATGGGATTTGCAAAACCTTCCCTACATCACAGCCTCCATATGTGCAGTTCCTGTTGTATTCAGATGTGTACAGCTGTGCCTTCTTCACAGTCAACCACATCATGCAGCTGCTTCTCATAATTTACTTTTGTAAGCTCTGGCATGTAACATTTGAGGAGTTCACTATTGTTTACCTACCATCTAGCTATTAATCATCTGCATCTGTCTATCATTTATGTGTCATCTACCACCTAGCTATCATATGTCATTCTACCTTTGTCTATTATCTATCTTCTATCTTTCTATCCATCACCTATTTCTATATCCATTGCCTATATACCCACCTCCCTATCACTTATCTATATATCTATTTTTAGTTCTCTGTGTGTATGGTAGCTTTGTGTATGTGTACTTGCGTGTGGGCAGCTGTTCATGCCTGTGCATGCCTGAGAAGAGAGCAGAGAGGAAGTTTGGTATTATGCTCTATAATCATTTCCCTGAAATAGAGTTTCCCACTGGGTGTTTCTCGGAAAGGATTGCTGGTTAGGAAGCTGCAGTGACCCTCCTGTCCCTACTCCCATCCTCTTCAGCACGGGTGTTACAGATGTGCACGTGGGGGCTGGGATCTGAGTTCAGGTCTTCATGCTTGCACAGCAAACATTCTTATCTGCTCAGCTAGTCCCATTACGCTGCCTAAGTGTCCGAAGCTGTCTTTGCGGGGCTGCAGAAGGAGCCAGCTGAGCAGCCCAAGGTTTGCACCGGAGAGGGGGAGTGTGGGATTAGGAAGGGCAGGTAAAGACACTTAGAGAGAAAGAGGGAGACAGGAATACAATCAGGAGGGCAGACTATTATGGGCGCGGATGCCTAGATAAACCCTTCTTTCTGTAGTCGTTAGCGCCCTTCCATGCTTATAGGTGCAGCCTTGATGTCATCTCATTTATTTGTCCTTTTATGGTTCCACTTACGTCATCATCAGCTTCAGGAGTCACAGTCAGAGCCCAGCTAACGTTCATCACAGGCAGGGTTGGGCATAAACACTTTTCCTTAAAACGTGTTTGTCAAATAACTAACAGGATGAAAATAGCAATCTCATTAATTCAGTATGTCCACCTACGAAGTTAGTGACAACACAGGGCATGGCAGAACGTGGCTGTCATCTTAGAACTTGGGAGGCTGAGGCAGGAAGATGACTCTGAGTAGAAGGTGGGTCTAGCTTCATACTGAGTTTCAGGTCAGCTGTAGCTATGTGGTGAGATCCTGTTTCAGAAAGGAAGGAAGGAAGGAAGGAAGGGAGGAAGGAAGGAAGGAAGGAAGGAAGGAACGAAGCAAGGAAGGAAGGAAGGAAGGAAAGAAGGAAGGAAGGAAAGAAGGAAGGAAGGGAGAAAGGGAAGGGAAGAGAAATACAACCCCCCACACACAAATTATCAAATGATAAAGCTATAATGATGGAAATAAGTACAGCGGCCATAGAAACAATAACAGGTACACAAACTTCTTATAAAAGAAGGGAAATTAATTAAAAAGAGGGTGGAGGTCCAACAGAAAAGGCAGCCAAGACCCAGGACCCAAAGAAGGAACACCGAGGTGATGGTGCTAATTTGATTTGAGGTTTAAAATGCTTATCCACAAAAACGTTTGTCAGCCAGACTAGGAGGATGCGCTAGCTGGATCTCAGGGTGGACCCGGTTTCTCTAAGGAAATGCCAGTTTGCTCTGGAAACTGAACAACTGGGAAGGATACAGGAGGTGTAGGAGGTCAATACGAGGCTGGTTTGGGCAATGCTACCTGTGTGTAACCCATTCACCTTAAGCCTCAGCGTTCACAGTTGGTGGCATTGAGGGGGTACGGAGTGTGTATCTGTCATGTTTCTCCATAAGAGTGGAAATTTACCGTTTTGTTGGGGAGTGGAGTTGAGACAGCCCCAGGGCTTTGCCATGGCCGTATTACAAACACACTGGTTCCCTTTCATCCTGACCCCGTCTGTGGCTATAGCGGGCCCGGACAAGACTAAGAGCTGTGTCAGCCTCTGCCCTCGAACCACAAATCTGCAGAGTTACCATGGCAGCGACCGGAAGGCAGTGACGGATAAGAAGTAACAAACTTTGTTTGCTTATATTTGGTCTTTATTTAAAATGTGCAATTGTCTGTTAAATATATTTGTAATGTGTACCAATCATATAACAGTTAGGGACACAAGCTCGGAGCTGGATTGTTGCGCTCACATCAAAGCAGGCATCACTAAAAAGCCTTTGGTGATTAAGTCCAGAGTCAGGGGGAGGTGAAAGGAAAGGAGTCGTCAACCCAAACCAACTATGTATGGATATGTCCTAAGATAACCCACTGTCCTGCCTGCTAAGAAATGAGTGGGGACAGTGTGGCGGGGAGCGTCCTCGGGGCAGCACTGGGTCTGAACTAAAGGTAGGTGGCAGGAGGCTCACTCGCAGAGTGTAAGGGTACAGGGAGAGCCTTGTGCTGGTGTCCAGAGAGCACCGGCATCACTAGGCTGCATGAGGATGGAGCCTGTGTCCCCAGAAGAGGAATTAGTTGAAAGACGCTAAAGGGGCATCTTTACCTAGGCAATACCACTCTGTGCTTGACACTGGTGTTCATGAGCTAAATAGCAAGGTGGTCTTGGAGTTCTAGGGCTGTCAGATCACCCCTGCCAATCAGGGAGACACAGCAAGGTGGTCCCTTAAAGGGCCCCGTGTGGCCAGAAGGAATGGATGAGTTCCTGGTTTGTGCCTCTGGCAACATGACTAAAATAACCAGTGGGTAATTGGCACCCAAGCTGAGCACATTGACGTTTTCTGCACTGCTTCCTGTAGAGATGATGACTAGACCCATGGACGAAGTAGCCTCTGGGCTGCGTTCTAAAGGCTCAGGAATGACTTAGAACCCTGGAAGCCACTGCCTGTGGGACTGGACATGATTGGACCAGCAGTTCAAGGAGAGCTTGGGTGATAAGCTGGGGGATTGGAGGAGAGAAGATTGGGATAGCTGCTTCTAGGAAGGGAAATCTTAGGTATAGTGGGATCTCCAGAGAGCTAAGGAGAGATTGTGTCTGAGCCTGATGTTCCTCTAACAGACTCCTCGAATCTGGTAAATTTATGAAGCCTGACTTCGGACAGTTCTGGAGACCAGGACGATCGAGGCTGAGAGTCGGGCATCTGGCCTTCAATGGGACTTCCGGCCATTTTATTCTGTGGTTGAAGGTGAAAGGAATGGGAACAGGAGTGTCTTGTTCCTCAGGCAGGGGACGGAGAGGATAAGGACGGGCTTTGTCAGAGCCTGTACCCAGAGTAGATCTTGTGGCCTACAGGTCTCATGCGTCCACTCATTGTACTGGGGATTGAGGTTCTATCCTGTGAATCCGGGGAACATATTCAAACTCTACCACAATGGACGGAAGAACTACAATTAACTGTTGATTACTAAACATCTACTTAAACCAATCAGAAAAAAAAAAAGACTGCACAAACCCCACAGCACTAGAGAAAATTATTTGGGGGAGATAAAAGGGTGCTATGGAAATGTTTTCATTATTTTGTCTTGTTTTAAAGATGAGGGAGAGACCAGGTCATTTAAATGCTGAAAAAAAGGAAGAGAAAAACATAGCTGAAAAGTAGATATGGCTTTAGCCATCACAGAGACGCTCCAAACAGTTTCCCTATTTAAATTGAGAAAGGTGGTCCAAGAGTGCCTTGTGCACAGTACTGTAGAGGAAAGGCGGGGGGGGGGGTGTGGAGAGAGAGGAAAGGTAGAGGCGGGGTAGAAGTAAGAAAGGAGAGTATAGGGAAGAAGAGGCGAATGACCCCTCACTGGAGCTGGCTTTTCGGTTGAGGAAGACACCAGTTAGCTCAAATGCCAGTGAAGAGGAGAGGAGGCGGCTGCATGCAAGAACTGTATTGTCCTGCTCACAGGGTCTTAATGTCCTTTGTGAGTTGCTCCGAGGTTCCTCCTTTAGAGAACCTTTGGGTATGTCATAAATCCCCTCACAGATGATTTTCAATGGGCGAATTGAATTGCGTAGTTTTGACCCCGATTAATAGGCTAATTTTAATGTGATTCATGATTCTCTGGTTTAGAAAACTTGGTTATATTTATAATCATCAGAAAATGTCTCTGATCTTCCAGTGACAGAGGTTCTCTTTGTGCCTGGAGCTCGAGGACATCTGTGATGTCACTCGATTATTCGGGACGGAATCCACTGGGAAACAAAACCCTACTTCACCCAGGAGCGTATCTGAATGTATGTCACAGACACGACCCTCATGGATGTCATCACTGTCCGCTCAGTCCCTATACACTGAATGGCTAAATTCTAATGAAGCTGAATAACGCTTTTGAGACTCGGAGATAGTAGCTATCTTTGGGAAATGTTTTATTCCGATTAATTCATGAGATCCCCACGATGACCCGTGGTGAAGACAGCTGCCTGCACCCCAGTACTTCTTTCTAAATGGAGGGTTGGGGTTGCCATGAGAATGACGCTGACATCCCGGGGAAACACACTTTCTGAAACAAGTCCCCTCCCCTCTGTCTCTTTCTCTTTTCTTTTTCTACGCCACAAACTGATAAAGGACATTAAGGACAGCCACAGTGACTACAGTGGAGGATGGTGTTAACCCCTGCTGTCTTCAGAGGGACCTGTTGTAGTCAAGCTTTTCCGGTTGGTCGTTTTGTGGAGGGTATCTTAGTTTATGTCTTGTGGCAATGGTAACACCCTGGCAAAAAGCAACTTTAAGGAGAAAGGTTTATTTAGAGGAATAGTCTTCCACAGTGGGAGGACTTGGAGCGGGAAAGGGCAGCATGATGGCGGAGCAGGAGGCTGGCGAGGGACACTGCGTCCTCAGCGTGAGCCCCAAGTGAGGCTAGGGTTCAGTGACCCGCTTCCTCTAACCGGCTTCATCCTGTGAAGGCCCTACAACCTCTCCGGAGAACAGGAATGGAAGAGTGTGAGACTACGGCGAGTGTGTCACATTCGAACTATCACACAGGGGGTGGAGGGGTGGGGTCTCCACCCAGGGTGACACGGAGATCATTGTTCAACTGAGGGTGCCCTTGAGCTCCTCCCCTTCTGCTGGGGGTTACAGGATTGTGTCAGTTGCACTTGGCGTTTGATATTGCTCTCCTCGCCCCAAATATCACTGAAACTTCCAGAAACCTTGCTTCTCGCCCCATTCCGTGGATTCACTGGTGGTGGTTTTGTCCCGGGAAACCCCACTGTACGCCCTCAGTGTTTACTATGTTGTGTGACATGCATCGTGTGATCCTGGCCTCCCGTGAAGGAGGAAGCATGCTTGGTACTCCTGGCAATAAGAACCACATCCTGCCGAGTGGGCATCTCATGAGAGACCGCTGTCTGGGAGAGGGGGAGATGCAATGTGAGTAAGCGTGGCAGGAAGCACAGAGGGTACAGAGGCAGATTTTCCATTAAAGAGGGTACACTGTGTTTGACATGAGCTTATTGCTATTCTGTTGTCCAAAATGAACCCCGCATAAGTATTCTACCACCCTTGGCTTGCATTTTAAAATAAACATACCTGGAAACTTTAAAAACAGACATATTTTTATCTTATGTATGGGGAGACGTGGGTTTGTACATGGACACAGTGCCTGAGGAGGCTAAGACACAGCGTCAGAGGTCCTGGCATCTGAGTGGGAGGCAGTTTGTGAGCTGCCATGTAGGGTGCCGGGAACTGAACTCAGGTCCTCTGGAAGAGGAGGCAGTGCTCTAAACCACTGAGCCATCTCTCCAGCCCAGCCACCCTGCTTTTGAAAGAGTGTCTGTCACTGATGGAATTTATTTTGGTGTGCCCAGATAAACTCAAGCTTCAACCCCAGGACGGGTGTCTGACAGGGGCAGCTTGTAAGTTTTGGTAAACAGGAAAGGCTTGGGAAAGATGCAACTGAAAGAGAGTTTTGTGCAAAAACTTTCCTATAAATAATTTAGAAGAGGTTATTTTTTAATGCTGTTTAGTATGTGTATTCAGGATATGTCACACCAAGAAAATGGTTTTCTTTCTAGAAAGACCCATTGTGTGGTAATATTCGCCATCTTTCTCTTTGTGTGTGTGTGTGTGTGTGTGTGTGTGTGTGTGTGTGTGTGCATGTGAGAGTGTGTGTAGTGCACATATAGAGTGTGAGTGTATATATAGAAGTCAGAGGTCAGCTTCTGGTGTCATTCCTTTGTGATGTCCACCTTGTTTTGTGAGATGGAGTCTATTTCCTGGGGCTTGACGGTGGTGGATAAGGCTAGACTATCTGAGCTCCACCTGCCCCTGCTTCCCCATGCTGGGTACCATTCACAGCTGTCTTCTGTGGGCTCAGGGGACTGAATTTAGGACCTCATGCCCGCAAGGCAGACTCTTGACTATCTGGGTCACCTTCTTGCTCCCTGTTCATTTTATTTCCTTTAAAATCATGCTATGAGTAAAAAGACTTGCTTGGATCCAAAAGCAAAGAACCTTCATTGGGAGGCCAGTGCCTACGGAGCAGCAATGCCTCCCGGAAGGTTCCTGTGAGGATCACAGCACCACAGTCTTGCTCCTCCAGATAGGTGCGCTGGATCTTAGCTGTTGTCCAAGCTGTATCTGCTCCGCACTGCTCTGCCCTTCTGCAGGAGTGTTTAAATAGAACATGCTGGCTCTCGTAGGTGACCTTCACGTTTCACCTTGACCTTGTTCAATGGTGAACTTACCTCTACTAACTCACAGCGGGAGAGCAGCCACCTTCACCGGTCCTTCAGCAAACACACACTGCTTCCAGCGAGCACCACGCCGTGGCCTTAAGGCAATGTTCTGTGGTCCTTCCACTGACCTCCACGTCACTTTTAGGGGTCTCTCTCAAAATAGATGTTCTCTCTTCTAAATTTTTGTTTAAGGGATGAAAATGAAATGAAAGCAAACCACAAGCATGTAACCATGTTCATTTCCCGCACTGAAATGATCCCTGAGGATATTAAGGCTTCCACCATTTAGGAATGTCTAATGGGGTCATGCATATTAAATGAGGCGATGTCTTATTTGTGCTTCCCTGGCCTATTTATCTGACAGATTATTTTTTAAACATTATGATTTTCCAACTTACTATTGTCTTTTGGATACAATGTCACTGCCTCCCTAAGAGGCACTGGACTTGGAGGCACACTGCACTTTAATCCATGGTGGCAGTTTGTCACCTGTCATACTCTTTCTCACCGGCCAGTCTTGATCTTGGGCTCATCCTGATGCCACTGTTGAGAACTTTACCTCCTGTGACTTTTTTGAGGCAAGGTCTTCTGTAGCCCAAGCTGGCATTGAGTTCGCAATGAAGCTGATGCTATCTTTCATTTCCTGACCCTCCTGTCCCCACTTATCTGGGATTACAGGTAAGTGCCACCCCATCTGGATAAACTATAACAAATTTTAAAGTGTCAGAAGACGATGCTGCTGAGGGAGACTCAGGAGCCTAGCCCAGGCACATCTGCTGGCCTGGTCCATTTCTGTGTGAGGACACATCCTCACATCGTTCTGTCAGCCATACAGTCTTACTATCTGCAGCTATTTTCTTCACTGCTCAAAATCCTTAATGGCTTGTTGTAGAGTGTTGATGTCACAAAATTAAAGCCAGGGCTTAATTAAACTCCAAAATGAGGAAGGTAATGCAGTGAGCGTGTTGATCTTAGTGTAAGAATCCAGCTGTCTGTAAGTTCACTGCCTGGTGCTTGTGTCAACTCAGCAACCACCCTCCAATTATACAATGATAGAGGGTTCATGGGATCCTTATAGCTATGTACTAGCTATAAGTAGTAGCTATGAGTAAAAAGAAAGAGAGACAGAGAGAGAGAGACAGAGACACAGAGACACAGAGAGAGACAGAGACAGAGACAGACGGAGAGAGGAGGAGGAGGGAGAGAGAGAGCTAGCTTGTTATTGGTAGTATATTAGGTTCATGGTTACACTATATTTTCTTCCCCAAGTCAAAAGTCTAGCTGTTTAATGAACCCACTTTTAAAAATGTTTATTCATGCACTGGAGAAATGTCTCAGCGGTCAAGGAGACAAGCTGGTCTTGAAAAGGACCTGAGTTCGATTCTCAGCACCCATGTTGAGCCGCTCACATTGCACACGAATAACTACAGCTCCACAGAACTCTGACACCTCTGGCCTCCCTAGGCACCTGAACTGGTATGCATATACGTGGCCACCCTCAGACACACATATACATAGCATTCAATTTTTTTTAACCCTTTAACTGTTTATTCACAAATGGGGGAGGCAAAACCTAGGCTATATGAAGTAAAATGCAGCACAGATTCAGCTCAGGCCCTCAGCAGTCCACAGGAGTCCTCGGCCATAGCCAAGGTCAGGAATGTGATGCCATTCATCAATCTTCATCAGGCATGTTGCCTGAAGTCAAGACATCACTGCATGTTGAAGGGATGCTGGCGGCCGGGGAGATGGCCCCTGCTGTACACCATCACAGTTGGGTCTCCGCACCCACATCACAAATACCTACACCTCCAGCCCCTGGGGACCTAATACCCTCTTCTGACTTCTGAGAGCACCCACTCACTTGCACAAAAATAAATGTATTATTTTTAAAAGGATGCCGAGGATTGATATCTTTCAGGATATCTAACTAAAACCACGTCATTTAGTGGACAGACATTAGGTAGTTCAGAATGAATTGATCCCGCATTTCGGTTAATAAAATAATTCTTGCTTTGCACATTTTAATAACGTGTGTTTTTTGAAAAGGTAACCATTGCAAAGTGGTCGCGGTTTATTAGATTCCCCCGTGCCTCTCCGTGGGTTGAATGGGATGGGCCTCCTACAGGAAAACAGCGAGGAAGGCTGTGGAGAGACTGGAACTCAAGCCCACAGCTGCTGCCAATGTAAATTGCGCAACCACTTAGGAAGCTTGTTTAGCAATATGGTTCAGCTGAGCAGATGAATGTGTGTCTGTGACTCCAATCCCACTTCTGCGTGTAGATCCAACAGAAATACATACATATGTTCACTGAATGATATGCAGTGGAGAATCTCTGTGCATGGTGGCCCAAAACAAGAAACTCCCGAAATGCCCAGAAAATACAGAATGCATAAATAAACTGCAGCTCAATCTTAAAATGGAAAAGTATACAGCGGTAAAAATGCATGGTCTGCAACTGAGCACGGCTCTTTGCGAGTCTCCAACGCCCCAGGCCGCCCCAGGCGCTGGGTATAGCATGCTGGTGTTCCTTTTTGACCCCCTGGGTTCACTCTGTGTTCAACGAGAAAGTGGGTGGAGAGGGTCACGTCCCCGTTACCGTGGCTACCGAATATTACAGTTTTTTTTTTTTTAATTTTATTGGTAGTTGTAATTTCTTACTGTGCCTAGTTTGTCAAGCACAATTTTCTCAGGCCTATCTGCATAGAAAAGGAATAGTGGACACAGGCCTCTTGATTATCCAATGGGAATCTTGGACCAGAGACCCTAGGTTGAGGGGATGATGGCCTTAGGCGTGGATTCCTTTATATCTAAACCATAATTGCCAAAGATGGTCTGTGATATTTACACAGTAAAAGAGAGACATCGCCCTGGAAAACAACAAAATGGATATTTGAAACTTGCAACCATCTACAACTTCAGTTGCAGGGTTTCTGACGCCCCCTTAAGGGCACCATGCATGCATATGATGCACAAATGTACATGCCGTCAACATACTCATATATGTAAAATATAAACAAATCCATTTTAACACTAGAAGGTGCTACATTCTCAAGGCAGGGATATAGTTGTTCACGGTTGGTGGAAGTTACACTTTCTTTTAATAGTCCCGATACCGAGATGCCTGTTGGAACACCACGCTGAATTTCAATGGACATTGCAGGCTCTCTGTCAACGTCTGCTTTGCCTAATTATGTCGAAGTTGCTTTCTGCCAACTCCAGAGTTTTTAAGAGTCTGCATTCACTCTGTAAAATGGGAAAGGAGAATGTGGCCCGGATAGCCTGTAGGTATTGTCATCTGTTCAACAATCAGAATGCCTTAAATTGAACTTCCTTATTGGTTATTTGGGGGTTTCACATCATGCACCCCAATTCTGCTCACCTTCTTGTCTCCCACATATCTCCCACAAAAGAAAACAAAGCAAGCAAGCAAGCAAAAACAAGAACAAAATAAAACAAAACCCAAAACCCCTTCACCCCTTTCCTCCTCTCCAGCACCTCCTCATCTGTCCTGGTGGCACTGGGGCCTCGGTGTGTCACACAGAATAGACACCCGTTTGTCCTATCAGCTTTCCTAGTTACTCTTCATTGCAGCGATTCCCTGGTCTGGTTCAAGGCCTCTGGTCTCTGGCACACCGTCATCACTGTGTCCTAGCCAGAGCCCCTGTGAGATCGCCCAAGGCCACCCCAAGTTATGGAGACCGCGTGTCAGTGTTGTTCCCCAGGACCAGTCCCTCTACGAGCTCCAGCAAAGCCTAGATGGTTGACCCCAGACGGGGAAGATGTCAGGATGGCCAACCCAAAACCCTGCTTTGTGACACAACTCACTCTCTGCCTTCCTCTTCCCAGAATTTTCCTAGTCTGGTAGCTCTGCCTCTACTTCCTGCCTGGCTACATCCTGCCTGTCCATTGGCCGAAGCAGCTTTAATCGTCAGCCAATAAGAGAAGCATATATTCACAGCATACAGAAGGCCGTCCCCCATCGTAGCTGAGCTTGTCAGTCTGGGCCACTGGGGCCACCACCTCAGGGGAGGAGGCAGAGAGCCAACTCCGCACGCCCATCTCATCAGGGTCGGTCCCCTCTCACCTGTGGTGAGGGTGGGGCTTTTTTCCTGAGTGCAGGGGTCAGAGCCAGGTCCTCTGCTGCGTGTCCAGCAAGGGGCAGGGACAGCGTTCCCTGGATCATCAACATGGCCCTAGGCTTTCATCTCCCCTGGTTCCTAAAGCCCCCTGAGGCGACACAGACCACAGACATCAACACAGACCCCAGCTGCAGCTGGACCACGAACCCAGACATGGCCCTTGGCAGCAGCCCGACCCAGACATCAACATGGCCCTGGGTGGGAAGTAGACCTCCCCATAAGCCTCTCTTCACACCATTCGCCATGGCCCCAGGTGGCAAAGCAAGATGGTATCTGGTCAAAACATTTGCGAGCAAGCCCTAGGACGAGGGTTCAAATCTCAGGACGCACAAAGTGAGGGTAACAAACTCACTCTCCCAAGTTGTCATCTGGCTGCCACACACAGAAAGGGGGAGGGGAGAGGAGGGAGGGAGGAGACAGAAGGAGAGACAGAGACAGAGAGAAAATACAGAATCGCCAGGGTGCTTTGGCCCAGGAAATGTCTTGTTTCGGATTAGCCTACACCAGATGTGTTGTTTTAACTGAAGCTTTGGTGGGTTACCCCTGGCCCAGAGTCCTGCTTTCATCTTCATATGAGCTCTCCTGTTTACTATTACGAAATGATAATTACTATTGGATAGAGATTTCCTAGGCTCTTTATCAAAATTATTTGTGATCGCGTGACTGCCTCTGAGAACTTTGCCGTCATCAAAACGTTGAATGTGTTTTAGTGTTTCCTTGCCTGTGACCGAGGCATTCAGAACAAGCCTTGTTCAGGGCAGATGAAGAAAGGTGTCACCATTTTGCATTCAAGTGTATTTTGGTCCTGACATACAAGTGCACGTATTATGTTTTGATCTTAATGCATCAGGAAATGAATTGTAGAACTTATTGTCTCCCATCGGTTCTCCCACTTATTTTACCAGCATTAACATACTTTAGCAACGCTGAAATAAACAGTATTATTAACTGTGGTCACTGTGTAAAACAGTAGATCATCGAAATGCATTCTCATCCACAAGTTTATGTCCTTGGAAAACCATCTTCTGATTCTCATAACTGCCTCCAGTCTCGCTCTCTGGCAACTTCCTTCCTCTGCGATAGAACGTCATAGATTCCACGTGCTAGTGGGGTGGCACGTAGTACTTGCCTTTTGTGGCTGAATTACTTCGCTTAGCCTCGTGTCACCTCCATCCACGGTGTCAGGAATGGCAGGATTTTTTTTTTTTTTTTCTTATCCATCCATCTACTGATGAACTCTCCTGATTCTTGGCTACTGGGAATCATATAGAAACACGCCAGGGAGCACTGTATCCCTTAGACAAGATGCTTTTAATTCCTTTTGATTTATAACAAAAGGAGGCTTACTAGACCAAATGGCTGTTCTAGCTTCAGATTTTTTTGAGTTTATAGATAGAAACTTTCATAAATAGTTACACCAGGCAGTGGAGGAAACACCCTTAATCCCAGCACTCAAGAGGCAGAGGCAGGCAGATCTCTGTGAGTTCAAGGACAGTCTGATCTGCAGAGCTACACAGAGAAACCCTGTCTCAACAAACAAACAAACAAATAACTGAATTAATTTAAATTCTTACTAACAGTTCACAAAGAGGCTGACACCTTGGTCAAGGGGCCAAATTTGTCATTTTCTTAGTAGCCATTTTCTCATGTGTGAGGTGTCACTCATTGTGGTTTTGACTTCTAGAAATTAGAGATTTTGAGCATTTTATCACACATATATTGGCCATGCATATCTCTTCTTTAGAAATGGCCAGTTTAGATCATTGTTCATGGTTGTGTGTCTTTTTGTTGTTGTTGTTTGGTGGGGTAAGGCATGACCATCATTTACCCTGGACAGAACACCACAGACAGACCGAAAAAACTATTTCATTGAAACATAACTTGAAAAAAAAAAAAAAAGGCAAGTGTACTGTAGCATGGGTGAGGGGTCATTTATAGCTGCAACGTGGTCACTCCAAGACAGGTTCCTCACTGAAAGAGTCACCCCAGGACTGATGTCAGCTCTCGTAAAGCTCATCCTTGGAGCTCCACGATAACTGTTTGCAGCCTCAGTTCAGCAAGCGAGCAGGAGTCCTGGAGACCTGAAGTTTCCAGTATCTCAGGAGTTACGAGGAATTGTGTGACGTTCTTCTGAATTTGTCACTCTCCCTTCTACTTCCCTGAGAGAATCTTTCAATCCAGAGGATGTAGTAGATAGTCGACAATCATTCTAAAACTGGGTTGTGTTCCCGCTCTCTACTTGTTTCAAGCCTTAAATATTTTGGATACTGGCAAGTTCTCATGGGGCTCATATGTTCTGTCAAGTATTGGATCATCATTTCATCCCATTGTCTCCTCTGCTGTGAAGAATATTTTTCATTTTTAGACAATTGAATCAAGTCTGAGAAATATATCACCCACAGTTTTAAATCATTATGTCTTATGTATATAATTGCACACACACAAATCTATGTAGAGATACACACACACACACACACACACACACACACACACACACACATATATATATATATATGTGCAAGATAGGTACAATTTTAGGTTTTAAATAAACCATTTAAAATACTTCCAAAATAATATATTCCAGAAATAAAAAAATAACAGTGTATGACAAGTGTCTTCCCTACCCCTGAGCCCTAAAGTGCTTCCTGAATATTTTCATTTCTTTGATTGTTTCTTTTTGGTATTTTTAAATCATAAATGTCTCATGAGGAGTATAGTTACGCTGGTGAAGCAATCTGACTTGATATGGGGAAGCCTCACCCCTATGCTATCGTAATTTCTAGATTGAAATGGAGCAGCTGGCATCTCTACCCTTTCAATCTTATGAGTGTTGGAGTTCAGAAATATTTTTGTGTAGCATTACCTATTGCCAAAAATCTATAAGATACTATTAACTCTCATCTTACGCCTATGTCAGATTTCATCTATCGCATTTGTTAAGAACCATTTATTAGTACGTCAAAGATTGGCTGCGTATATTTTGTTTTGATACAATCATTTTCCTCCATCATTCCATGCTGTTTGATTTATGCATTTAAAATATTATATTGGGGACAGATCCAGAGAGTTTACCAGACTGTCAATCAAGTTCATGCCAGCCTTATGTGGAAAACCTCTTCTGTGAGTACTGTGTGTGCAGCCCAGGTCTTTGAGGTATTAAATTCAGGCATTCTGGGCCTCTATGGCTGCGCCAGAAGTGATCTGATCTCTCTTGCCACACCCCCTCCCCCATCGTAAGATGCTGTTTCTCCACTCACCCCCTTGTTAGCAATTTATCCAAGTTGGCAAATAGTTATGTCCTAATAACTGTAACCACTGAGGAAGATGGGATGCCTCCATCTTTCTCTGCCTTTCTAGTCTCCCACCTCTCTCTCCCTCTCTCTCCCTCTCTCTCTCTCTCTCTCTCTCTCTCTCTCTCTCTCTCTCTCTCTCTCTCTTCTCTCTCTTCCTTTCTCTCTGTCTTTTTCTGTGTCTCTCTCTCCCTCTCTCTGTCTCTCTCCCTCTCTCTCTCTGTCTCTCTCTCCCTCTCTCTCTTCTCCCTCTCCCTCTCTCTCTCTCTCTCCTCTCTCTCTGTCTCTCCCTCTCTCTCCCTCCCTCTCTCTCCCTCTCTGTCTCTCTCTGTCTCTCTCTCTCTCTCTACACACACACACACACACACACACACACACACACACACACACACCTTTATGAACAATATCAGATAGAAGGATATTTGCATTCTTTTCTAAGAAGCATAGTCATTGAAGCATGATGAAATCTACAAACATTCATCTGCATGTTCACCTGAAAAGTTTACAGTTAGTAGCATTTGCACTGTTTTGACTTTGTGAGTTTTTATTAGATAGCTACATAGCAAAAGATAATTATGGATCTTTTGGAGTCAGTTAATTCTTTTCTTTATGTGAAACTTTTAATACCCTCTTTTCTTATTTTACTTACTTAGGTGGGAAACCCCTGCTTATATATCACATCGTTGTTTTTCATGTAAATTCTCTTGTGTAGTATTTGTCCTAGCAAATCAGTCTCCCTTCTGCATGGCCCTTTAATAGCGGGAATCTTACACACACCCCTCTATTTTCACATCAAAGCTTAATCTGAATATTAGCCACTATTCCAATCCCCTCTGATTTTAGTTTTTAAAGTATTTTTAAATATTTTGTGTTTTTGATGATTAATTCTCTGAGACTCTTATTTCATAAGTTCAACTCTCCTTTGAAGCCTCTCTGAAGATTTCGATTTGAGACGCATTTCTACAACTGCTATGGCTTCCCTCCTGTAGTCACTCGTGTTCACGTTAGAACTGTCCACGTGATACCTGGTGGCTCTTGATTTTCTGTGTGATCTTGTAGAGACTCACATCTCTCCGCCCGTGGGCGAACTTCGCTGCTGAGGCGGGAGAAGGCAGTGCGCCCTAGTTCTAAAGCCCTGACAGGCAGCCTTTCAGAACAGGCTTCTTCGGATGGATTGCCAGTGTCGCTAGCAAAAGGCCTTGCTTACTGAGTATGTCGGTATTTGCTGTCGTGATGGATTTCAGGCAGAGTGCCTGGCGTGATGAAGTGGACAGGTGGGGACTTGAGTCTGTCAATGTCAGGTTTTCTCTCTTTGTGTTTCCCTCTTGGCTTCTGCTTGAATTCCTGAGCCTCCTGGAAGCTGGCCAGATGCGAGTCCCTATGGCATCTTCAGGCGTCCCTTTCTGTGAGTCTTCCGTCACCCCACTGTCACCCCGTGGAATCCCGGGGGGGAAATAGGCAGCACTTGAAACATCGGGTAGTCTTCATTTTTAACCCCCTTCTCCGATTTCTTCTTTCCCCCTTATTACTTTTTGTAATTGTTGCAACAGCACCTCTGAGGCATCAGAGAAGAGCCATCGCCTTTCGCCGAAAGAATAGATACACTTTATTATTTGTACCAAAGTTCTAAGTTGAACTCGGGCATCCAAAGTGTTTTGTAAGCTTCAAGGTGTAGCAGTCTTCTCAGAGAAGCAGCAGAATCTTTACAGAGTTGTTCCCTATGTACAAACATCACTCTCTCGGTGACCAAACTGTAGTCCAATTATATCAGGCTGCCATTTCAGCCCCACAATTTTGATTATTCTCTATTTATTTACAAGTGTCTGCTTTGATTATTTTTTCTAGAGTAGTCTTGTTGAGCTCTTAAATATTCAAGTACATATTATTCCAATTATAATTCACTCTTTTTTTTCCTTTATATATATTTATATTTATATATCTTACTTTTTTTTTTACATCAAGACTTGGGTACTTATAATTATCTGTTCAGGGTTTTAAAGGAACAGTACAACCTTTCATTTAAAAATAGGTCATTTATTTTAATAAGATGGGAAATCAGTGGTGGAAATCATGTGTTTTTTCATGTTTTCAATCTTTACGAGAAACCTAAAAAAAGCTTCCAAATATTGGGGTTGATGGAATAGGTCCTGACCAAAGTTCTTTTCATTTTTTAAAAATAGAACTCTTTTTTATTATTGCTCTTGGGTTTTTTTTGTGCTATAATATAATTATATCATTTGCGTGTTTTTAACAGCAGTAATTCAGACATAAGCACCCGGGTACTGGATGTCCCTGCATGTGAGTGTGAAGTCTGTAACACTGTGTCTTCTGCATGACACTTTCTTGGAAATCCTCCAAGAAGTCTCAGAAAACCTTTTCTGGAAAGACCCAGAGAGAGAACAGTAAGCTTGTCGACACCTCTGCTATTGTAGCACAAAGTCATCTATGAGTAACTGTAACTAGTTTGAAATATATTTCCATTGACAAAAGATGACAAACCAGACCAGGTATGCTGGCTGTAGTTTGCCAGAAGTTTACACTTGAGATGACAGAGTTCCCAGTTTTGCTGGGCAGCTAGCCTCCTCTGGGGACTGTCTCTCGGTACCAGCGGTAAAAACAAAAGCACAGGGACGGGAGTGTAGCTCATTAGCAAGGCCCAGGGCTCCATACCCAGCAGTGCCAATGAGAGGTAGAAAATCAAAATAAACCTGAATGTCTTGACAGTCCTGCTCACATTCGGTAGCTGTGTCTTGATAAAGGGAGTTGTGATGTTTTCGATACTTTTGCTGTGCGTTCTCATTCCATATGTGGCTGTGACAGTGACAGCTGATAACCTTAACTGCATCACATAGACAGAAAAGCAAGGTTATACAGCTTTCTTCTCCCCACCCTTGGTAAGGGAAAGGCTCTTTGCCAAACATGAACCAAATGCCCGTTCCTCCATTGAGTGGGGATATGTTAGGTGAGAGGTGGGTGGGAGTTTGGGGTCATCCTCTGCTCCATAGTGAGCTCAAGGCTAGCCTGTGGTACAGGACACCTGTCCTCCAAAAGCAAGCAGAAGGGAGTTTAGACAGAGTAGAAAGTAACTACTGTGAGTAAATGTAAAATAATTTTACATCACAAATGGGTGACTTCTTATTGCTAAAGAAAGGGGACATTTTCACACATCTGAAGAGTTTTTAAGAACTACAAAGTGTGATAAGTTTAAAAAAAAAATAACCCTGGAGGGTGGGTGGTGGCAGCCTAGGCCTTTAATCCCAGCACGGGGGAGGCAGGGACAGGAGCATCTCTGTGAGTTTGAGGTCAGCCTCGTCTACAGCTCAGGTTCTAGGACAGCCAGGGCTACACAGAGAAACACTGTCTTGGGAAACCAAGGTAACAAAAATAAAACAGAAACTTTGAAAGTATAGCAAGAAAAAAAAAGTCAACTAAATTTTGGCTATTGTCTTGCACACGGGAAACCTAAAGTTTTCAAAATCATCAGAGAACCGAGGAGCCCAGTAACCCACACAGCAGTGTCTTCCACACCTGGGAAATGGAGTCTTGATAAACTGTGGTTTTGAGCTAACTAAGAGAGAAATAGATTTGTTCTTCAGCAATGGATGTCGATTTCCTAGGTGCTGAAATTACCAAGGGTCTAGTGACGCTGCCTGTCGTCCATGGTGCTGGAACATGGCGTTAACTCTGAGGAAGTGTTTTAGTCACACTTGGTGAGGCAAAGATGATGCTGGGTTAAGCATCATGCTGTCACTCAGAGCCCGCGTTGTCCCTGCATCGGGACACTCGATGACTGTTCACTTGGCCTTTGACAGATGTTATCTAACCTTTAAACCATTTCCAGATTTCTCTCTGTGATTAGAGTTTAGAGATGTGAGTGTCCTCTTAGTGCACGTTCTCCCCTCTGGGTAACTGCGGTTGCCCAGGGGACATTCTGTAATGTCTGAGACGTTTGCTGTGTCTCCTGGCCACTGTCATCTCATGAGCACCAGCTTCAGATGCTGACATGCTTCCCATGGGGGCACGTCAGTCTCCCGAGAAAATGACTTGTGGGACCCACCATTCTGCTGCTTATCCCTGCAGTACTGGGGTCTCAGGGACCAGCTTTTCTGCTTCCGTAAATCTGAACCATCCTGGTCAGGAGGCGTGATGAGTGGATGGGCAGCTCACGTGTCGAGTGGATGGACAACTCCTAATGCTGGCAGCAGTGGGGATATTTGACTGCGGCAGTGCTGAAGTATGTGAGATCAAAGCAAGGTCACGGGCTGCCAAGGCTCCTTTGCAGGTAGTTGCTCAAACACTTTTTCTTATGTGTAGGTTCACGTGCATGCTACCCATGCTACAACTTTTTGAGTTGGTTCTCTTCTTCCATTCTGTCCCAGCAATCTAACTTGAGTACCCAGACTTGCAGGACAAGCACCTTTATCCACCGAGCCGTCTTGCCAGCCCCATTCCTCTTCGAACGAGCATTGCCGTGGGACCTGTGAGGTCCCTGCGGGAATACGCGGGGCTGACTAAGGTGCTGTCTGCGTTGCTGGCTCCTGGCCTGTGAGCAGGCCTGCCTTGCCTTGCATGCTCTTGTCCTTAACTTTTCAATGTGTTGTCATGTGATGGCAATTTCTCCAAATGCATCAAATGACAGCTTAAGCTTCCTTAGAGATTTAATTTTTTTTTTCCCCATTGACAAGAAGATAACCCATAGAAGTTGATTCTAAAGACTTTGGGTCCTGTGTTCTTAGAAACGGAAGTAGCAGTGGCGTCAGGTGAACATGTCTAGAGCAGCAGTGGGGACTTTCAGAAACCCAGAAGTCATCAAGAGACCAGGACCACTAGGTGGGGACGCAGTACCCGACAGGCTGGCAAGTTTCTTTAACAAGATGAGAGACATAGGGGCTGGAGAGATGGCTCGGTGCTAAGCAACACCACCTGTCCTTGCATGGGACCTATATTCAGTTCCCAACACACTGATGATGCTGGTGACCACCCAGAATGCCATGTCCAGGAGGTCTAGTGCCCTCTTCTGGCATCTGTAGGCACTGCATGCAGGTGGTGCACATACTATAGGCAGGAAAGGCACCCCTGCACCTAAAATAAAAATAAATATTTTTAAAAAGATGAACATCATTGCTACATTCTGAGTGTGCCATTCTAAATTCATGTTGACAATTAATTATTCAAACATTGTATCATCAAGAGAAAATATCAGTGACATTACTGTCAAAGTCAATGTGTGACTACCACACATTTTTTTTAAAAAACTATGTCCTGTAATGGGTCTACTCCTGCATTCATTTATTTACACTTGAACGTGGAGTTTCTAAACGTGGATTTTAAATTAATAGCTTTTAAAATGAAAAGGCATTTTTAATATCCAGTCTTGTAAAAATAAATCCACCAGTAATTCAGTTGAGATTGCTTTTGTTGCTGCTATTAAGAAATGTTTTTCTTCGTGTGTTATTAAGTGAGAAAGTAAGGAAATACCTGTGCGGAGAGAAGCTTCTACTGTGTAATGGTCCCCCTAGTGGATCTGAGATGCAGCAAGCCTGGGACTTGTGTACAGACGTTGGTGATGGATGGAGGGACATTCTCTGCCTGCTCTCACTTTGAGAAATGTTCTCTAGGATTAAGGACACCTTGACTGCTTCCCATAAAGAAACTCCCTGTGCTTAAATGTTCATTTTGTGAATGCCTTCAGAGAAAATTTCAGCAGCGAGTCCCTCTTTACAGTTAGAATGAGATAAATGTATTAAATAAAGAGTCACTTTGATACTTTTGTAATTTCCAAATGAAGACTTAACTGGATTTTGTCAGTAACATTTTGTTCTTCCGTTTAAATTGTTTCAGTATTGGCAGAATGCACTCCAATGCTGGTATATGATGTTTGAATGGAAAGGACTTCTTAAAATCAAGAAGAACAAATGAAGGAAATTGGTGACAGGAAAACAGACTACTTGCAATCAAGACACATTCTCAAAATATAATGTTTAAGACAGCAATATATCACACAATAAAGCTTCCAAAATAAGGATTTACTTATGGTTGTATACAATGTTACTGTTAAGAACAATGGACATAAGAGCAGTTACATAGGATGAATGACCTCCAGGGTGGAAAATATCTTAAACATATAACCAGCTAGAATAAGCTAGAAACAATAATCGAGTTTATTAAAGTTAATAATGAGTATGTAACATGCCCAGTAACAACAGACTGTCCTATTACCTAAATGAACATTGAGAGCGCTTTCCCCTTCATTACACAATATTTTTCTGGTTCATGAAGCTGTTACTTATCCAGAGAAAGGAAGAACTCAAGTAGGAAAATAGTTTCTTCCTGTATTTCACACTGGTGGGCGGAGCTTTCTCAAGCGCGTGCCTTTTACAGCTGCAGCAGATGAGGGCCACGTGAGCCGGTTGCTTCGTGATGTTAGCGAAGACTGGCGGACCATCCAGCTTCCTGGTTGCTCGACTCGCTAATAAATGTGGTTCTGTGGTTTTTGAACTTTGTCTTCTTCCGTGTCTCCTGGAAAGCTGGCTGGAGGGGACCAGTGATTGGAGAGCTAAGTTGTGCCACATGTCCGCGGCGTAGTGTGTGTGCTGCCTCCAGACCAATGATGTACACGTCTTTGGGGTATGAGCACTTCTGTAGACTTAGCTTGCTTTATCCAAGCAAAGACACGTATTTATCTATCTATCTGTCTGTCTGTCTGTCTGTCTGTCTGTCTATCTATCTATCTATCTATCTATCTATCTATCTATCTATCTGGCATCGGATAACTTTCCTTGGTGACAGAATGGGTGACGTGCGGATTGGGATGAGGAGATAAGAAATGGGAAGGAAAACAAAGGCTGTGCACATCTATAATTAACAAGAATGTACACAAACAGTAATTAGTGTAAGTGAAGTATATTTCTGCAGAGTGAAAATGGAATGAACGGGACAATGGCAATTGCAGGCAATTAGGGTGGGTGGAGCGTGGATGGCAGAGGGGGTGCCGGGCAGAGACAGTGGGGTTCGATGTGGATAGAGAAACCAGGGGATTGTTAAAAACCCTCTGTGCAAGGGCTGTCCCCCAGACACGCCTGACTCCACGCTGCCCTTCCTTCACCATGTCTGTGTTCATATTTCCAACTTGTAGAAAGCCCGAGTAGGGTAAACGCTTGGTTTGAAAACTTTGTGCTGAGCCCCACACGTTTGCCGTCTCCTTGGCCTGTTCTGTGCGGGCTGCTTCCTCATCCACAGGGCTTTGCCTGCGAAGGCTCTGCAGGTCAAAATCGCCTGATGCTTAAATGTTACCATAGTGATGGGTAGTGGACACTGTCATCTTTCTCTTTTTAATTAAGGCGTAGAGGCGGGTGAGTATGCCCGCAGAGTGACCCTCTCTAAGTTGCTGTGAGCACAGCGATTGTTGGGGCCCTGCCTCTCCTCCACCGTCTTAGCCTCATCCTGTCTTTGATCAAGGCCTTCATCCTGTTAGGATGAAGATGCAGAATGCCTTTAACCTCTTCCTCCACAAGCTTTGTCCTGGAGTAAAAAACTTAATTAAATATCACTGGGGGTGGAGGGGGGTGGGAATGATTCTTTTTTTCCATCTGGAAGCTCACACTTTCTCACCTAAAAGTTAAAAATTGGCTGCTGTGTGAGTGGCAGTTTGTTCAAATCTATGTAGTTTAGAAGTGAATGTTGCTGCTTACAATTTAAAAATAAATATTAATTCTTTGAAATTCTCATAGAAAACATTTGATCATATTTACCCACCCCGACTCCCTTCACATTTTCACGTCCTTGTCCACACAACTTTGAGATTCCCACCCACCCACAAATACGCAGAGTGTAGTTCAAGTTTCCCACCAAGTCCTGGTCCGGTAAGACGGGAATGGAGTTTGCTCTGGAGTGTGCTTCACTTCCCTGTGATGGCAAAATGAAACAAAACTGATTCCCTCTCCCAGCAGCCGTCAAATGCCAGCCGCTCCTTGGCTACTGGTGTGATTTCATGCCTTACTCCTCCCCACGCTGAGGTTTTGCCTGGTGCGAGCCTGCTTAGTTCTTGTGTGTGCTAACACAGTTGCTGTGGGTTTCTTTCTCACTGTTGTGTCCGGACAAGCAGCCCCTCTTTCATGAAGATCCCTGGGCGTGGCCGGGCGGAGTATGGTGTGCCGGGCGGAGTGTGGTGTGTGTGCCATTTGGAGCTGAGCTATCCATACACTCTTACTCCGCACACGATGACCAGCTGCTAGCCTCCATGTGAACTGCCTCCCCCTGCAAGAAGCTTCTCTCATCATGCTTGTCCAGCCGGTGTTTATCGATAAAGTGCATTCAGAAGGGCCGTGGAGAGTCACGCAGGTGATAATCCTCGCTCGCTATATATTTTCAGAATGCCATAAGAAGTATAAACGATGATTATGTATGAAATGAGGAAGGAAGTTGGTCCCCAGAGATGCTTGTATTGGATGTGAGTGTGTTTGTGTGTGTGTGCACACGTGTAGGCGTACATGCTACATGCATGCATGCATGATTGTGTGTATGTGTGTGTTGAGACAGTCTCGTGTAGCACGTGGCCTCAAACATATAATGTAGCCAAGGACAACTAAAACATATCATCTTCCTGCCTCAGCCCCTGGAGTGCTGGGATTACAGGTGCAGGCTTATACTGGGTTTCTTATGGGGGTAGCGTGTGCTCTTTGTAGCAAAGCACAACTCGGTTGGAGAAAACACAGAAAACAGTTTATGAAACAGAGATACAGGCGCAGGGCCAGAGGAAGGTCATGTATGATGATTGTCTTAGCTAATTCTCATTCATTTTTATTTAGGGTTGCTAATTTAAACATTTTAAATTTGTGTGTGTGTGTGTGTGTGTGTGTGTGTGTGTGTGTGTGTGTGTGTGTGTGTGTGCTTGCCACAGCACTCCAGTGGAGGTCAGGAGACAATTTAGGGATCTTTCCCATCATGCCTGGGGATGGGATATACAGCATCAGGCTTGCCAGCAAATGCTTTCACCCCTGAGCAGGCTTTCTGGCACAGACTTGCTAATTTTAAGTCGGTCCTTTGGCTGTTCTCAGCTAATCTGAACTGTGTAGAATTTGGGGGATGTCTGGTTTTGAACCTGTTTCCACTAAAGTCAGAGATTATCTCTTATTTATCATGAGAGTAATTTTTTTATTAACATTTTTGTTGGCTTCCAAACTATTGAATTTCGTTGTGACATTCATACAAATTTATCAGTAGACTTTGTTAGTTTAAATTTGTCTTATATATGACCCATAACAGATCTGAAGGCATCATCTTAGGATTTTTAACCATTTGACTTTGTTTTCAATCTTCGGATTTTGATGTGTTTTTCCTGTACCTTAAATCCATTAAATTTTGCTCTTCTGTTATCATTTTTAGTAGATTCATGTCACCCGTCTCTAGTCTCTCTTGATATTGGCCCATTGCTATAGACGGTCTGTGCCCTTTTACCTTCCCAGCAAGTAGTAGACGTCTGTGTCACGCAGGACCCCATGCATTTAATTGAGCAAGGCATTGTCTTGGCTTTTCTGAAACTGCACCTGTTTTTAAATTCAAAATTAAGACCCGTGAGCCTTCATACGCCAGGCCCTAGACATATGTTTTGTGTTCTTGGACAATTAGGGAGGAACGTAATTGTGTGGAACGTGGGGTGATGTGATTGGCATGGGTTTAATTCAGTGAGAAGGTGCCCATGTTTCTCTTAGGCTGTTGGTCAATTGCTGAGCCTTGTGAACTTGGTGGTATTTTCAGGATCTATGTCCTTTTGTAAAATCCCACTGAAGACATGCTTGCTCTCTTGGATTTGCCTCTTTAGTTGTTAACATTTGCCTTTTGAAATTCAATAGCTATAGATTTTTTAAAACATCCAACTTATCCATTATAGCGTATACATGTTATGTATGTCTTATCTGACAGATGGCTCTCACTGCCCTAAGGAAGAAGTGTTGCCACATATTTTTATTCAACACATTTCAAGATTAAGAAATAAGCAATAGCCCAGCCACCCCATCTCTCCTGCTACTAAGTGAAGGCATTCTCAAGGATGAGGGCAAAAGAATGAAACAGAATTCATAATTTGTAAAAAGGAGTGGGAAGGAAGTAATGCCTGAATTGTTCATGATGGCACTAAGAATTCTTTCTGTACACTTTGAAAGGCTGAATGCCTTTCTCTTCAGAAAACCCCCTTGAATTCAGATGCTCCAAATACAGTAGCAATGATGGCTGGGCCACTGGCTTGAAGGATGGTCTCAGATTTGATTCTTTATGTGTAAATCAATGTCCAACACACATATACATGTACAACGAGGAGCAGCTGTGTTCTATTTAACAAATGCTTTCATTATTGATTTACAAATTTGGCAGGGTTCCCCGTAAATGTTCTGAAAAATGAAATAGATTTAAATCATTTGCTTGTTTTTTTTTTTTTTTTTTTAAGAGTATGGTTAGAGCTCTGGTGTTTAATCCATCCCTAACAGATGTACTTTGGAGGCAAGTTCATCTCTGTTAGACATTGGTATGCACTTACCAGCTTCCTACAACAGAGCTGATGCGGCTGGAGGGAGATGATGATCTGGTCCTTCGGAGAGTGTGTCTTTCTATTAGTGCCATCCAGAGACTTACAGACTCTTCTGCTGTGATGATCTGAGGATTTCCAGACTCCGGCAGGAGAGTACACAGGTGGAGGGAAAGCAGAGACATCTGTGCTTTTATTTGCAAGCCACTGCTGCCCTGATTGTAGGGCTGCCTCTGGAGAGGGCATGGGGACATCAAACTTAACTGCTGGGCTGGGGCATGTCACTGTCGTTGAGACAGAGCAATGCTCCAGCTTCCCTGAGGTCATTTGTGGTAAGCCTCAGGAGAGTTATTTTGAGGGTTCTGCTTCTGGGCTGTCTCTAGAGTGGCTCACAGAGCTCTTTCCTTGTTTCTGTTGGTGGCACCTACAGTCCCACCATGAATGGTGAGCTAAGAATTGTTTGCAGTAGGACAAAAGTGGTGTCAATGGCATTTCCAATCACTCTGTATGTCTGTAATTCACTTCTGCTTTTCTTCAGAAATCATTGCTTTGGGATTTTAGAGGTTTCTTAAACTAAACCTGCATAGTGTAAGATCTGTATGGTCTACCTCAGATTCATATGGTCTATCCAAGATTCACATGATCTACTCCTGTCTCATATGGTCTACCCCAGGTTCATATAATCTACTTCAAGCTCATATGATCTGCCCTAAGCTCAGATGGTCTACCCCAGGCTCCTATGAGCTACCTCAGGCTTATATGGCTGACTGCAGGCTTGTATGATCTACCCCAGTCTCTGATGATCTACCCCAGGCTCATATGATCTACTCCAGGCTCATATGATCTACCCCAGTCTGTGATGATCTACCCCAGGCTCATATGATCTACCCCAGGCTCATATGATCTACCCCAGTCTGTGATGATCTACCCCAGGCTCATATGATCTATCCCAGGCTCATATGATCTACCCCAGTCTCTGATGATCTACCCCAGGCTCATATGATCTATCCCAGGCTCATATGATCTACTCCAGGCTTGAGTGGTCTATTCCAGGAATGCATCTGGTTTCCCAGAAGTTCTGTCTAGATTTTCAAAGTCTCCTCTCCAGTGGAAAAATGATCTTTGTATGTTTGGATCAATAAAACATGTAGATGGTGTTTATTTCTCTTAAAATGAGTAATCATTTGAGTTGCACAGCAGTCATCACGGCACACTGTTGTTGTGGAAATCCTCTCTATTGGTGACAGTCAACACGGAGAGAGGTTTTAACTGCAGTGTTAACATCTGTCTAATGACCCTTGAGGTGTGTGTACCACCAAGTGCCAATCACTAATAGAGATAACAGTTTATAATGCTTAGTAATAGGATACACGTGGAGTTCTCAGTTCTTTCAAATACAGCTCCAGATGAGGCTTAGAACTTCTGTCCACCTTCACACTTCTGACTCTTTGTCTAATGAGTTTTTAGAAAGTGTTTGTGCATCCTGTAATGTGTGCATGAGTAGTTTGTGTGGTAGGTGGTGTGTGTGCACGCGTGTGCGTGTGTGCTTGTGTGCGTGCATGTGTGCATGCGTGCGTGTGCTTATGTGCATGTGCGTGTGCATGTGTGTGTGCGTGTGCATGTGCGTGCGTGCGTGTGTGTGCTTATGTGCATGTGCGTGTGTGTGTGCTCGCATGCACGCGTGTGGTCTGTTTGTAGAATGGGCTTGACAGCATGTGTTAGAGTTCTTTGTCATGTCCCGAACTCATTCTGAACTCTGCACTTTGCTTCTGGGGTGAGGATCTTTCACTGAAGCGAACCCACGTCCCCAGCACTGGAGCAAAGGGCACCTGCCACAATGCCTGACTGTTCACATGACTTCTGGGTCTGAGCTTAGGTCTTGATGCTTGTGCAGTTGGTGCTGTACCGACCACGCCACTGCCTCAGCCCCTCCCGGATGGTACACCTGTCTTAGAAGTCCCTGCATGTGGCCACAGGGAATCACTGGGGCTGCTTGGCAGGAAGAAGACGGTTAGCATTCTCCACTCAGCATGCACCTCACTGTGTTTTACACACACTCCTTACCTTGTTTCCAGAAACACTGACCGCATCCTCAGTCCCACTGCGACACGGAAGATCACCTTATTCCCGTGGCTTTGTGTGACAGCTCCCTGCACCACTGTGTGCGTAAGCTAGCTGCCATCACAATACCTTGGTGAGTTGTCCTTTTCAGCTCAGGTGATAACTATGATAATGGTACTGTGAAAAATTATCATGGGAAGACTGAATCCTCTGTAAAGTATAAGGCCAAAGATTTTAGCTTTTCCTCAAACAAACAAAATGGCTTCTCAGATGGTATCAACAATGTACTCCCAATGCCTCTTAATTTGTGTCTTGTGTCTAAACCTCGTTTTTGACTTGTGGCGATTAATGGCATACTTTAATTTGCTTTGCATGGTGGACCTGACAGTGCGCATCCATTATGGGCTCTCGGAGAGCCTTTCAGTGACGTCAACCCGAGAGCAGCCACCCCTCTCACATCCTCACCTTCCTGAGCTAGTCAGGCCTGATTTTATTTTCCCACCTCAAAACTGTAAAGGCAACCTTGTCTTGGTAATTTTCACTCCCTTTCCTCCTCTTTGTTGTGTTTGTCAGTGAGATCTGATATCCACAGGCTTCTGCCATAGGTTAATAGCTTGGAACAAAGTTCAGTTAGAGTCTCCAGCATAATAAAATAAAACGTATAGATGAGAAGTATCAGTAGGCATTGCCCTGTGTTTTCTTCAAGCATCGTTTATTGAATCTTGCCCATGAGTGAAACTAAATGCATGGATAAGATAGCAAACTCTCCATCATGCACACACAGAGGCAGGACACATCTGTGATGAACAGTGCTGTTTTGGGTGTTCTGAGGACACGTATGGTGCCCCAGCATGTCCCTGCTATAGATGTTTTCCTTTTGAAAGGTATGATTTAACCATATTGTCAAATCTGAAGATCCCTTGGTGATGTGTGAGAACTTAACAACAGGCTGCCTTCACATTGTTAAGCGTGTACAATAGAAACATTAGTTCATTTCTACCTCCCACATTAATTCAATTCAAATCACCTTCACTAATAGTTTAAAACCATGGGTCACTTCTGCTGTTATTTATTTATTTATTTTTCTGCTCAAGCTGCTATCTGCTCAAGGTCATTGGGAATTATGTGGTGGAGAGATTTTCCAAAGAAACAAATTGTATGCGTGTGGATTTATAAGCTGGATTATTTAGAAATAACTATATCAACACCATTGAGCATTATCAACAATTCCATTGCCGTGGCTTCCTCCTCCTCTACTCAATGAGCTGTTAAAAGACACAATTTGTTGTACTATGCTGCTAACAAGAAATAAATAGCATACAGCAGGTGCCACGCAGGAAGGCACTGAGTGTTATTGTACTAACTGTGCTCGACTAATTCTCGCCAAAACAACAATTCTGTATCCAGTAAAGAAAAGAACAGACCATTTAGCAGAGATTGGAATCCTGGTTGTTTGTCGTGTCAGGGTTAGACATGAAAATAGAATCATGTGACAGACATGAATAGAGGAACTATTTGGCTGCAGAGATGCACATTCAACTCTGAGCATCACCTCCAATATAGACGTTTGTGCAGGTGGTTTAGAACACGGGGTAACTTGGTTCTGTATGCATGTAGCCTAAGCATGGGAGATTGTTTTTTAAAAGAACCACATACATGATTATCTTGCCATGAGGCCATTTTCCATTTCATATTGCTTGTGAATTAATGTTAATTACCCAAAAGATCCTATCAACTGAAGCTAAAGGATAGCTACTCTCTCCCCCAAACACACACACACACACACACACACACACACACACACACACACACACACACCACAGACCCAAGTAAAAAATTGCCATTGATCAGGGTATCAAAGGGTTGGGATGTTGAACGAGATAGGGAGAGGGTTGGGATGTTGAATGGGATAGGGAGAGGGTTGGGATGTTGAATGAGATAGGGAGAGGGTTGGGATGTTGAATGGGATAGGGAGAGGATAGGGATGCTGAATGGGATAGGGAGAGGGTTGGGATGTTGAATGAGATAGGGAGAGGGTTGGGATGTTGAATGGGATAGGGAGAGGATAGGGATGTTGAATGAGATAGGGAGAGGGTTGGGATGTTGAATGGGATAGGGAGAGGGTTGGGATGTTGAATGAGATAGGGAGAGGATAGGGATGTTGAATGAGATAGGGAGAGGGTTGGGATGTTGAATGAGATAGGGAGAGGGTTGGGATGTTGAATGAAATAGGGAGAGGGTTGGGATGTTGAATGGGATAGGGAGAGGATAGGGATGCTGAATGAGATAGGGAGAGGATAGGGATGTTGAATGAGATAGGGAGAGGGTTGGGATGTTGAATGAGATAGGGAGAGGGCTAGGATGTTGAATGGGATAGGGAGAGGGTTGGGTTGTTGAATGGGATAGGGAGAGGGTTGGGATGCTGAATGGGATAGGGAGAGGGTTGGGATGTTGAATGGGATAGGGAGAGGGTTGGGATGCTGAATGGGATAGGGAGAGGGTTGGGATGTTGAATGAGATAGGGAGAGGGTTGGGATGTTGAATGAGATAGGGAGAGGGTTGGGATGTTGAATGAGATAGGGAGAGGGTTGGGATGTTGAATGAGATAGGGAGAGGGTTGGGATGTTGAATGGGATAGGGAGAGGGTTGGGATGTTGAATGGGATAGGGAGAGGGTTGGGATGTTGAATGAGATAGGGAGAGGGTTGGGATGTTGAATGGGATAGGGAGAGGGTTGGGATGTTGAACGAGATAGGGAGAGGGTTGGGATGTTGAACGAGATAGGCTTCCTTGCAGCACCCCAGCCATTCTTTCATCCTGTAACTTCTAACTGAGCACCCAATGTGTGTCAGGAATCACAAGAGAGTTCATGTCAAACAGCTGGTACCCCACAGTGACTGGGCTCTCCTGGAACAATAGCCAATCACTGAGCTGGAAGAGAACTGTAGATGGGGTAGTTGTTGTAAAGAGGGCATTCAACACTTAGTGAGAACTTGTGAAGGGTTCCTTTGTCCTGACAATCCAGCTCCTGTGTGAGGAGGTCTTTCCTCCCAGGCCTGTGTGGATCCAATGATGATGATGGTGGTGATGGTGATGATGATGATGATGATGGTGATGGTGATGGTGATGGTGATGATGATGATGATGATGATGGTGGTGGTGATGGTGATGATGATGATGACGATGATGATGATGGTGTGTGTGTGTGTGTGTGTGTGTGTGACTTGTGTCTGTATGTACACAGCTCAGCACATGTGGAAGATCAGGACAGTTCTCGGGAGTCACGTTCACTTCCTCGACCATGTGGTTCATGGGGATCAAACTCAAGTCACTAGGCTTGGAGTAAACAGTTCTATCTGTTGAGTCATCCAGTGAAGTTCTGTCTCTGACTCTACTTCCTTGGCAATCTTGACCACAAACTAAAATATCAGCATCAGCAGGCATGAGTTGGACATTTAGAGAAGTCTCAAGTGCAAGGTACCTGCTTATAGCCAAGGAGTGCACGCTTCAGTGAGTGTGGTCAGAAAAATCACCTTGAGGCATAGGGAACTAACTAGTTAGCATGGGCTTGGTTATCTCATGATGTCCCGACAGAGGAGTAGAGGGTAAAACGTTGAATTTCAGAGCCTTTGCTAAGTCATACTGAGGATTTACACTGAGAAGGATGAACAGCCCGTGTCCTTGACACCAGCTATGCTGGAAGATGCCCAGGGACACTAGGGCTGTCCTTGCAGACAGGGGTATAAGAGGAGCCCGGGAGGAGAGCTGCCTACTTTTGTGAAACCAAAAGTTTCTGTACACAGCCCTGTTTCGTTTGTTCTCATAGTCCTGGATTTGTTCTGATGTGCGAGAAGAGATTTTGTTTGTCAAAGCAGTGAGAGCAATCAAGTACATTTTTTTAAAAAAATAAAATCTTGTACACTGCTTGGGATTATAATGTAATTACATTAACCCCCCCTTTCCTTCTTCCAAACCTCCCCATGTATCAACCGAACCGTGCCCCTACTCTTTCAAAACCATGACCTTTGTTTCTACACATATACGTATATACATAGATCTTCCAAAATAATAGACACACCCTCCTCAGTCTATATAATGATTTTCCATAAAGAACATCAGTAATTGTTGTCATGAAAGCATGCTCATTGTTACCTCCCATTAGGGAAATGCAAATTGGAAATACTATAAGATACAACTTTGGGCCCACAAGGAACACGAGACAGCTGGTCACATGGCAGGGAAGGGCATGTAAGGCAGCTGGTCACAGCCTCAGTCTGGAAGAGGGGTCCTGGGGTCCTGGTGCACTTTCTTCTCGGTCAGTCAGTCTGGACTTCAGCCCAGGGACGGCACGGCCAATCCATCCAGTGCCTCTTTCCATATCAGCTAACCCAGTGGAGGAATCCTTTACACAGGTTCAGAGAGTGTCTCCTAGGAGACTCCATCCGTCAGGTTGAAGCTATTAGCCATTATGCACAGAGTATAATGTCACCAAGCCATAAGGTGCAGGGCCCTCCCTAAAGCATGAGTAAGCCTTGAAGGTGATGAGCTAAGTGTGAGAAGCAGGTGTGAAAGGAGGAACCTTGAATGGTTCTTCTCAAATACATAAAAACAGAAAAAGGATGGTGTTTGGTGCAGAGGAGGGAATGGAGAGTGAGTGATGAGTGGGCAACAGGGTTTCCTTTTGGGGTGATTAAGATGTTTTAGAAATAATGAAAGTGGGCCGTTTTACAAGATTGTTTAAATGTATTTTCTGTCACAAAGTTGTAAATGTTTAAATGTGTACATTGTGAGTTAGTTGACCACAACAGAATAACAAGGTAATAGTATTAGTGAGCAGCATTTAATGAGGGACAGTTCTTGAATTTAATAAGGAACAGCCGCTTGACTGTCAGGCTGGCTACTTACTGATAGCTTCCGGACAGGTCAAATTCTGAGACCTGGGAATGCCTGCCCTCTTATGGGATGGTTGGCTCTTTGTAAACTTCCATCTTCAGAGCTGTCGTCAATGTGATCACAAGGCAGATGACAGAGGAGGAGCTTGTCCTGCCAGGAGAGCTGAACTCCAGGCTGTGTTCAGATTCAGGAAGAAAGAAAAAAATAATTCAAAAGTTCAGAAGAGAGCAAGGAAATTCCCAGACTTTTCAGGGGACAAGAAAGGGAACGCGGCGCCACTATTAGAAAGAGAAACGTAATCTTAGCAGTTAAAAAAGAACAAGTTTAAAAAAAGTATTCAAATTATATTGTATTTTTTCCTTTTCCTTTTTTGACACTCCATGAAGGTCAGCTTTCTCTCTCTTTCTCTCCCTCCTGTCCCTCTCTCGCTCCACTTTGAAGAGACAGTCACCCGTCCTCTCTGGGGGGGAGGCTCCAACTCCTACAAGATCTCCTCAAGAGAGAGAAAGGCGGTTAGGATGAGGCCATGGCATTGTGAAGAGGAGGGGAAATCTGAGATAAGTTAATCTAAAATGTCAGAGTTTCCAGTGTCAACAAGCATTGTAGAGAGTTTGGATCCAGCGGTGACCCTATCATGGATCCCCTGGGAGGGGGCGTGCCACTCCAGAAACGGTTAAATTCAAATGCTGCCTGAGCCGTAACAGAGCTGGCATCACACGGCAGCAGGGAACGTTTGGTCTCTTCAGGACATGGTGTTGGACAATTGGTTACCCATATGGACATAAAGTAAAAATAGACCCCGGTGACAGGATAAATTCCAGGTGGCTCAGAACCCTGAATGTGAAAAGGAAACATTTAAAAAGCCTGTCAAAAAGCAGATTTTCATGACCTCAGAGGAGGAAAGACTTTTATAAAGGAAAAGGTTAGCAGATTTGGAGTCATGAAACACCCCCAAGCATGCCACAGAAGAAGCAACAGAATGACCAAGGGTTAGAGGTCATATGGGGGGTGGGGGTTGCCAAAGGTTAAATACTTAGAGCCTACCCTTCACTGGGTGTTGGATGTAGTCCTGGGTGCTTGGGAGATGGGGGGGGGGGAAGGTATCTTCCAGTTCTGGACAAGCCCAGGCTATGTGCTAAGTTCCAGGTCAGTCCAGGTTACACAGCGAGACTGAAAAAAACAAGAGCAAAGCAAATACAAACAGCCCAGGCTCCTTCAGCCTTTAGTTCTTGAAAGACAGTAGTAAAACTGGAAGAGTAAATAAAGAGACATCCCACACAAACATCCATCAAAGCGATGTGTGACTGCCCTAGTTAATACGCAGGTTGGGGTTGAAACGACACTTCTTGTAGACTCATGAAGCTGCCTCACGTGTATGCCCGATGACATGGGTGTGGGTGATGGCCAAGAACAATGTTTTTTATGGCAGGGGAAAGAGGTGTGGCTGCTTCGAGAGCACCTTCTTTAATAACTAGAAGTTAAAATACACGCGTGACAGAAGCAGCTTCTCAACTTCCAGGATTCCTCCAGGACAGACAGATCTTAACACATTCATTGTGTTTTGAAAACCAATGGATAACTGAAGTAAGTCCAAGAGATTAAAACTGAGTTGTGGGTTTAATCAGGAGACAAATGAATAAAACTAAGGTGCCAGGAGCCAGTGTAAACATTGAAAACTGTGTCCAGTGTGGAATTATTAAATTATTTAGCTATGATAAACACTCCTCAGATAGAATGGGAAAGGTTATAGTGACAGTGGAACCATCCAGAGGAACTGACTAAATGGATCTGGTGAGAAATGATTGATAATTGATCAGATGACTTGTATCAATGAGCGTCTTTCTAAAAACTTAAAGAACTTTGTCATCGACAGCATTGCAAATCGCACAAAGATACAAAGTGTTTGCAGAATAATTTTTAATGAGAAAGTATTTGGCTGTTGTGCTGCTTGTGGGAATACTGGACTCTAGTTGTACGTGTAGCTAGACCTCAAGCAACTACAATCCCTTATTTCAAACATTCACTGTAGCTGAAATAAGCCCATGGTGTGTTCCGAAGGGACCCCAGGATCTGCTCCCCTGAGTTACTCTTTTCTCAAGCCTGGAGGTTGGCTGTGTGGCACGCAGTAGGCATGACACAGCTGGCCAGATGATGGCGCTGGGAGGAATGTGCCAACCACTTAGTCTGTACCTTCTCTGACCATGTCTGATCTCCGCAGCGAGCGCCTTTACGTTTATTTCAGTGCGTGTGTGCTTGCGCGAGTGCGTGCATACACACCCAAGTGTCTTGTGGAGGTGAGTAAGAACACAATTGCTGGCAGTTAACTTTTTCCTTCTCTCATGCTGTGCAGGGCACTGGATTCAGGTTATTAGACTTAACAAGAAATGCTTTTACATCCTGAGTCTTCTTGCTGGTCTTACGTTCCCTTGGTTGATGAGCCATCCCAAACTAAGTGTCTTAAAATACTTAACCCTTTGTTGATCTCATGGTTTTCTGGATGGGTCAGATGATTGATGGAACGCCTGTGTCCTGTTGGGCCTCTGGCCACATGGTGTCACCACTTTCAGGACTGGATTAGAAATAAAACTTGCTGCTTCCTGGTAAGGTGGATTTTCAGAGCTTTTTCCAGTTGAGGGTTAGCCTGCATCCCCTTTGTCTCCAGCAGGCTCCATGGTCTTGGCTGGAACCATTTGACTGTGCTTAGCAGTGACCAGCTGGAATGGCTTCTATGAATGACAAAAGATATGAGGGGTATTCTAGGGAGGGCTGGGCAAGAAAGGGGGTAAACAGGAGGGAGATTCCAGAAGTCTCAGCAGTTGGCATTGGGGGTACCCATCACTGCTTTTTTTCAACAGGGAATGACGGGCATATTTAAGACCCTTCCTGAGAGGCAGGGTTCAAATTCAGACCCACACACTGTCTGCTATTGACAATGTGTGAACCCTGCGTAGAAGCTTGTTATCTAAATGTTTATGGGAGGCATATTTAAATTTTAGGGAGTCTCATTGTGCACATTGTGGGGAGGAGCGATTTCCCATCATGTCTCAAGCAGAGCCAAACGGATAAACAGTGGGTAGGACAGCGTTAATAGACTGAATGAGAGGACAGGTGAGCCACCTAGGGGGACCCCGCTGAACAAATAAGGGGGGTGAATAGCAACAGATGAATGAGCAGGCCAGCTTCCGCTGAAGGACATGGCTAAGTCTCCATGGCACGTCAGCGCCTCGGGTGTCAGGCTGAGGCATGAGTGGCCTCCCTGTGGAAGGAAAGGATGCTTCCAGCCTCTGCCCAAGAATGGATTCTCTAAGTGGATTTATCCATTTGTCTTTTTTCACCCGGTTTTGGATCTACTTTATGAAAATTTGTTACATAATAATATCCCACCCTTGTAGTTTGTATTTATTTTTTTCTTCTCCATGTACAAACTTCACAGTTTTCAAAACCCACCATTCAGCTTTAGCCACAGTTCATTGATGTCATATATAATGATAACGCACTCTTGTTCTATTAATGCACAGAGTTGGGTTTCACCCACACTGTATTTTCTTTATTATATGTCTCATTACATGCATGACCTGTGGTGTCTAAAACCGTCTTGACCCATCTGTATTTCCTGAGCTATCCCACGTTTTTGAGGAATTATAATTCCTTCTAAAGCTATGTGTGTCACAAGGAGCCAAACTTATGAACCCCTTTGAATGCTGCTCTGGGATGTAGGTGAAAGGGGATATAGAGGATACGGAAGCCAACTGCTCCCTCGCAGTGTCTCGTGCTTTCCATAGAAATCCAACTTGACAACGCAAAAGAGATCTCGTTTCTCAGGGGTTCTGTGGGTCTCCCTGTTCTTCCCTCCCAAAATTCTCTGAGCTCAGGGGCTTCAATGTCATGTCATTTATGTTTCCGAGTGACCCTTCCTCACTATCTCACTCTAAGACTGGATACAACAGACCCATCTCTCCTGTGCATTAGCCAACACACACAGAGGTTCTCATGAGAGGGATGGCCAAAGCTTTGCTACAGGTTAACCCAAGAATTTCAACACATTTAATCCATAAGTTAGAATTTGTCTACTATTTCCACATGTTTCACTCATTGAGGGGATTCCTTAACCATCAGATAGATTCTGTAGAATAGTTTATGAAAAAATTTTCAGCAGATGTGATAATGTAATTTTTTTACTGTTGTTCTACAAGCTGATTATTCCTGTCATCCATCATCAATCAATCTGTCATCCACCTATCTACCTACCTATCTACCTATCTATCTACCTATTTATCTACCTATCTACGTACCTACCTACCTTCCTACCTACCTACCTACCTACCTACCTACCTACCTACCTACCTATTGTCTTAGGAAAATTTAGCAACTGACCTTTGACCACACAGTTGCAGGAGAATCTTGAAGATCATGCAGACATGAAAGTAAGGACTTCTGTCTCAGTTCCCTTAACTGTTGTTCCAATGTGAGCCAACTCCTCACTCACACTGCTTCTGAAGTAATGGTTTACAAAAGGCATTTGTCAACCGCAGGTCTACTGTTTGTAAAACCAAGACCTAAGTAAATGAAAAGAGAGGAGAACTATTTCCATCAGATTTTGAATATTATGCCTTTATCTGCGAATGCTAGAGATGTAACTCAGGGCCATGAATGTAGTAATTTACCACTAAACCACACCTTAGCCCTAGTAAAATGCATATTCTAAAAGTGGAGTAGCCACTTTCTAAAGTTCTCAGAATTTTTGCTTTTGTTTTTAAGACAGAGTCTCATGTAGCCCAGGCTGGCTTCAACTCAATATGTAGCTGACAATGACTTTGAACTCCTTATCTTCCTGTCTCTAACTCCTCAGTGCTGAGATTATAAACATGAGCCACACCTCCCTGCCAGAGTCAAGGTATTTTTAATCAAATGTTAGGATTCCATCACTCATATAAAATATTTCTTAGTAAGCCATCGCTCTGGGCAATCCTGGACATTATTCTGAACTTACTGTGTCTGTTCTCACATACCTGTCCCTTTAACTGAAGAAACATCTATAAGCTGCTCTATAATTCTCATGCAAAGGAAGGTGTACAATAACTGAGAAAGGAAAAGACATTAGGAAGTCCCTTGAAAGCTTCCATCGTTCTAAATGCACGAGGAGGGAGGAGCCCTAAGAAAGAGAGGCGTATGGGCGTGGGGGCCCCATAGTCCCAGGCACCTTCTCTCTAGCATGGCAGGTCTCTTCTTGCGGGGTCCCTGTGGGGAATGTCTCTGACAATCTGGTGTTTAGAACAGGGAAGGGAGCACATGAGATCTGGGCATTGTCCCAGGCACTCACTCTTTGTCATATGCTGTTTGCTTCTCCCCTAGCGGGTACTTCTGTGCCTCAATTTCCCACATTTATCGGAGATGACAATATCGCTCTGTAGTTGATTACGAAAATATAAAAAAAAAAATAATAATTTCACACGAGTTGAATTTTCCCATTTGGTTCAGTAACTTATTTGAACTAAATATATGAAGTTGCACATATGTACAGCAATATAGAAGGCCCTAATATTCCTGTATAAATCTCAAACTTAAAGCTTATTCTTCAGAATGGCAGGGCATGAACATTTTCATGCCAGGCTTTCCAATCTATCAATTTGTGGAAGAGTTGGCAAAGCTGCCATTGGTAGAGCTGACGGTGATGCAGATGGGCCCGAGTAGAGAGAGGAGGGGGAGGGGAGTTGCAGGCCTTCTTTGTTTTTTTTTTTTTTAGGAGTGAACAGAAAAATCTGCTCTCTCCTATGTGTGTGGGGGGGCAGGGAGTTTTTGCAAAGCGAAGACTAAAATAAGGACTCGATGATCAGCTAGACACTGCGTTTCTCTTATCTTCCAACTTTGCTAATATTTTTATCCTCTGAAAATTTTTGGGATATTTATACTCGGTGCTATTACAGACTCTATTGGAGGAGGGGAGCAGTATTTTCATCTTCAGCTAGGAGTGGATGACTTGTGTTATCTATACGCTTGTTCTTTACCGAGTCATCCGTGGTTTTATTATAGGTATCTCAGGCATAATAGAAAAAAGTAGAACTACACTGTTACAGTCTTAAATAGTCTGGAGATGGGAGGCAGCCTTCTTAGGGGTGCCTGGCATCCAAAGGGCAAAGCCTACACCCAATTAAAATTGATGGCCGTCCATCAAACACCATCAGCAACAGGGTTGTGTTAGTGTTCCTCTAGTACACTGGGGGTCTGAGGACCTCTGCTTCACTCACTTAGTATTTTGTTTGTGTAAGAGCCTGCAGAGTGTGAGTGCATGTGCATGGGTGTGGAAGCCAGAGGTTGACGTCAATGTCCTTCTTCATTCCCTCCACATCTTAGTTCTGAGTCAGGGTCTCTCATTGGCTGTGCTGACTTGTCAATGATTCCTGGGGATCTTCCCATCTCCGTCTCTCCAATCCTGGGAATTACAAGCATATACAGTGTGCTTGGAGTTTCACAGAGTTATGAGGCATCTGAACTCAGCTCCTCATGCCTACATGGGAGCCATGCCACTGATTGCAACATATACAGCTCAGCCCAAGGACGTCAGACTCAGTAAGATGCAGTGTGTGTGTAAGAGCCTTTAGCTATATTCACATGGAAACAAAAGGATGGGAAATGGCAATGGGTTGGAAGACACAAGTGTGCCAGGCATATCTCCGTGAACGTGAAGGTGTATACTGTGTATACTGGGTGGCTCTTCAGTATTAGCTGATCTCCAGATCATCCACATAGACTTCTCGTCACCAAATACTAGGGATTTCTTCCACCTGCTCCCTCTTCCTCACCAACTAGTAATTATCTTTTCTTGAGTTTAGGAAAAGTGTGTTGGCCCATATCTACATAACTATGATGCACCACCTTTCAAGAGGGTGGCAGTTGATAGCAGACTTCCCTCATATAAATACAAACTTTCCATGGTATACATAAATGACCACACAGACAGTTGTTCGGATACTTAATTTTGGTTTTTGTTTGTTTTGTTTTGCTTTGCTTTGCTTTATTTTGTTTTTGAGACAGGGTTTCTCTGTGTAACTGCCCTGGCTGTCCCGGAATTCCATTTGTAGACCAGGTTGATCTTGAACTCACAGAGATCCACCTGCCTTTGCCTCCCAAGTGCTGGGATTAAAGGTGTGCACTACCATCTCAACCACCACCATTTTATCCCCCACAAGAAAGCTTATTTAAAAGCCCTTAATTAAAGAAATAGGGTAGAGTCAGTGTTATAAATTAATATTTTCTCTAAATCTGCATTCACTCTTCTCTGTTTTCTTTTAGGAGAGGTCTCACCATGTAGCTCAGACTGGCCTTGAACTCACAACAGTCTTCTTGCCCAGCGTCCCAAGTGTCAGAATCAAAGGCTTGAGCCACTGCGTCCTCCTCTCTCTTTCTTGGTCGATTATTTGCAAAGATATGTAAGAGCAAAGTGATTCGGATGTAGGAGGCTGGTGTTGACAACATTCCTGAGTTATCCAGGGGGAGTTATGAAGAGGCGTACCTGTGCATATTAGTATGCCTAAACTGTACAGGAGGGTGCAAGTCTTGACCCAGTGCTTGCAGAGGAGATAGGAGAGCTGTCCCAACAGACTGGGGGAACAACAGAAACTCAGCCTTCCGAATGACACAGCGGGCCTGCAGAGCCTTCTTGGCTGTGCTGGAGACCCTGTGAGTTTGATTAGGAAGGGAAGACCGTAAGAGCTGTTTTCATTGTTATCTCAAATTCACATGAAATGAAGCCATGGCTTAAGAGTATCTAGAGAAATCTGTTTACATACTGACCTCTTTTAGTATCTTAAAAGGAAGATTTCCAATGAAGACCACAGGAATCTGTTTCCAGAGGAGACCAGTGTGTGCAAATACTAGGCAGTATCTCTTCAGTAATCCCAATGATCAGGCAGAATTCAATGGGTAGGGAGGGCAACGTATAATGGGGGAGTTGCAAACAACATGGGGGGGTTGTTTCAGGGTTTCTTTACTTTGTGCAGCAGTCACAATTGCTTTTCCTGTATTTGCTCTCAGTTGCAATTTAAAATGCAAACTCTCTCTGGTCCGGTCACACTGGACTTCTATCCAATTGCCTTCCCTGAGTGGTCACTTGAGTCCTCACGGCTAGGGAAACCCACGGGTGGACAGTGCAGCCTCTTGGCTCCACCCTGCGAATAAGCAGGCAAGGGGACATCAGGGGAGGTGAACAGGAGACAGAAGGATGTGTCTGTTCCATATGACACTTTGGAATGCAGGCTGACAGTGGGGTGTGTAATGAAAACACAGCATCTTTCCTTGACAGTTTGTTAATGTGACCTTGTGTGTTCACACATTTCCCTCCCCAATAATTAAGATCTCAGACATTTCTGAAACAATAAGCACTACTATTGGTTGTGTCATCGAAAAGTAGTTCTGAGATGACACACGAATGTTATCTTACGCGTGTTGTAAGATATATACTACACCAAGGTAGGAAGAGGCCACTCACTCATCTGACTGTCTTCACATGTGTGCTTTGTATGTGGCTGTTGCCTGAGCAGTGTCCAGCGTGTGCAGACATGTGCAGAAGTCCTCAGCACTCGCTTAACTGTGTGTTGAAAATATTAAGAAAAGTGATTCAATTTTTTTTTTTTTTCTGTGTGAAACATGCCATTGTAATAATGGTAAGCCATTTTGTTGAGTGATCATGGGTCTCTGAAGGGCCCTCTCGGAGACATTCTTAAAGCATGAGACAGGGCTGAAGATGGTTGCCTGTGTCCATTGACTTTGGAGATCTGCCTTACACTCCCTGTATTTGGACATGGTGACTAATTTGCAGGGTGAGATGTGCTGTGCCGCCTTCATAAAATCTGGGGCTCTCTTCGAAACCCCTCTTCCCTCTGTTTTTCTTTCGTATTCATCTCCTCCTCTTCCCCTCCTCTCTTCCCCTTTCAGTGCTTGCAAAATCCTACCCCCCCCCCGAGTCTGTAGCTTCAAGGCTGCTTTACAAACGATTATATGGGTTCCCATGCTGCCACCAGTCTTGCCTGCATCCAGCACCAGTCACTGTACCCTAATTTGTTTCTATGATCATTTCTTACAGGGGATAAAATCCATGGGTCCACATTGCTTGCAGTCTGCACTGATTATTCTCAATATAGACTTTTCAGTTATTTCCAACACTGAGTGTCTTAAACCCCGGGAGTTTCTTGACAATGAAAGACATGGAAAGCACATTCCCTCTCTTTCTTAACAACTGAATGTGTTTAGTAAGGCTTCCACAGGACACATAGAAACAGGTAGAATGTTTGACAACACAGTTTGAATACTCTTGGCTTTCTTTAGTGCTCAAAAGAAAACTTGATTTGGGAAAACGAGCCAGAGAAGAGCTTTAGTGATGCTTTGCGGTGTGTCTGTGCTTGTCTGTGTGGACTGCTAAGAGTGTCTGTGTTCCCCCAGGGGTTACTTAGCCAGTTTAAGGTGCTTTCTACATTTTTATTTGATGAGGGAAGGGTGGAGGAGAGAGAAACTTTGAGAGTTGTTTCTTTTGCCCATTTTTAAGCAAACACCTTTTGTGTTTCAGCTGATGACCATGAGTTTGTTTATCAAAGTAAAACATCTTTTCTTCTTCCAACTATGAGCATCTGAGACCATTGCTATTAAGTCTACCTACCCTCCTAGACCATCCAGCAGGCAAAAGCTTCATAAAGAAATGGGAGATTTGCCCTATGTCTAGAACATTAACACACATGCATCCTGTTGCCAAATAATTAAAATGTAAATGTGGTCAGGTTAGGTGGATTCGTAGTGGAATTCCCAGTGTTTGTGGGAGCCCATTTGGGTGGGGAATAAGTGCTCCCTGCTTGGTTCATCTCCCTGAAACAGAAGCAACGGTTTAATGTAACCTGCTGGGTCTTGGCCACTAAGTGAAGGAGTGTGTCCAGGTGCCATGGAGTGTTTCTAGCAGGGACCGCACACCCAGCTCTTCATGGCCCCCAGGAGCCCAGTAAATGAATGATCTGTGGGCTGCAGGAGCTTTGTGCTACGCCGGCCCTGCTTCTGCCTGCACCGTCACAGGGACCAGCCACCCTTTCGTCTGCATGAAGTTATCACATGTCTTAGTCTCCGTTCTGTTGCTGTGAAGACACCACGGTCAAGGCAGCTCATACAGGAAAACACGTAGTTAGGGGCTTGTTTACAGTGTTAGGGCTTCAGTCCATTGCCATCACGGTATGGATATGGTGGATACGAGCATGGCAGCGGTCAGGTGTGCGGCTAGAGGAGCAGCTGAGACCTGCCACATCCTGGTCTGTAGGCGGGGAGGGGGCGGAGGAGAGAGAAGGGAGGGAGGAGAGAGAGAGGGGAGGGAGGAGAGAGAGAGGGGAGGAGAGAGAGGGGAGGGAGGAGAGAGAGTCAGGGGAGAGAGAGGAGAGGAGAAAGAGAGAGAGGAGGGAGGAGAGGAGAGAGAGAGGATAAGAGAGGGAAGAGAGAGAGGAGAGGAGAGAGGAGAGGAGAGAGAGAAGGGGAGAGAGGGGGAAGGGGAGAGGAGAGAGAGGGGAGGAGAGAGAGAAGGGAGAGAGGAGAGGAGAGGAAAAAGAGGAGAGGAGAGGACAGAGAGGACAGGAGAGGGGGAGAGGGAGAGCGAGAGCGAGAGCGAGAGCGAGAGCAAGAGAGAGAGAGAGAGAGAGAGAGAGAGAGAGAGAGAGAGAGAGAGAGAGAGAGAGAGAGAGAGAGAGAGAGAGCGTCCAGTAGCCAGTCAGCCTGTTGTGTGCTTTTGAAATCTCAAAACCCAGCCCCAGGGATAAACTTCCTTCAACAAGGCCACACCTCCTAATTCTCTCAATCTTATCAGAATTCCATTCCTGGTGAATCATCATTCAAACATGTGAGCCTTGCAGGGAGGGAGGGGTGGAGTTCTCATTCAAAACACATTGTGCAAAATGGGGTTTTCCACATCAGCTGCTCTTACTATCATAAAACTTATTATCATAAGTTCAGAAAGTGCCCTGAAGTTTTATCTTTACAGATTTGAAGAGAGTATGAGGTCTTCCCAGTACCTCTGAGGGTGTCATGGTGGTCCTTCCTCCAGGGGTTGTGGGGGAGCAAGTAACCCTGATCAGCATACGCCCTCAAAGCTCCGTCTTATCATGGAAAGCTTATCCATGGGCCCGGAGGTGATTATTGGTAAGGTTCAGCATTTGTAGTAACTATTGGGGAATGAACTTTGAGGAATGGTGGTAGGGCTCACCATAACAGGGGAATAGAGCAGAGCATATGGCACGTGGGGGTAATGGCGAAAGGGTCCAGAGTTCAAGTCCAGTCCAGGTTACATGAGGACCTCAGAAGCAAGTCAAATAAAGAGCAACAATAGCCAAGTGGACACGGAGGGACAGTTACCTTGTTTGGGTTTGTACTGGAGCTGTAGACGGAAACTATGTGAATAGGGACATGTCTGACGTTATGGTAACTGAATAACAGTGTTACCATGACAGGTGGGATTCAGAGAGATTTGAAGGGAAGTTTGCAATCTTCATATTTGATTCCCAATCTTTCCATACATACTGTATTGTCAAAGTAAGACGTATTAAGCAATAAGTGAAAATTCCTTCTGAAGAATTGCATAAGCAGGGGCTGGGGAGACGGCTCAGTGATGGAGGGTTCTTGAAGCTCTTGTGAAGGACTAGAGTTTGATTCCTGTCTCCTACATCCGTCTCTCACAGCTGCCTGTCACACCAGCTCAGGGGGTCCAATACCCTCTTCTGACCTCTGCAGACACCTGCATGTATGCGCACATACGCATGCACACAAGAACATAATAAAACACATACTTAAGAAGCTCTTGTATTAACCCATTCATGTTGCCAGAATATCAGAGAGTAGGCAATTCGTAGAAGTCCATGTCTTTTGTCTATGGAATGTTCCCCAGAGCCTCATGTACTTAGAGATTTGGTTACCAGTTGGTGGCAATGTTTGGGAAGCCGTGAGACCTTAGGAGGTGACTCCTTGCTGGAGGAGGTGGATCCCCAGGGACAGGGTTTGATTGTCATCCAGCCCCATGTCCAGTTGGGTTTCTGACAGTGGAGGGAATCACTTCAATTCTGTAGCAATGACCTCACCGCCAGGATGGCCTGTGTCCACAATGAGCAAATCCCTCCCAACCCCCGCCAAGTTGCGTTTAGTGGATATTTAATCATAGCAATGAAAACCAAAAATATGTGACTAATCCACAACCTTTTTCCAAGATAAGGGTGCAGCCTGGGGCAGCATCAGGGGCAGGGGAGAGCTTCCTGCCCCGTTTCCAGGATAGTGTCTTGCATGAGGACGTGTGGTGTCGTCACATGACGCAAGCCTTTGTAAGGACCTGAGTCCCTTCTGTAGAACTGCTGCGTTGTCATGGCGTAGAACCTTTCTGAAGGCGGCCTCTGGAGGTTCCCATTCAGAGTGTTGTGTTCCGTGTCCACTGTGAACCCAGGCAGAGTGTTTGGAGTTAGCCTTTGGTGGCTGCTCTCTGAATGCATGCACAAACCAACCAACTCACCCCATCCATCTGTATCCCCACCGTATGTGTTCAAGGGCCACATGGCTGCCTTTCACTTGGTGGCCACACATGGTTACAAGGTACAGCTACAGAGAGGCGTGACACCTTGAGACCACATCTGCTCCTGTCCTCTTCCTGGCGCCATGTCTGAGCCTCAGCGGTGTGTTACTCTTTAACACGTTTCCACTTTTATTCCATATAAAAAGTGACGTGTCTATGTCCCTCCTCTGGTGACACTCTGAAGCAGGCTTGTTTTTCTGGTTCCCAGTTCTTCCTGCCAAGCAAGCGTACTCAAGGGTGGCACTCAAAGACCAGCTAAGCACATATAACCTCGGGTTAGGTCTCCTTCCCTCCCCTTGCTTGGATACCAGATAAATTGCTTCATTAGAAACAAAGTGGCCACCAATTCTTCTTCGTTGTAACTTTTTACCCTTTCACGTTTGGTTCTGCACTTGTAGGTAGAGGCTTCCACAGACCTGGCCCAAGGGTTAGCGCTTATTACTTCATCCTCATAGATGTGGTTCTCTGGGGCTCGAGAGCCCATAGCCAGCAAAAGATGTCCTCAGATTGCTGCCAACCATTCCTGGGCTTCTGTAATTCCGAAATGAACCCGAACAGGGTGTTACAGTGCTGTGGTGCCCACAGCCCTTCGTACCCTGAAGCTGCAATTCTTGGATTGTGCACTTTTCCAGAACTCTCTCTCTGCTGCTTGGGGAGACCCACACTGTGCTCTATGCGCCACGGGCCACAGCTGCGGCTTATGGTTGGGAGCTACCTGGTGCAAACTTGGAGCGCTCAGTTTGTGTGTGTGCAGATGAGTGTGCATATGTGAGCATATCCCACAGAACTGCAAGTTTGCTGCTGGACCATGTGATTCATTAATCACAGGAGTAGATGTTGATAAAAACTGAAGATGGGTCATGGCCCTAGTGATCCACGTTTTAACGTAACTGGGAAAAGAATACTGGAGACAAATGAGTGGCACAAAGGTTACCTGCTTGAAACCTCGGTGGTACAGATGGCCATGTACAACATGGGTGGGAAACAGTGAGTGTCAGGGAAAGTTAAGAGCACACGGAAGCTAAGGAGAACTTCTGCCTCTGTGTTTCAGGTGAGACATTTCCATTTTCCATCTATTCTTCTCATTAGCTACAGAAATCCACAGAAACAAGTCACCGAGTGCCCCATTCCGACTCAGATGGCGTTTTTCAACGAGGGCACTCTTCTTGCAGAGAATATCACATCACACTAATTGTCCTGCAAATCCCTCTCTTAATTAAAATTAAAATCTTCATCTTGACGACCGACGATGCCACTTGCGAGTGTGTGTTGTTTCTTGTTCTTTAGAGGCAGATGCTGTGGGCAACGCTTCTCTTATCCTTTGGAGGAGGAGTATCTCTGGTGAGGAAAATTTTACAGCAATTGATTTTGTTTTGTTTGTTGCTGCGGCCATAAAAACTCTCAAGCAAAAGTAAACAGTACTCGTGGGGCCTGGGCATGGTGGTGCATGGGCGCGCCGTGTGCTTTACGGCCCTGAAGATGCGAACTCGAGAACAAGGTGTAATGGTTCCGATTGTACCATTTGCCTGCTCTTTGGGCTAAGCCGCATGCTCCATTGTGCCTAGTCTGGCTACAGAGGGGCTGTGTTTAATTCTCCACTTGGTTACCCAGTCCCTAAAAGACACAGCAAATGAGCTTCGCAAGCGTCAGGTACCAGCCCCGAACAACACATTAAATACCAGAGATGTCTGAGTAACCGTAGTGGTGGGAAAGTGTCTGGCAGTCTCATTCTTTGTAAGGGGTTGAAGGGAGGGGGTGGAGTGGGGGTAGCAAACGGGGAAGAATGGACTTTGTCATGTGCAAATATGGTGGCCATAAATGGTGCTGGGGGCCGTGCCATTGTCCTCTGAGTCTGCCATGGGAGAAAGCGGGCCGAGGGGAAGAAAGACACATTTGATAGAGTTGTGAAGAATGTTTGAATGGGGACTGGGTGTTGGGTATTGTCTTGCAGTGACCTCAATTCGGTACAGTAGAGACCCTTGAAGGCACTGTCTGAAGTCACAATACTACCATTCTCCTCCGTTTAGTAAAAGGGATTAGTTAAAAGGGTGGCATTCCGTGCCCAGAGTTCCAACTATTCCATGAAACAAAAGGCCCGAAATGTTTTTGAAGTTATTTTTAATTGAGTTGAACTAATTTAATAAAGGTCCTACGGAGGAAAAAAAAAATAAAGGAATGTGATTGTTTTATGATTCCTCACAGATGGAGTGGACATTTATAGCATGCTTTTCCTTTAGTGTTCCAGAGAACAGTAGCCCCATTTACAGCTACTGTTAGCAATTTAAAACTGCTCCAAAATGAAGTCTTTCAAGAAGTTGACAGCTTATAAATAAATCTGTCTGATAAAACTGAACATAAACTGCATCTGTGGTTAGTTTGCCAAAATTAATTCTACATTTAATTAGAGATAGCAGTCAAACATATTTAATAAAAAACAGTCTTGGAGAGTAAATCAAATGAAGTCAGTTTTTCGCAGACGCTAAGCTTTTTTTTTTTTTTTTTTTTTTTTGGAAGAGTGATGAAAAGACCTCACCTCTCTGACTCCCAGTTTTGTGGCACTATGAGCTCCAGGGAGCCTGAGGAAGCCAGTGAGCTCCACTCTGCTTCCAAGGGTTCCTCCATCAACTAGGGTAAAGAGAAAAATGATCACTTTGCAATTTTTCTATATTTCATCATTGCATTTTACTTTGATGCCCGGAATATTAAGCTCACAGGTCATAGGCATATTTCTATTAATAATTCCAGAGGCCAGCTGACTTGATACTCGTGTACGTATGTGAAAGTGTGTGAAATTCCCCTTTAAAGAGCTTTGAGATTTCTCTGAAAATCTTGATTTCTTTACAGATAAATATTTGATAGGTAGATGGATAGTACACATGCCTGCATAGATGATAGATATACAGACAGATAGATGATAGGTATATAATAGATGATAGGTAGGGAGATATATGTAGATGGACAATAAATAAATGATAGATATGTGGGTATATAGATGAATAGACAGACAGACAGACAGATAGACAGACAGACAGACAGACAGACAGATGATAGGGTGCAGAGCCATTTCTTACCAGGTAGAGATTTGAGGCCATCTGATTTGCCTAATAAATATCTGTCTGTGCCATGCTAAGGGGCTGTGGAAACCTGAGGACACACACACACACACACACACACACACACACACATATCACATAGGTCCATCCCTGAGCAGCAGATACTGTTCTACAGCAGAGGTGACCGACAGTTCAAAGAACAACCAGCAGCTCTTCAAACATTGGGAAATTCAACCAAGTCCAAAGTACTGGATGAAGCTTCCACACAACAATAGAAACTACCAACAAAAATCCCACATGGTGATAAAAAGCCAGACGCATACAAGAATCCACACAGGGAATAAAGGCAACTTAGCCAAAATTGCATTTGTTTAAAAAGTATGGTGTTTCTTTCTAGGAGTGTTGGAAGTTGAACAAACACTATCCTATATATTATGAAAGATAAAACTGCTATACTTAGCTAACGTCAAAGAAGTTAAACATTTCTTTATGGAGCTTAACGTGACAGTCATAGGATGATTAATCTAGACTAAATATGTTCCCAGATAGCTACTTGGTATTGTGTAGTTTTAGTGCTACTTCTGATTAAAATGCATTAGGCCTTAGTTGGTTTCAGTTGCTCTAACACTATTTTGATTTTACACATTCAATGTCCTTCCAGAAAAATAGGTTTTGAGAACACGTTAATTTACCTTCTCAGTAACTTCATCAAAATTTCAATGAAAGGTTTTATTTATTTATTTATTTAGAAAGCAGACATAAAAGTAATACACACTTGTCTTAAAGTTAAAATAATTTATCATAGTTTTGAGGCTTACCCCAACCACTTAGCATGGGTAACATTCTAGAAAAATGTATAAAATGCAGAATGTTTATCTACCAGTTGCTTTTAATTCTGCAAAGGAATAATGATGCTTAGAGGCTATTAAGTTGTAGTGGGTTCATAATTTATTAAAATATATATATATGGACAATCAGACAGACAGATACACGTGTGTGTGCACATGCATGTGTGTGCACACACATACATGCAGACATGCATGTATACATGTGATCCACAGGAATGATGGTTTTAATTGATGATTTGAAACTAGGTAGAAAAAAATTTTTGTTTCTTTATCATTGAAGAGTTAGAGTACGGATTATTGATGCAGCCTTGTGGATAAATAGATGTCCAATTCATGTAGTAAAAGTAAATTAAGACACATTGATGTTTTTGTCGTGCTGTGTATCTAATAGAACTTAGACAAAACAGCTTTAAATTGTTTTAATTTGACAACTGTGGAATTGTGGGTTAACAGTTCGCTGGATCCCCTGTGGCCCTGTCAGGCCACTCCTTCAGCAGCTGAGCTGGTACTGGACAAGCCACTTCACCTGGCTTAAATAAAAGTCAAGGCATTCCTTAACCTTTAAAGAGGAGGTGCCGGCTGAGCCTTCTCTAGAGCAATATTTGGGCTTAAGTTCTGTGATCAAAGAAAGCATTCTGCCACTTTAAACATAGCCTCACCTTCTCTTATAGTTTTGTTTATATTTTGCATTACATGTTATGTTGTAACATTTCATACAAGCGTTTGACGAGGCCGGTACGCACTGCCCACATCTGGGAGTCACTGTGAATTTTGCTGAACCTCAGCTGTAGAAGACTAATGGGAAGGTTGAGTGTCTTAAGACATCATTGCTTTTAAGACAATAAAGTCTCTGCTTCAGAAACTCTGCGAGAATAAAACTCACCATCCCCTTATGGCAGGGTTGAGGTTTTATTAAGAAGACCTAATTGAGTATATTTAATATCTATTGCCAATGTATATGCTAGATGACAAGGTAAAACTCTCTCTATAAAAAGCCCCTTGTTCCTTGAAATTGGTATGCCGGAAGTGTCAGCTGAGGGCCTTGAAGACAGCCCTGCTAGCCTGAATGCCTCTGCCTCTCGTGAGTTCTCGCTTTCTCTAGCTACTTAACTCAAGTCTCTTGTGACAGACAGCACACCTCCTCCCTCTCCTGTTACAGACCCACTTATCCCAATGGTAATGCCAGTTATCTTAAAGCAGTGTAAATCTGTATTTCTGGAGCTATGGCTCAGTGGATAAAGTACTTGCCTTGCAAGCGTAAGACCTGGATCCAATCCCCAGGACCCACCTCAATGAGCTGATGTGGTGGTACAGGCTTGTGACGCCATTGCTGTAGATGCTGGGTCAAGAGGGCATCGAGGCCTCACTGGCAAGCCAATCTAGTCTACTAGGCAGTCCCAAGGCCAGGGAGAATCCGTGTGTCAAAAGAAGACGGTGGATGCTGCTTGAGGAACCACATCTGGCTTCCATGCACACATACCCACCCTTACACATGTACATACACATATACACACGCACACATACCCACCCTTACACATGTACATACACATATACACACGCACACATACCCACCCTTACACATGTACATACACATATACACACGCACACATACCCACCCTTACACATGTACATACACATATACACACGCACACATACCCACCCTTACACATGTACATACACATATACACACGCACACATACCCACCCTTACACATATACATACACATATACACACGCACGCGCACACACCCACACACACACCCACACACACACGAACCCCTTTAGAGAGAAGTATCTCTTTATACAAATTAGTCATTTCTTTTAATTTCCTCGTGTGTATGTGTGTGTGTGTGTGTGTGCGCGCGCGCGCGTGCGTGCACATGCATGGGCGCATGCAATAGTTGGCTACAGTAAGGCGTCCGAATACCTGAAGCCAGGCAAACTAGAGTCTTGTCCATCTCATCCCTACAGAGCCCCCTCCCGTGTGCCGTGTAGCCTGCAACTGCCTTGCACAGCCTACAGAGCCCCACTCTTGCACGCCATGCAGCTTGCATCCCTGCACAACCTCAGCTCACTACCTGTGACTCATATCCAAAGATAAAAGAGCACTGCCTCTTCGGTGAAGGGGCCCTTCTCCAAGCATGCCCCTCCCCCTTCTCCAAGCATGCCCCTCCCCCTTCTCCAAGCATGCCCCTCCCCCTTCTCCAAGCATGCCCCTCCCCCCCATGCTGTGGTATACATACACCTTCCGCCTAGAGCTGCCATCTCTGCCCCCAACCCCCATAACCATAACCAGCCCCTCTTTTAAATCTGTGCTTTAAAATTATACCACTAAGCAGAGATATACGGTGACAGCATGAGCGTTGGCCAGTGACAGTGACAGTGATCCAGCTGACAGATGTGTCCCACTGTGCTGTCCCCCGGAGTCTGCAGTCCTGATTTTCTTGATGCACAGCCGTTTTTTTTTGACTTCTGATAACTAACGTGTCTCCACATTGTTACTCAGTAAAACTATAATTTTAAGAATTCTTGGTGGGTTTTATAAAAAATATTATTTAAATATTTCTAAGTTATTCTTAAGGATTTTCAAAGTGTATATATTTAATGTAGAATTCTGAACTGCCGTTAAGAATGTTGACTTCGAAGCACCGTTTTGAAGCTTAACTTCAGTCTTCACTTTGCAACGTCTGTGTGTATATGTATTTATTTACATCTGAAAATACCTTTCAAAGGGAAGTATCGCTTTATATAAATTAGTAATTTCTTTTAATTGCCTCCAACATTTTGGTCTCATGTGGATTTTTGAAGTTGCCTGCACCTTTGATGTTTTATTAATTATTTCCAAGGTAGCTTCTTTTCCAGGGTGAAGCATACATATTGATTTTGCGTATGATGAGGACTGAAATTTCTAGCTTGGCACCGATACTTCTTGCAATCATATCTAGAAAGGGCTTGATCGTTTTTTTTTTTTTTTAAGCAAGTCTCCAACAGCTAACTGTTGGCTGCCAACGTTCCATTTAGATAAGTGAAGAGGGGTTTAGAAGCCTCACACATTCCATGTGTGATGGGAAAAACCCAATATAATGTATTAAAGATGCAGCCTTTGGAAGGGAAACAAGGAGCGTCTTGAGGACCGTGTGCCAGTCTTCAAAGGTTTGCAGTCAGGTTTGGTTCAGAAAAGCCCTCGGATGTGTTGGAAGCAGAGCTTGGAAGGGGCTGCGTGGTGTGTCGGGAAATTACCACAGCGAGCCTTGGTTACACGTAGAGTGCAAAGCCGACTGTGGTTGCATGACAAGAATTGGTCTGTGTCGTTTGCCACTGCCAATCTCCCTGATTGATTCAGACTGTCGGAGCCATAGCTCTCATATGGCGTTCCATATTGATTGTTAAAATCTGCAGAAATGAATTATTTGGCGTGTATATCCCCCCCCCATCCCATTGGCTAATTTTCCTTGTGTCAAAGAGTTTTAAAATATTTGACCTTCCTTCTCAGTTCTCGGCTGTTACCGTGACTGGAAGGAAATGGCGTGATGCGGCTGCTTTTTCATTAGGCCTGGACGGCGTTGCTGCAGCGTGAAGTTTTCCGGCAGGGATGTGGAGAGCCCATCCCATTAGACGAGTCACTGCCGAGCAACCGCCGGAAGTCCGTGCTTCCATTTCTACGGATGGGTAGACTTATTTTAGAAGTAAAGGGCATCGACACTTGAACAGAGAGAACAAGAAGCCTCGTGCCAAACCCAGCCCTTTGGAAGAGCTTGATGGTTTCCCAGTGGTCATGAAAAGGCAGGACAGGGGTCTGGATTTTCTTTCCTTTTTTCCTTGTAGCATTCATATGCAATTGATTGAATGTGAAAATTCTTCAGGATTTTTCAAATTGAAAAGATTGCGCTTGCTTGGAAGGGACAGGTGACACGGAGAGCTTCCTTTAAATTGCCTACAATGCCAGGATCATTATAGAGGAAGCGATGAGAAGGCTGGCCCGTGCTGTTGGAAAGAGCCCACAGAAGAATGGAAACAGATGGTATTATCATTCTGTCCCAAGAACTGTGTGCTTGCTTTTTGGTCAGAGTCTGATTGAAGTTTCTGGAATTATTGAGTGGATAGATAATAGAGAATATGAAAGTGGGTGCAGAGAGGCCTTGCCAGGTCTTTAATTCTTACTTAAACAAAACTGTCCCCTCATTCAACAGACCCAAGCTTGGCTTCTGAGGCTTTATAAGGTCGATCCAACTCCAAAAATTAAAAACAAAACAAAAGCAAAAAGAAAAAGGAAAAAAAAGAGAGAGAGAGAGAAAGCTACTTCTTTTAGGTGATGGTTACTATTTTAATTAGAGGGATGTTTAACGCTAGGTTTTGAAAGAGGAAAACAAATCATCTCAGTGGTGTATATGATATCTCAGATGATACATACCACGTAAACCGCAGAGGCGGGCGGGGGTGGGGCGGGGGAGGGAGAGGGGGCTTGCTCTACAGACTAAGTCACACGGAAGTCCTAACCACTTCCATTTCCCATCTCCAACAGGCTTGAGCCTGGCTCCCCTTCCTCCACACCCAGTCCTTCCCAGCTCCCTCTCTGCCCTTGCTCTCCCACTGCTAACTGCGTCTCAAAGGAAATAGAAAGGGCAGCATCCTGCTTCTGTGTGCAGACATGTTTGTGCTGGGATCACTAACTTGGTGTTGCCTTTGCATCCCTGTAGCTTTGCTTGGGCCCTCTGTGATCACATGTGACAACTTGGGAAGACTCGAAAGAGTTTTAGCAAAGCCTGATAAACCCCCAGAGCTCAGCTGTGATTTTCTTCAATTCGGTTTCTGTAGAGAGGCATCTGGGCTCTGGATTTGCGTCTCCCAACCATGTCTGTTTGAGAAGGAAAATGTAGTTCAACCATATTTTGAAAAGTACAACTTTATTAAAAACATGTTTATTTAAGTCGGATTATCAGTTTAAAATTACTTTATAGCCTTGTCGTGGACAACTTAACAATTAAATATTGTTGCTACATCCCGCATGAAGGCATGAAGCCCTGAGACCTTGAACCATGCCTCCTGACACGATAAAAGGGGATTTTTACCTTATTTAGTCATTTTTCAAAGGAAACAACTGACAAATGTATCCTTAATTTTCCATTTGTGTGTGATTTTTAAAAATGAGGAAAATCTGCAAACCCTGTTTCTAACTGGCATGGACTATTAATAAAATGAAAGGTCTGTCAGTGGGGAGCTGGCAACTTTGTGTTTACAGAGAGAAAAACAAGGCAGGAAATCTGCAGAGTAGAAGCGGACTTTCCCAGGTCATGCAGTAGAGTCAGAAATAAGTTATGATTGACATGAGAGATGTAGAGAAATGTCTCGGATAAACACTGAAAGCAACTCAAGAGTTAGATGAACATTAAACCACCTCCAGTGCTGAGTTTGGCGGTTCTTGGCTGCTGTAATGAGAAAGCTGTGATAGTGAACACACAAGAATTAAAAAAAAAAAAAAAAAGGCTGTCTTAGGCTCACAGTGTTGGGGACTCCAGTCCGTGATGCAATGGCTTATGGGTTGCAGGGCTGTGCCACGGACTACCAGCATGGCAGCAGGGTGGTGGTGGGAACTGGCATGTAGTTGTCAAAACTGGGAAGGAAGAGAGAGAAGGAAGGAAGGGAGGAGGTCCGAGCCCCACAGTTCCTCCTTGAGCATAAAACCTGGTGACCTGAGGTCCTCCACCAGGGCCTGCCTCAGAAGGGTTTCACCATTCTGGGAATGAAGCAGTTAACATACAGACCTTGTGGGGACATTGCATTGCTATAGTGTGGCATATGCACTCAAGCTTTGTTCGTAGGGAAACAAACAAACAGTGAAGACGCCTTAAATTGAATGCTCAGCTCTCTTTTTAAAAATATAATTTACAGAAATAAACGTTGAGCCTGACACCAGGTTTGTGTGGGAGTAAGGTAAATTTGGGCTAAATGACTGATGTGCTGTTTGGGTGTAAACATTCGATTCCATATTGCAACTGTCTGTCAGTACTCATGTCATTAATCAAATAGGTACCCAGATGTACAGCAACGTTTAACTCTATTTAATGCAGTTAGTTTTATAATCATCGCTGGGAATTATCCATGTGCAGGTGGTAGCTGCGTTTTCCCTCTGATTTCAGGTTCTGGAATCATCCTTCGCTTTCTAAAATGTTGGAATCTGAGTGCACAGAGTTGATACCCATCTTCCGGGTCTGGCATCATTTGCGGTACTCTGTCAATGTGCAATTTAAAACTTCTGGATGGACTGGAGTATTGGGCTCCGAAGAGAGCCACGCTCTCCCACATTAGCTGATAGAAGACATTGAGTGTTTACTTTCCTGCTTGGAAATGTCTGCAAATTCATAAGTAAACTGAATTCTTAGGAACAGGAAGGCAGTGTCATCCCTTTAAAGTGCCTCTTTATGTGCTGAGGTCTCAAGAAAGAGAGCACAAGGACATCCTCAGGAGACAGCAGGTTTTCAGAATCTCTGTTGTAAAGCTTAATATCCAGAGAGCTATTATTTAACGTCTATTAGGTTAAGTGTATGGGTGTTTTGGTTTTTCTATGGACCATGTGTGGGCATGGTACCTGCAAAAGCCAGAAGAGGGTGTCAGATCTCCTGTGTCTAGAGGTACAGGTGAGTGTGAGCTGTCATGTGGCTGCTGTGTAACCCAGTGAGCAATCTTTCCAGCCCCGTGCGAATCAGCAGCATTCCAAATACCACAGTTTTGAAACCTTAAAAAGTTTCATCTGGGCGTGGTTGTGATCGCCTTTAATCCAAGCACTCAAGAGGCAGGCAGATCTCTGTGAGTTCAAAGCCAGCCAGGTCTACAAGAGAGTCCCAGGACAGCCAGGGCTACACAGAGAAAAATCCTGTCTCAAAAAAACCAAAACAAAACAAACAAAACAAAGCCCCCTAAATAAACAAGCCGTCCCCAAAATGGCAGCAACAAAACATTACAAATTCTGTTACTTTGAAAGAAAATGTCTAATTTTTCCATGAAAATGTCATGATTGGTTCACTGTGAAAAGTCATGCTGAAAGAGTTGAGCTGTGAAAAATTAAAGATGGAGAGAAAATAGCCCCAGAATATCCCTTAAAGGCAACGTGTGAGGATTGTGTCAGGAGTCTGTTAGGAAGCCTTGAGAGGTGTTCCATTTTTACGCTTTTCATCTGCTGTGAAAATCCCCCAAATCAGAGTGGAGTGAAGAGCTCACACAAACGGTGTGGCCTGATCATAGTTTCCTAGACGGGGTCTTCCGTCCTCCCCCCAAACAGACACCGTAAGTGGTGATGACAGCTGATGGCAGGGAAAAGGGTTGGATCTGAATCCTTCTGGAAGAGCCTGGTCCCCAATGTACATGTTTACTTCCCCCCTCCCCCTCCCCCTCCCCCATCCCTTTTGTTGTCCTTTAACAGGATGTTTGTTGATTGACAAATTAAACTTGAGCTCCTGTGCGGTCAGAACTGGGTGAAGCAGCACCCTCCCGTTCATCTGTTATCCCTTCAAGAGTAAACACTGCAGCTGGAAGGCTCGCCCGTGGTCACGGTCCTCTGCCGTCCTCAGGATCGATGCATCTGTGTGCCAATGGCGATGTTAAATGGAGGCGAGCATAGGATGTCAGAACAATGGCCTCTCTCATGCACATTTTCTACTCTGCCCCATGTAAGTGGCAGTCACACACTTCAGGTTGGCGAGCAAGCCAGGGTACCTTTACTCTGCCCCTACATTCTCTGTGATTTCTTCATGTTTCAATGTGTTCTTCATGTGAGGTGAGAGTTTACAAAGTCACTTGTAGGGGTGGAGAGATGGCTCAGAGCTTAAGTGTTCTGAAGTGTACTTGCTTCTCATATAAGATCTGAGTTTGATTCCTAATCCCCAATCCAGCTATAGGATCTGACGCCATCTTCTGGCATCCTCAGGCACTTAACGAGCACACACACACACACACACACACACACACACACACAGAGAGAGAGAGAGAGAGAGAGAGAGAGAGAGAGAGAGAGAGAGAGAGAGAGAGAGAGAGAGAGAGAGAGGGGCAGGGGAGACTGCAAATAATTAAAAATTAAATAAATACATTTTTTTCAAATTCCAGTGTGGTGATGAATTCAACATTGAGGCGGCAGAATGGCCGTGTGCAGGTAGTGTTTCTGTTGCATCTTTGTAACATATGTTAGCCATTCTACTATGTTACAATTTATTTGTTTCTTTTAGGGTAGTAGTGGTTTGCCTGCCCATGCATCTCAGAAAATATGGGTACTAGCACACAGACCCTGGGAAGGACCCGGGTGCCTATGGCCACATTCCTGTCACAGAAGGGTTTTAGAATCTGAGTAAAGAATGTTAGGTTGTACTGTGTCACTGTGTCAAATGAGCAGTTTGCATGGGCAGTTTCTCTTCTCAAAGCTGTGAGCCTGTGGTGGCTCTCTGCCCCCACCCCCACCCTCGTCTCTGAGTTCTTGACACAGCCTGCCAACACTGATCTCAGCTCTCTCTGACCTAAACCGTAGGTATCATCTGCTCCACAAATTGTGGTGGCTGATTATAGTTAATGACATGTACTTTGTCATGTGATCTTTATGTAGCAAACCTCCCCGCCCCCCCCGCCCCTGCAAGAGCACACATTTCAGTAATAGCCACTGTCACGGTGGGTTTGCTCTCCTCTTACCAAGTGATGCTCTGGTCTCTACAGGAAGGGGCTCTGCTCCCTGCCTCCTCTTTCCTCCCACCTCTCATCACATCACAGAACGGTTGTCACAGCCGTTTGAAGTGTTGATAAACTTATCAAATCCCATTTCAAACTTACTTAGATCTCCTGTCATTTGGTACAGAAGAGAAGGTGCAGAACGCTGCTCCCTCTTGACTGAGCATCAGGACCCGAACCCCAGTCTGCATTTCAGCATCTTTTGGCTCTTAGTCCTTCCACCGACCACCTTGTGCCTTATGCTGTCGTGTCATGGTTCACGAGACACAGGGATGGTGGCTGTCGGCATGGATGGGGGACAGCCTTGCCCGATCCAAGATTTCATCAGATTTTCAATGCCTCCCACTTTGTTTCTGTAAATGTTAGTCCGGATGTGGGTAACGGCCTCACCGGAGGTTGTCAAAAGGAGCTCTTCCTTTGTGGAGGTTTCTGTTTCTGCCTTAGTTCGGTTGTCCGCCGCATATTTATGGAGTACTGGTGATGAAGTAGAGGCTGCGAGTCACAAAAGAGCACATTTGCTCCCTTGGCCATTGAAACTTGTATCTTTTGGCTTTCATGAGCCATTTATTTCTGCAATGGAGACATCAATAGCTGTCCACCGGGCCATGCAGCGGAGATTTAGCAGAGGGCCTTCCGAACAGAATAGAGGCGATTGCGATTAGCACCACTATTGTGTCAGGCTGTTGGTTGGAGTCCTGCTTAGCTGTCTTGACAGGGATAGCTTAGCTTCTGGCTAACAGTTTTTTAAGTATAATAGATTCAGCAACATAGATGCAATTTTGTTACCAGAAAGTTACCTATTCTTTCTCTGCAGGCTTGAATAGAAGTATCAGTCTAGCTTGTTGTATTGCAGAATAAAATAAAGAGAATTTATAGCATAATGTTTACCATTCAAGGTTCAAACATGTTGGATCCCAGAAAACCCAAACGATGAGTGTACTCTTGTTCTGTGTGGAATGCATCTGTGGAAGGTGCCCCTGGTGGAAATCTGACTAGATGATCGTAAAGAAGCTATGTGGGGTGGTGGGGGGGGTGCACTGTCTTCTGTTTTCTTTCCATGGTCTATGTGTGTATGTGTGTATGAACATGCATGTGTGATTGGCTGTGTGTATGGTATATGTGTTCATGTGTGTATGTACATACATGTGTGGACAATACAGTTCTGTGCATGTGTGTGCATGTAGGTGGACACACACCTCTGTGCAGTGTGTAGAGGCCAGAGGTCAGTATGAGGTGTCTTCCTCAATTGCTGTCTGACATTTATCTATTCACTGATTGATTGATTGATTGATTGATTGATTGATTGATTGGTGTGTATTGAGGTGTGTGTGCATCTTTTTGTTTATTTGTTTGTTTTTGTTTAAGAGAGAGTCTCACTGAACCTGGGCGGCACCAATTCAGTAAGACTCACTGGACAGCAAACTCTGCTGTCCTTACTGTCTCTGCTTCCTTCCCTCGGGCTAAAGACGCAGGCATGCATGGCTCTGCCTGGCTTTTGACATTGGTATGATGATGCAAACATGGGTTTCATGCTTGGGTGGCAAGAACTTTACACACCGAGCCCCCACACTGGACTGTGTGTGTACGGAGAAAAGATGCAGCTGCAAATCTTTGAGCTGTAAACCTAAGACTTTTCATTCCAACACAAAGGATATCACAAATTGTTGTGCCTAAACATATGGACTTTGCATGTAATGAGGAGAAAAAAAAAATCTCAATGATGTGTCTTCTGGCTCTGTGACTTAAAATGAATGCATTCTTGATTATTTTTTCAACGGTCAATAAAAATGAAATGGGACCCCCTAGCTCCACAAACTTGATACGTGAAAGTGGCTGAGGAAGCTTCCATAGTCTTATATATCTCACCACCCCACTGTCTCAGCTTGGTGCACTGTATTTTAAGGTATTTATTGTCCACCTTGTTCTTCTACCTGCTTTCATCTCTGGTGCAGACAGAACTACAGATTATAGAATATTTACTAAGGCCTGGTGAAAGGGTTCCATCAGCCACATTTCCCCTGTGTTCACACGCTTATCTGAGATGAGAGATAGCTGATGATTTTGCCTAATCTAGCTTTATTCAGAATTGTGACCTTAGACGGGGGGGGGTGTGGAAGTGGCCAGGGAGGGTCCGGAAGGGACAACAAAAACACACACACAGTGTGCGAATGTAAAGAACAGGGTCTCTGTTACACTGCTGGAAAAAACCTCTGCCCGTGCCTCTGAAGACAGTATGAGATTAGTGTTGCTGCCCGAGGGCCAGGACAAAGCCGAGCTGTGTGAGAGGGGTCAGGATGTTTGCTCAAGGGGGCTCCTTCTCCACCTGTTGACAGATTTAGATGGTGCCACGTCAGGCCTGGCTAACCGCTCGGAGGCTGTCGGGAAGCAGCAGTAGTAAATGGCCGTGTGGAGTATACCGTGAGTTCCCTATTTGTGTAGTAGCCGAGGCTTGAGGTGGGATCTCATATTGAATGGGCTCCAGATTGTCTAAATTGCAATCACAGTGTTTATTTAAATAGCCTGTGGGGACCATTAAAGCATTTTAACCTTGCCCCCATGCTTCTCCTGTTATGAAATCTTGAGGCACATCGGGGAGAAAAGAAAAAAAAAATCTCAAGCTTGTAAAAGCATTAGGAGGCTGTAAGTTCTCTCTGCTGCCAAAAACCCTTCAAGAGTCTTAGTGTGCTGAACTAGCACGTGGTGGGAGGGATCCCGCTGTGACATCGAGGGAAGGGATTTTCCTGATGCACAGGCAGGGATCTGTCACTCTGTAGTCACCGATATCTCAATTCCAGAGATTCCAAAGCTGCTGCTTGCAGTACTAGCTTCTGGCCTGCCTCTCAACTTTCAAAACACCGTGGCTTTGGCAAAATCCGTCCCCATCACATTGGTGGTTAGCAGTCATTAACCCTCTTCACTTTGCCTTCCTTCCCTCTCTGGGCTGCACATGGCTGATGGGAAGTTCTGTTTTAGCGTGCAAAGGCCATAGACTGGAGACCGTCTCCCCAGCCTGGTTTTCAGCCCGCACCCCCTTCCAACTCTTATGAACAACCTTGGGCTTTGAGCTCTGCACAGTAGCTCACATCAAAGCAGGGCCCTATTAGTATGGTTCCAGCTCTTTCGAGGAAGACGGGTGTGTCTCACAGCCCTGGCAGGTTTCTTTTAGACAAGCTCTTACAAATCTGTCTGAGCTGCTACCTTGAGTAGGATGATCTATCCCAGACACAGTCTGGTGGCTGACGCATGTAAAAGACGCCCATCTCTCTAAAAGTACAAATGCTACGAGCTTTGTGCTGAGTGAAAAATAGAGCGGATCTGTAACAGTGGGGCTTAGAAATGGATGTCTTTCCACCAGTGGCCGTTCAGCTTCCATCAGTTCCCAGTGAGAAGACCCCTGGGAGGTCATCTGTTTCCTGAAACACTCCTGTCACGTATCGTCACAATCTATCCTCTAGGGCTAATGACTTGTAAGAATTTCTCGCTGCAGAGCCTTTCCCTAACCTTATCTGGTAAGGCTCTTTATAATTCATTGACATTAAAAGTTCAGATTTCTTTTTATAATTCTTCCAAAGTTCTATTAACAGTATCACTAATTCTGGTGCATAATTTCATCTCCATTTTCGGCATTATTTATTTAGTGTGTGTGAGTGTCTCTCTGTGCCTGTTGTTAAGATGCATGTGTGAGGTCAGAGGTCAGTTTACAGGAGTCAGCCCCGCCCTTCCACTCTATGGGTCCTAGGGGTGGGATCCAGTCATCAGGCTTGGCACTAAACACCTTTGTCTACTGAGCCCTCTCCTTTTTAAGCCCCCTTCTAGGACCTGGTGATGCGGAAATCCAAATTACCAGTTAGAAGTCTCATGTGGTCTGCTGCGTCCCTTCCACAGCTCCTCTGGAAACTTTGTAGTGGTCCCACTCACTGTCTTCTAGTTTCGGTTCTGAGTTTTAACTTCTTAACTTTCAGCCACCCCCTCTCTTTGCTCCCCTAGTTCTCCTTGCTCTCTCTGCTCTGATGGTGTAAATATTGTGAGCTGTCCAAAGAAAAACCAAGCTATGAAGAAAGGCGGGAAGCTTTATAATCAGAAAACAGATAACTGGCTGGTTATGCTCCTGAGAATGAATAAGGCACACATAGCCGTGGAACACACAGCAACAAATTATTCATGGCAATTTGGAAAACCCTATGTCACATTGAGACTTATGCAAAATAATAACATTGTCTTTTTACCTGCCAGTTTTCTAACTTCTAGGAATACTTCTGCAATATTTACTATTCTCCAGAAAGTCTGTTTTAATGTAAAATAATATCAAAAGGCACTGGAGTTGGGACTTAATGTATACAGCGGTTACAGTCTTTTTGTTGTTGTTGTTGGTTTTTGTTGTTTTGTCTGGGACAAACCTTTGAAGGTAATGAATGGTATTTGCACTTGTTTTTAACTGTATCGCTCTTTGGTGAGACTGGGATGGGATGGATGGCTTTTGTAAGGTTTGGAAGTATCCAGGGAAGTGCCTGCCACTTTGATTATTCATACCCAGCACTTCAGTTTTATTTGAGGCACAAAACAAAACAAAACAAAAAACAAACAGAAATCACCCAGGCTTCCGCTCTGCTCAGCTGGCTTTCCTTCTAAAAACAAACCCAAGCTGGCGAATGGGGGCAGTGCAGGTCAGAGTTCAGTATGGGAGCACCAGGGTCTCCTTGGATGGACCCGTTAGACAGATTCAAATGGGCTGGCATTCGGTGTAAGGGAAACCGGGGTGATGTAACAACGTTTTCTCCCGACTCTCTGCAGTCCCGCTGGGGCTCCCTCACAATGACAATGATGGCAACTTTAGGAGAAAGGGCAGATGGAATCCTCTGACCTCTTGTGTTCAACTTTGTGTCTCCTTGAGTAGTCACGTGTCACCTTCCCCGTTTGTCATGTCCTCCTTGTCTCACACATATTTTAGGCATGACTGCAATACTAATGCTGGTTTATTTTATGCTGGGTGCAGCTTTGCTTCAGGGACTTCTGTAGAAATCATAATAGTTTTTCCTATTGTTTTTTTGTCCCTGCTCTCATTACATAACCCCTCGCTAGCCCGCACAGATGCACTGACTTTGAAATGGGCAATCTTCTCATCCTTACCACTAAGACTCCAAGCATGCACACCATGCCCAGATTCCCACTAAACTTTTCTGATAAACTTTGCAAGATGGCTCTCTAGACATTGACCGTTTGGAATTTTTTATTTGTTCTATTTACTTATGAAGAGTTACAACTTTGATTTTCTGATTTTTATGTATTTGGTTACTTTTTAATAGTTCTTTGTATAGACTTCTTAAAAACAATTTTGAAAGGATGCAAGTTTTCAATGGTCAGTTACTATGTACCTAAGATGTGCAAAATTTAATTTGCTTTACTAATCTTTCTTTTTCTTTCTTTCTTTTTGATCTGTGTACATGTGTGTGCATGTGTGTGTGCATGCGCATATGTGTGCGCTTGTGTGTGTGCGTGTGTACATGCACGCGTGTGTGGGTATTGGTGCATGTGTGCATGGCTCATCTATGTGTGCATGCATCTTTATGAGCCATGGCATATAAAGTGAGGGGCGGGAAGTGTCTGGTCCACAGTGGTCACTGATGAGAACTGGCAGTTAAGTGCAAGAACTTGGTACTGGTTCTCCTTGATTGCCATCGGGAAGCTTGCATTTCTAAGAAAAAGTCTATGTAAGTGTGGTGCTGGCTGGGGAAAACCTTATCTTTCAGATCACCAGAGCAGAATGTTTCAGAAGGGAATGTTGGAAGGCAATTTAGGATTGATAAGATGTGTCCTCAGTTCAACAGCCAATACTGCTGTTGCCTTTGCAAACTGTTTTAGGCCCCATGCTAAATGGAAGATCCATAGAGAAAAACCATAGCCTCTGAATCCAACGGTGCTCACACCATTCATCTCTCATTGCTGTTTTATACCCAGCTGTAATATTCACTGTCTGGTACTTTCCATTTAGTGGCCACTTTTGTGAAGTGAAAGTTTCACCCATGCACACATGTTTGAAGGCCAGGGATCAATTCAAATCCACCCTCTTTTCCCTCCCATTATTCTTCTTATTTTTTTTTTTTAACAAAATTTCTCAATAAATCTAGAACTTGCTGATTCTGCTAGATTAGCTGTCCAGAGATACGAAGGGATCCTCTGTCCCAACCCCACATGCCCAACCCTGGGGTCACAGTGATACTTCACCTAGCTTTCCACATGGGTTCTGAGAATCTCTGCTCAAGCTTCTTGTACAAACAGACCACGCTCACAAAGAAAGTGTAATGGACTCAGAACTTCCAGTTCCAGGTCCTAAGCCCCACCCATACCCACGTTTCTGTTTCATTGCAAATTCTGTTTCTGTTTCATTGCAAATTTGTGAGTTATATGCTTTTGTTAAAAAGATTGAATCTTTCTTTCTTTCTTCCTTCCTTCCTTCCTTCCTTCCTTTCTTTCTTTCTTTCTTTCTTTCTTTCTTTCTTTCTTTCCACATTCCAATCCCAGTTCCCTCTCCCTCCTCTCCTCTGATTTCCCCCCACCTTCTCCCTGCATCATCTGCTCCTCAGAGAGGATAAAGCCTCCAGGAAGAGGAAGTCAACTATGTCTGTCCCATCACCTCCTTGATGCAGGATGGAGACCCACCCACACCCCCTATGTCTAGGCTGAGCAAGGTGTGTCTCCATATAGAATGGGCCCCCCAAGCCCAGTTTATGCATTAGAGTTCGATCCTGGTTCCACTTCCAATGGCTTCACACAAAGACAGACCCTTGGGAACATTTTTTTATGACAGGCATAACATCCAGAAGTCACCGAGTCTTTGCAGTGGTCACAGTGCCCCAGGTCCCAACCACTAAATTAGGAAAGCATCCAGCATTGTTAAGTATGGCCACACGCCTCCCCTGAGAGTGTCAAGTGGGCTAGCAGGACTTCTCATATGTTCAGGAAAGTTCTGAGGACTGGAGAAAGGATCGAGCTGGGATGTAACCAGGAGAATTGCTGGGACAGAGGCAACCTCGGACACTCCCTCCCACCGAAAATGTTTTGCACTGATGCTTTTGGTGACGTGCATTTGCGCCATTACTCAAGTTTACCCTTGGTTTGGAATGCAGTTCGGTGGGCATACTCCAGCTTAGAGTCAAGGAGAGACGGGCTTGCCCCTTAGTACTCCATATAGTAAATAAACCCACTGAAGTCTGCTTTTCATCCGGTTTGTCTCACTGTGACCGTGTGTCCTTCCTCCCCACAGTCCTTCCCTGGGCACATAACTCACTGAATTCGTTATGTGTTAGAACAGGGAAAGTCACGAGCTATAAAACTATGAATAAGACATGTTCCCTCCCTCCTATGAAGCAAGCAGCATACGTAATTACCACTGTAAAGTGAATAAGATTCTTCTCTATCATTTCTAAACTCAGAAGGCTACCCCTGGAAAACTGGTTGGAAAAGTGAGTGTGTGGGTGCATTCTTCAGGGAAGGTTGAAGTGTGTCCTAGCCACCCATCTGGCAGCACTTAGGAATTATGAATGATTTCAGTGTTTCCATGGGCGCACAGTCCATTATAGCACATTATGTAACAGGCCGGTTGATAAAGCATGCTGTAATTGTATATACCGTGCATCCTCCCTCAACCTTAAAGCACAGTGCACACGAGCATTTTCCCAATCTCATTCCTAAGAGTTTCTGTTATTGAAAATTATAGCAGTAGCAGCCATAGATTGTAGTTGAAGAAAGTGGGACATAAAGTAACGTGCCCAGGGCTGGTCCACAAAAGACTGGCAAAATCCCGTCCCCTGCTTCTCTTCCCATGAGTTTCTAAGCCCATGGAGTTCTTTAAAGGACTTACTGGCCTGTATGTGTGGTTCATTTGTTTTCCTACAACTTGTGCTTCCTATAGGCATCGGTGTCCTGTGTGTGGCCTGCTGGCAAGCTCTACTCCCCACAGCCTTGCCTTTGCAAAGCTGCCAGAAGGCCACACCCTCGGATGCCCCCTTTTCTCACAGAGAGAGCACTGAGGAGTGCTCCTCCTCCGTTATTCAAATGGGAGTTTCCTTAGCTGAGCGTTGAGAGGCTGCAAGCCTCTCTTTGCCCACTCCTAGCCCAAATGAGCTACTGATGTCCAAGTGGATTCCCCACCAATAAGGGCCTGCTTGGTCTGTGTGCAGTGGAGTGTTTGTTCTGTCACACAAGCCACACGCTCATGAAGTTTAAGGTTTGGGTAACAAAGAAGGGGATGACTTTCCCCGTGGTGACAGCCGTACATGTTAGTTCTGCAGGAGTGCATCCTGGCAGAAAATGAAATAGGTTTCCAAAGCCACAGAGGGTTTCTCCTGCTTGGGTAGGTTGGTTCACAGTCTTATTCCATCCCCATAATGGCTGTACAATGACATGGCATTCACACCGTTAGGACCAGCCGGCCCCTACATCTCACAGCCTATGATACTGTTCTTCTGTGAACCTGATGGAGGCATTTGGTGACAACTACTCGATTCTATTTTAATATTGGTTTACGTTTTACATGTATTTTTTTCCCTCTCTCTCAAATGGCTACATTAAAATAGAACAAAGCTCCCGTTCCAACACTACAGTTATTTGAAGCCATTTGCCACAGAGCAAGAGAATACTTTGTGTGGTAATGACTCGCTTGCAGTGTTTTAGTGCTCTGAGGACGACGCTGGGGCTGGAGGCAGGCCCTCCGGAGCCATCCTGCTTCTCACTTTATAGTACTTGCTTGGAGATGGGAGTGGAAAGTTTCTTTCTGCCATATCATCGATGCAGCAAGTAGATGGCAATCCTGGGAAGCTTACATAGCCCGGTTCTGACTGGGGAGCTGGGGGTGACCTTACGTTTTTGGATGGTGTGCTAGGAAGGTCTCAGAAGCATCTTACAAGGCTTTGTGTTTTTTGTGTTTATGTCACCACTGTGTGGAAGTTATCCTTGACATGGGGGCGATACGGAAAGGCAAACTTTTGCCAAGCACTATTCTGTCTGGATATGGACAACCATTTGGGTGTGTGACCACACAGTGATATATGGCAGTGACTAATAGTTTGGTGTCTCAATCCCTCCAGAGCCCCCAGAGTCCCACTGGGAATGTCCAACTGCCTGGGAAGGGTGCAAAGCCAAGTTCTGGTCTTTCTTAATACTTAATGTAGCAGTTACTAAAACTTTCCCTGGGTTCTTTGGCAATGCCTGCACAGGAAATCAAAATCATAGTAATTTATTTTTCCTAGCCTTATTTTATTTTCCCCGCAAGATTCCCAAATTTTGTGTGAGAACTTGCACACTACGGTCATTCAAATGACGGTAGCTGGAATCCACCAGTGTTCGCATCCATCTTCACCTCTGTGAGGTGATGTAAGAGTTAAACACCTCATGGTCATGTGACAGAAACCCACTGTGAATATGCTGCTGGGTCACAAAGGGAGGGAAGTACTCTGGTGGCAGTTGGTGGCACTTTCAGGAGCCTGCTGGCTTCCAGCAGGATTGGATCCTGACAATGGCTTCTGACAAATCTCTCCCCTTCTCAGACCTTTTGGCCATTTTTTCTGTTGGCTTCTCTTTCAGGCTAGCTTTCTCTTTCGTGAAGCTCTCTCCAACCCCATAAGAAAGTGTTAGGTCTGTTCTGTCCTTCCTGGTCTATGAAATGTCCTCTAGCCTTGTGACTGGACAGAGACGCAGGGTTTCTTTTTTGTCTTTTGTTTTTTTCCTTTTTGTTGTTTTGTTTGTTGTTGTTTTGTTTTTTATCCCCCAGACCCTGGTCACTTGCCCATCTCTTGTGGGAGAATGGGGGAACTATTTGTTTCCCACAGGAAAAGAAGGTCTTTGTACCAGAAGGAGAAAGGCAAGCCAGGCCAAAACAACTGATCTCCATAACAATGCGGCCTCCTATCTTTTCTCTTTCAACAAATGCAGGAACTTTGCCCAAGCTCACAGGGCAAAGACAGCAAATACAGGGGCGAATGCACAATGAAGCCAGACTCAGTCCATCCAAAACACAAGGCCCCGAAAAGAAGTGTCAAGGCTGCTTAGAAAAAAACAGCCCTGGGTTCCTCCCTCCACCACTGGCCTGCGCTACCTCTGCAGACTCTGAAAGCCTCCTGCCTTGTCTTCAGAATCGCCCAAAGTCCTGTCTGCTCTACAGGGCCGTTGTGAATATTCAGGGCTGCACGCATAGACTAGACATATAGACGTCTTAAAGTTCCTCATTCATCAGTGGTCAAACACGCTGGCCCGTATTATAATTGTTTCTAGAACTTACTATAAAACGTTGACCCTAAGAGGCAGCTGTTTGGAGTTTCACTTTCATTTAGTGATTTATCCAGGAGCAAGTCTGGGTTCATAGTCTTGACCAGACCTAATTAAAATCCTTAATCTCTTCTGTTCCGTAGTACGCATGGCCAGTCCCACACTATCCCTTGCTTGCAGTTACTGATATTACCCTTGCTGTCTGATATCATCATTTACTGTGCTAAAGTAGACGATGATGCTGCGTTTCTAAGAGAAGTGTAGCTTTCACGCAGTGTGCTTGGAACTTGGCGTGTGCACCTGTGTAGCCTGCTCTTGCACTGGATGTCCCCCCATGGTTTTCGATGCGCTTTCATGCTGGGTGCTGCTTCCTTTTGCTAATCCTTGGGGAAAGGAACCCTTTCCTCAGCCCTGTGAGTTGTCTCTGCCCTGGAACGGGTGTACACCGGAAGCTGGCTTTGATGAGTAGATAGGAGGAGTCCAAGTGAGGGAGAATGACTCCCGTGTGTGTGTGTGTGTGTGTGTGTGTGTGTGTGTGTGTGTGTGTGTGTGTGTGTGTGAGTGTGTGTGTGTGTGAGTGTGTGTGTGTGTGAGTGTGTGTGTGTATGTGTGTGTGAGTGTGTGTGTGTGCACTCCTTCAGAGAATTTAGTATAAGCATTCCAAGGGAGAGGGAATGAACCCTGTGTATGTGTGTGTATATGTTTGTGTATGTGTGTGTATGTATGTGTATGCGTGTATGTGTGTGTATGTGTGTATGTGTATGTATGTGTATATGTGTTTGTGTATGTGTGAGTATGTGTGTATGTGTGTGTGAGTATGTGTGTGTGGGTACGTGTTTGTGTGTATGTGTGTGTATGTGTGCATGTGTGTGTGTGTGTATGTGTGTGTGGGTATGTGTTTGTGTGTATGTGTGTGTATGTGTGTATGTGTGTGTGAGTATGTGTGTGTATGTGTTTGTGTGTATGTGTGTGTATGTGTGTATGTGTGTGTGAGTATGTGTGTGTATGTGTTTGTGTGTATGTGTGTATGTGTGTGTGGTATGTGTGTGAGTGTATGTGTTTGTGTGTATATGTGTTGTGAGTGTGTGTGTATGTGTGTGTTTTGTGTGTGTGTGTTTGTGTGTGGGTATGTGTGTGTATGTGTGTATATGTGTATGTATGTGTGTATGTATGTGTGTATATGGATGTGTGTATGTATGGGTATGTGTGTGTATGTGTTTCTGTGTATGTGTGTGTGTGAGTATGTGTTTGTGTGAGTATGTGTGTGAGTGTATGTGTTTGTGTGAGTATGTGGGTGTATGTGTGTGTGCACTACTTCAGAGAATGTGAGCTTCCAGTGGCTTCTTTTTCCGTTGCCTCCATTTCCAGAAGCTGAGCAACATAGTGACAAGATAACCTTCTTGGGAAAATTTATCAGTTACAGACAAGACTCCTTTGCGATGGGGCAAGCAGAGTTCTAAGTAATATCATTGCTTGAAATGTCCAAGGGGCATGGGCTTGTATTTGCCCAATGTGAAGAGATGGGCTATTTAGTGGGAGACATTTTAAGCACCGATGTAGCCTATGTCCTTTGCAGACAAGGGCTGTGGTGTGGTGAGTGTGGGCTTATTCTCAGAAACAGGAGGGAGTTGTTTTTAGGGTGAGGTGAAATTTAAATGTCAATATTGAAATGTCTTTGAGCTTAGACTCTGATGGTAAACGTGAAATATGATAGTCATAGAGTATGTATGTATGTATGTATGTATGTATGTATGTATGTATGTATGTATAAATCACTATATAATTACAGATAGTTCTGTGGCAAAGGATAATTTAGCTCCTTAAATGGTACAGTGACTGGAAACCACCTAGCTAAATTTATGCACTATTTCTTGAGTCTGGTCCATAGACTGGAATATTCGTTTGACATACTTTCTCATAGGAATCACACAACGCCTCTTACTTAACCCTCCGTCCGGTCAGAGGTAGGTAGACGAGAACCTTGTGAACTGCCATTAATTGTTATTTGCTTTCTAAGGGGCTTTTCACAGCAATCTAGCACGTGTTCAAGGCTATGCCTTTTCAGATGGCTAAAGCACAGTTCAGTCATTTCTAAAGTGTGGCTTTTAGTCTGGCATCCTCAAGGCTTAACGCCTGTGTCTTTTTAACCAAACACTATTCCCCTCTATTTTTACAGTATCCCCGCCCTCTGCAAAGTAACAGCATTCAATAAACAAGAAAGTGCTGGCAGCATTTTAGAGACCTCAACTAGTCTCCCAGTACAGAAAAATGACTGTTCCGGGGTTGTATTTAGTATAAAAAGTAGTAGAACATCTGAGAGACGGACATGATTGTCCTCGCTGGGTACCTACAAGGGGATGTATTGATTCTGGAAGAAGGAGTACGGCTCTGCCCACAGATACGCATGTCCACCCAGTGCTTCTGAAATCATAGCTTTTAATTCCTTGTAAACAATAGCATGGCACCAAATGAGATTTTTTTTTTTTGAAAACGTTGCAACTATAAAACATTATCGTGCACATCAGTTTCAGATGAATTGACCTTTTGTTTCGATGGGGATGGTGTGCCCCTTGTTATGGACTAACTCCATTTGCCCATGCAAATCAGCACAAAGCTGGGATATTATCAGGCAGTGGCAAAATTAAGAGGTAGGTCAGACTTAATGGAAACATCTGTCATTAACCCTTCTACAGAAACTGCCTGGGGGAAATCCTTGCAGATAAAAGCTGCTCTGAGCGATCTTCTCCTGCTCTACAGAGGTCCAGAGAGGGTGACAATCCTGGCTCACAAAGTCGGCTCCAAGCAGACTCCAGAGAATTGTTTTCTGAATAAAAGCGCTAGGCACAGTGTCCATGTGTGATGCTTTTCAGAAACAAAAATAAAGGCGACACAAGTGGTCACTGACATTGTTTCTCGACCTCTCACCTGGAGACCCCCTCGCTGGTGACTGTCACCGCATCAAGGTTGCATCGCCCTCCTCATGCTGTCAGTTTAAACTGCGCTGTTTACCTGCTGTATTCTGGAAAGATGGAACAGACAGAATTAGGAGGAAAGGTTGCTATTTATAGCTGTGTATGCCAATGCAATATTGTTTGCCCATGTTGCACAGAGATAATAAAAGTTAATTTCCTCAACAGTGCACAGAGAGCTGGATAGTCCATGCCCATAGCTGTTATTTTAAATTATCAGTGGACTTTTATAAAAAAAAGATTAATTCAGTAGTATTTGTGATGAAATTAAAAGCAAAGCTTTTAAAAAAATTCTGAAAATGTCACTTTTAAAATTTATACACACAACCACAAGGTTACAGATCTGTTCGCCAGTAGGTAAGGAGGGAAGGAAGGTTCCCATCAGAAGCGAGAATGCCAAGGTGTGGTTTCTAGAACAAGTTACATTTATCCCCAGAATCACCCCGGAAACGATTGTGCTCTTCCCTTATGGAACGTTTTTTTTTTGTTTGTTTTTTTTTGTTTTTTGTTTTTTGTTTTTTGTTTTTTTATCCTACTGGTTGCTTAAGATGCTCCCGTGTGGATAACCCTTCTCTCTGAGGGGCCTCCTGTCCTTGTCTTCTGAACTTTCTTCACTTTCTTACTACCCTGATGTCGCGGTCTCCTTAATCTTTCTGGAAGTTTGGACACACAGACAAAACACAATCTTTCATTTTGTTTTGATTTCATGTCCCTCTTAACAACGCATTAAGTTTCATTAACCAAAGACATATTGCAGAGTGAGTGGAGGGGGCATTAGTTTGCTGTGTTCCGACGCAGCACGTGACTTGCCTTTCTGGCATATGAGAGATACAGAGGTTTCTGCATGGTGAATGAGGAGCTGTGCAGCCCTCCGTAGGCTATGGAATCCATAAATTTGAATTATCCTAAATATTACCTGGAACGGTAAAAGGAGTAGACATGGAGGAGAAATAGTAGATACTGACTTGCCTTTTAAAAACGCAATGCTCATCTTGCGTATGTTAACATTAATATGTTTAAAAACGATTCACTTTTTAAAAACTAAATAACTTCAAGCTCCAGCCACAGACCTGAATTGGCATGGGATTATATTGGGTTTCTATTAATTGGGAGTTCAAATTGTCCTTTGAGGATGCTTTTCATCCCAGTTTCTCTCTGCCGTGTGGGCAAGGTGAGAGGCTGTCCAGTGCAGTGGTGCTCATACGTGATTGTGGGTCAACACACATGTGTGTGAGTGTGTTCACGTGTGTACTCGGCAGCTTTGGAGACAGAGCCTACGTGAAGTGTTGAATTAGATGCTGAAGGGAGGGTGCAGCCTGAGATTGTCCTGAGATGAGACTACTAGTCACAGAGGTGGTGACTAGACCTGATTAGAGACCCTGAACATTCTGTCATCCCCTCCTCCCGCATCGTGATGCTGGGGCCCCTGGGTGGCAGAGGCCAGCATGACCTGCTTAGTTAGTTGGGAAGTAAAGAGGCTCCAGCCACCTTCACACAGCCCCTGCTCTGCGCTTTGGCAAGACTCGACTCTTTTCACCCCGGAAGTCAACCATGCTTTCTCTCCGGTGTCTTACTTACACTGGCTTCCCCTTTCACTGGCCATGACAGGCAGCCTCCACGCAGAAAAGTTAGCTTGAGGACTTTTGGTATTTGGTTGCAGCACCCTTTCATTTTGCAAGAAATCTTCTCGTTGCTGTCAAGCTTCAGATCTCTAAGTGCTTGGTGGGTGGGGGCTGAGTTTTTAGATCAGAGCGAGGGCCTCCTTAGTCTTGAAGTTCTGAGTTCCACATAAGCTGAGCGTGGTGGGGCATGGCTGTAATCCCAAGGCTGGAGGTGTGGAGGTGGGAGGGTCAGCCCAGCAAAGTTGTTCTCAGCTGCAGGGTGAGTACAAGGCCAGCCGAAGCCACACAAGGCTGTCGCAAAGACAACGCCCGAAACAGATTTCTCACAGTGAGACTGCTAATAAATGACTGTTCTGTTCCCGGGCTAAGAGGTCAGTGTGCTGTTTCGAGAGGTAAAGTCTTCTCTTTCTAGCTTCTAAATTTGCGGATAGACAGTGATTTCTTCATTCCATACCCTGTGAATCGGTGATCAATAGTTCACAGACTTGACCAGTGATCTGGACGTGGGACACAGCATTCGATGCCTTTGACAATCAGGACACAAGCCACTCACTCTGAGCAGTAGACATCTCTTTCCCAGGAGACTTATCTGGAGGAGATGAAACAGCATCCCTGGCCGAGGGTCTGCCCGGCCTTCATCGGGGGTCCGGGAATGAAGCTTGCTCTGCTATGATCTCTGCCACCTGCAAACATAGCCAGGCCAGCCATCACAAAGGCCATCATGGAGGGACTGCTGACTGCTTGCTGGCTTGCTCACACAGTCCTGGCCTCCCTTGCCAAGGAATGGCCACCATGAGCTGGGTCCTCCTACGTCAGTCAACCTACAATCAAGACAGTCCCCCAGAGACACGCCTACATGCCAGCCTTATCTGAAACTGTTCTCAGACGACTCTGAGCTGGGTCAGGTTGACAGTTAAAGTTAGCTAGGATATGAGTGTCTCCATCTACACTCCCCTCTTGTTCATGCCCTGCCCTTCCTTCCCTGTAAGTAACAGTTCTAATAGTCACTGACATGCTCTCACTGCTGCGTTCACTGTGCCCTTGTGAAAATATCACATCCTCTTCTCCTTCTCTGACTTGTGTCTGTCTGTCTGTCTGTCCGTGCTCACGGGGCTTCTTACTCCACAATGACATTTAACAACGCGCATGCCGAGTCCCAGTACTCTCTGCTTGGCTTAGCATTCATCTTTCCACTTATGTTTTGAAGAGAAATTTCATATTTTCTTTGCTCTAATTCTGGTTGCCAGGATGGCTGAGTGCCATTCCTGGAAGGGGTGTGTGTGTTAGAGCTGGCAAAGACAGGACCATTGGCACAGGGCGGGGAAGCCATTCCTGTGTCACGGAGATTTATCCACTTCTCATTATTTAAAGACTGATATTCTCATCCCCATCATTGACTACATCATGCGTGTGTGAGACCCATGCCCTAGGTACCATTCTAAACCAAGGAGGTATGTCCCCCTGTTTCACCCAAGGAACTCCCAGCTGGATATGTTGCAACTCCAGCTATGGGGAATTGTCACGTGGACAGCCAGTTCATTAGTAATAAGTAAAGAAGAAAAGAGTGTATTGTCATTGTTTCAGTGTTTTGAAGGAAGCTATGAGATATTTGGTGTTGGCTAATACATGGGAGGGACAGATGTAATCTATATTTACTCTGTATGTACCTGTAGGATTCCTGTTGAAGAATTAGTTACACAGGCCTTTAAAAGACTGAAACCCATTGCCCTAGAAGAATACGTGTGTTAGCAGAAGTTTTTATTTATTTGTTTAACCTGTGCCTCTTTTAGTGCCTCTTTTTAGGGGTGGAGGGGGGGTCCTGTAAAAGGCTACATCCTTCCAGTTTTCTTAGTGAGCAATGCCAGTGATATGTGGCTATAAGGAATGTTCAGCATCTAGTGCAAGAGGGGTTCCCATTGGTCTACTCCTTTTCTGTAGGTAGAAGCTATGCCCTGACCACAAGACCCTGATCATAGCCACATGATTATATTACTGTGAATCACAGAGTAGGAAATATTCAGAATGCCAGGTATGAAGCCACCTCACAACCCTGAGTTAGCACAATCTGATAAACACAAAACAGAGTTCTAGAAAGATCAGCTCAATGTAATGTCATACAAGAAAGCATATGGGGCATGGTGATTTCATGAGTACGGTGGCATGATTTATACAATGTTATGATTTGTGGAGAATGTTTTATCACAGTTCTGTTGTTTAACTGAAATGGAGAAAAGAATGTCACCATTTAAAGGACTTCTGTTTGTCATCTATTTAGTGACTTTAAAGATCTCTTTATAGTGAATTATGCTTCATTTTATGTTGTCTGGGTTTGCTTATTTGGGGTTTTCTTGGGGAAGACCATGGAACAGAGGAAGTAGGAACACAGCGTGCTGAACTCTGAAATTATGACATGAAGGGTGTAGCAACGAGAGACCCAGACCTCAGCACACAGAACATCCTCTTCAGTGTTGCATGATGGGAATTGTGATCTAAGTGTACTGGGCCTTATATCAAGAGGTTTATGCTAGGAATCATAATGAGTAATATCTGATATTTTTATTTGATGGATTAATGGTCAAATATTATGGAAGGAAAGTTATTTTTGTTTAAAAACTACAGCTTCTTAAGATTGTTACAAAGTCAGAATAGGCAGTGAATTTTACTCACTTAGTGTCTGGTTAAAGGTCATCAATTAAAGGATGACCACACACACACATATGCACATAAACAGCAACAGTAACAGTCTTTCACAGCTTAACACAACATAATTTTATATAATTTGCAGCCTTTCCAGTTCTAGTGTAAGCAAATTCAAATTTTTTCAAGTATGCATTTATGTTTTAATTGTATGTGTGAGTGCTTGAATGTATGTATGTGTACTGTGTGTACTCACTTGGTGCATGTTCAGATTCTGTGGGGCTAGAGTTCCAGGCAGTTGTAAACGGACATATAGGGTTGGGAAGAAGTGAGCCTGGGTCTCTGCAAGAGTAACAAGAAATCTTAACCACTGAGCCAGCACTCCAGCCCCAAATAAAAATCGTAAGACAGTGTGGTCAGTGTGCCTTATACACTTATATCAAAATATCCACATGATAGCAAGCATTGCATACAATGAGATGAGGTGTTACATGCAATGAGCATGTGTTGGTGCATTTTTTTAAAAAAATTGTAGTATGGACAATGCATTTGATAAACCAGTCTTCAACTAAATTACATTCTGGTGAATTCTAACAATTCTTACAAGAATATTCACCCTCAAAATTAATTAGCTGTGAAGAAGTTAAAAATCAAAAATCATTAAAAAGAAATTAGGAAACTCATGTTTTCAATTTAAAAAAGTTAATTCTTGGTGTCAATACTATATTTCAGACAACTCACAACAACCCCATAGGATTGTGTAAGTTCACAATTAAAGATGTCATTAAACGAGTATCCCAGAAATTATATTCTTGTGACATTGCTTATTCTGTGGTTTCATTTACTCTGTAATCTATTGGGGGGGGCAAATATTGGCTCACTTATTCTTTGTGAGGCATTCTGCAGGGATTTGTAGAAATACAGTTGACAATGACAAGGATAACAGCTTCATTTGTTGAGCAATTAGACAGTTGTTTGGCCATTTGAGTTCCTTCTATTTCTATTCTCTTAACAATTGAAGATGTATCCGCCGCCACCGTTTTCTTCCCTGGATCCCAGATGCAGAAAATCCCCAATGGTGTAGCCATCACCCGTTTCATCCATGGGTCCTGGATGCAGAGATGTCATTGTAGACTGTTGAGCAGACGTTCCCACTAGAACACTGTTTTTGTCTCAGAGGCATCGGCTCTTCTGCGATGATCACTCACTCCCTGTCCAAAGCCGTCCTGATGCCCACAACTTCTCAGATTTGTTCCTGTGAAGAGTTGCTTACTGGAGGGTTCCCATTAGGCCTCTGCGGGCATTCTTGGACTACTGTGGTTAATTTGAACAAGGTGCACTACAGAGCCTCCCTTCCTCTTGGTGACATGGCTAGCCTGGGCTCTTTGTTCAGAGTGCACCCTCGCCACGTGCATGCTGCCCTAGGAACCTTTGAGTGAGTGCTCAGGAGGAAGGAAGGACCCAGAACCTGTTTACATGAGAAGGAAAACGCAGCAGTTTAAAAAACTTCCCTACCACTGTGACTTGTGATTTCCTTTTCTGTTTGGTAGAGAATATTTCAGCCTGGACTTTGGGACAAAAAGTGTACATGTTAACAAATTTCAAGGATGTTTGTAATAATGGTCCCTGCCCCCTTCCTCATCAGCATCTCTCTTTCTCTTCCATTCTCCTGCCTCTGCACCCGCCCGCCCGCCTGCAGCATGGGCGAGCACTGAAAGAAAATAAGCCCCTTAAACTCATAAACATACCTGCCTGCCTTCTGGCGGGAGGCCCCGCAGTCTGGTGATCTCCTTAGTTACCCAGCAGAGAGGAGAAAAAACAAGAGCCCTGTGAAGATTCCGCATGCTGCTGCATCCCTGCCAGATGGCTATTAGCAAAACACGGACAAGTGTCCCTGGCTCCGCTGCCCCGCAGCGGGCACAGCCAGAACGATGGGGCGGCGGTGGGCTTCCGTTTGAAGAGCAGCTTCACCCTCGAATCTTTCCATGAACACGCATGTCCGGATGATGGGGGCCCAACGTGCCAACGTGTCAAAGTGGCCAGACCATACACCTGCCGACCTCAGCTTTGACGTATTTAGGAGTCTCCCTAAGAGACGTTAAGGGGGACTGGGAGGTGTGACATCACTACCTACCCATCATCTTCTCTGCTCTGGTGGGCCACGGGTAGGCAGGAGAATTCTATTAAGTGTGAGCGTACTTAAGCATCTTACAGTGACATCTTACAGCGCTTCCGTTGTCAGGGTCTGTGAGACACACAAGTAGCTGGTCAGTTTAGATGGCTGGGGTGAAGGGACAGCCTGTCTGTGACTCTGAACTCCCCCAGTGAGTTCTGCAGACAAAGCATCCTCCTCTAAGGTGTCCCTTCAGCCCTCACTCTGAATGACTCTCAAATCCACCTGGCTCCAGCACGCCAAAGCTTTGCTGGTTTTGAGGGAAAACTCCAGGAGAAACCCAACTCCTCTTTGCTTACCCTGCCCAGATTTTTTTTTTTCATTATTTCTTCCTCATTGTCCAGGTGTAAAGATGCCAAGGTTTATGGCAGGGTTAGACCCACACGCTTACACATGCCTGTAATCCCTTCACCTCGGTTACTTTCCGTGTGAAATGCCACTAGCCTGGCTCATGTGGTCTCTGATGTCATGCCCCGCCCACCCCCAGCCCACTACTCCATCCTGTGATGGAACGTTTACTCTCCAGATGTGGGTGCTGTTTTGAAAAATCGATGTGTCTTTGGGAAGTGGAGCCTTGTTGACGAGAGTGGCCACTCGCTGGTGACAAGGTTTGAGGTTCTGTAGTAGTCCAGCCTCACTTCTAGGGAACTCTCCGCTTTCGCGCTGTGGACATCACGTGACCAGCTGCCTTATGCTCCTCCCACTGTAGCCTCCCAGACTGACTTCCTCCCTTAACTATCTCTCCCCAAGTCCCCTAGCCAGTTGCATTGTCACAGCAGGGAGTCCAGTGCCCAACACACCACTGAGTTTCAGCTCTGCTTTGCTTTGCTGGCCGTTTGTGGGGACACAGCATGCATTTGGGTCTAACCGAGTGAAGCACAGCTAACGCCCAGCATTCCGGAACCTTCCAGAGTCGTCTTGGAACCCCACATGTTATGATAAAGTGCTAGAGGGACCTTGGCGGATTCCATGGCAGGTGAGGGTGACCCAAGTGGAGGGACAAGCATGCCAGGCGGACAGAGCTTGTGGGAAGCGTGATCAGAAAAGCGAGGGAAAGAAAGAGAAAAGAGGTGAAGAGACACAGAGAGAGGACAGAAGAGAAGAGGGAGACGGGACAGTCCTGTCTTCCCAGGAGGACAGTAGGAAAGAGTGGAAGAGAGCGCAGGTGGGCGGGGTCTTTCTTTTACAGGGTCCTTTGCACCCGCATGCAGACCATGCAGACCATGCAACCATGAACCCTGGGCACCAGGGTCCTGCCCGGTGCATTCTGCCAGGTGACAGGGGCCGAAATAATGCCTGAGTCCTTACACCACAGGCTTCGTCCATCATGGGATACAGTCCATTCTCATCAGCCGAGAGAATTAGCCTTATTAATAGTCCCTGGTTGGTTTTATTTCAACCCAAACAGCTGCATTAGGAAACCCCTCATGCTTTTCCTGTCCTCTGTGGACTTCCATGTCCCATATATTCCAAACATGGGAAATAATGACAATGTGTGTCTTTGTTACTAACTGAACCCAGACAGCAAAGGCTCCGAAGCTCGGTTCATCTGCGTGGTTTGACCTGTCGCTTCTCCAGGGACTTTGTCATTACCATTCCTTAGGCTCTGCATGGCTAGATCTCATTTTATTTCTTTCTTTCACTTGACAGGCATCGGGTCACTTTCTGTTTGAGGTGCTCAGAACAGTGTGACTATGAAAGTTTGCTACAAGTTTCCATGTTGGAGTAGGTGTAGGTTTCTCTTGGGCAAACCCCCAAGGAGCACATTTTTTCAGCGGTCATCTGGTGTCTCAGTTCTTAGCATTGGAGGTAACATGAGGGCAGCTTCTCCGTCTAACTGTGTTATCAGAGGCAGTAGTGCATTGCAGACATGCCAGGGTTATGTAATTCACCAGTTGGTTTCCAGTCCTGACTGAGGAATAGGCATTAACTACAAATACATCCTCTGTAAAGTTTACTCTTTAGGAATATTTTTGTCAATCAATCATCAGAAATTGTTAAAAAAAAAAAAAAGACAGCTATGCAATACTGTTGGTTGTGATTTTTTTAATACCGTGGTATTGTAACATGAAGCTTCTTTGAGTTGTTACAAAATTATGCCTCCATATTTCAGAATTTGGGAGTTAATGCTGTGAGTATACTATCACATAAGAAATTGATGAGGATGGGGGCTGGAGAGATGGCTCAGCGGTTAAGAGCACTGGCTGCTCTTCAAAAGGACCTGAGTTCAATTCCCAGCACCGCCATGTTAGCTCACAACTGTCTATAACTTCACTTCTAGGGGCCCTGACACCTCCCCACAGACATACACGTAGGCAAAACACCAATGTACATAAAATAAAATTATTATGAAAAGAAACTTGGAAACAAAATAGGATAATGAGCAATAATTTCTCAAAGAGAACATTTAAGAAAGGTACTTACAGGAAGAAACAGATCATGCCAGCCACTAGGCTGTGGTGATTCAGCCTGCTGATGTCCAGATAGAATCATGGAGATGAAGAGAGGGTCTGAAGGAGGAATTGCAAACCCTGGTAACTTCTTTAAACATCATTCAGCAATGCCCTTTCACTCTAGTATGAGCTGTGTAAAGAATATTGGAGAATCATTAGTACAAAATTTCCCATTTTCTCAAAGATGGAGTAGCCATGCAAAAGAATTTTCATTTTTTTGTTGTTTTGGTTTTTCAGTGCTGGGTGTCAGATGTGCATGGTGAGCAAACATTTTACCACTGAGCCTACCCTCAAGCCCATTTAGGTGCTGTGAGTTTTCTGTGAGTTAATCCAAATTCCGTGTATATTAAATGCATTATCCTGAAACAGAAATATTATTAAACAGTCTAGCTATCTGTGGAAAAAAACTGTAGATAGATACTGTGTAGCTAGATCATGGTAAACTAGATAGATACTACATAGATAGAGCATGTGTAGGTAAGTAGGTAGATACTGGGCAAATAGAGCATGTGTAGGTAAGTATAGATACTGAGTAGATACATCATGGGTAGGTAAGTAGATAGATACTGAGTAGATAGATCATGGGTAGATAAGTAGATAGATAGTGGGTAGGTAAGTCATCAATAGATAGACACTGGGTAAATAAGTCATGGGTAAGCAATTGAAAATATAAAGAAAGAGGAGATAGAAGAGGTAGATGATAGAAAATGGAAAGATAAGTAGATAGTAAGACAGGTAGCTCATAGCTAAAGATATATAGAAAAATAGATAGTAGAAAGATGGTAGAAAAATAGAAATGATAGATAGGAAGACAGAAATAGATGCTAGAAAGGCAGATGGATCGTTAAAAGAAAGAGAGTAGATGGCTGGATCACTGATACATTGGTAAGTAGGTAGATGGATAATTGATAGGTAGGATCATTGCTTCCTTGCCCTCCAGGCTGTTAACCTATCCCAGAACGCTTTGCTGCAGCATAACCTCACCCCTGTATGAAGAGAGAATTCATAAATGTGGCGAGTGAGATAGTGTCGTCTTCCATGTGACCAGTGAGATGCTGTCTTTTACTATATCTTAGGGTGGCCATCTGCTCACCGTATTGAAACTCTCGAGGTATTTTACAAACTAAGAAAAGTTTTAAAAAAATGAAGCAAAGGAAAGGGGAGGGGAGGGGAGGAGAGGGGAAGGTAGGGAAGGGGAGGGAAGGGAAGGGAAGACAAGAGAAGATGTTTGTCTGGAGATATGGCCAGAGGCCTTCTTATTTATGTTTTAGTTTTTTTTTTTTTTTTAATGTAAACTTTTTCTATGGAATTGAGCTTCAAGATGAAATAGTATTTCTTTTTTCTTTTATATAGTTGACTTTCCTATTTGAGTTCACTGTCATATTGTCTTCATATTGTTATGTCAAACTGAAGAGAAATATTTGAACCCTACTACTTACCTCAAGTTAAATATTCAGAACACAGACTTATAGCTTGTTGTTTTCCACCAGCCCGCCCGCCGCTGGTCTGGCGCGCCGGCCCCAAATAACACGCAGAGACTCTGTATTTGATACAATCTTGTTGGCCAGTTACCATTATTGTTTATGGGCTAGCTCTGTCTTAATTATTAACCCATTTCTACTTATCTAAGTATTTCCACGTGGTCATCTTATCGGGGAGCCGCTGCCGGCATCTTCTTTCTCTATGCTCTCCATCCTGCCGCCTCCTAACTACTTCCTCTTTCCTCCTCCTAGTCTCCTAGCCCCGCCTATCTTGCTTTCTCATTGGCCACAGTGCTTTATTAATTAACCAGTATGAGAAACATATTTACAGAATAACATCTCCCATCACAGACTGGTGCATCTGGAAATTCAATAGACTTTGCCACCTCCTAGGTGACTCTCGCTTGCTTTTCAAAAGCCAAATTTGAATTTCAGGCCTACATTCCTTCACACTGTCATCTTAAATCAACAACATCTGGAAGCAGAAAACCAAACAAACAAACAGTTATTCCTGTAGCTTCTCAGCTCCGATTTCATGCCCAGCCCCTAGGATGCAGGGGCAGCAGCATACATGACTTTGACATCACCAGTGATTTTTTTTCCCCTATCCTGATTGCCTGCCCCTCCCCTCTGCAGTCCCTTCCTCTGCCTTACATGTGTCTATTCCCCTCAGGCTTTGACCTTGGGCAGACTGTGAGCACCAAGTCATGTTATTTAGAGTGAAGAAACACCAGCAGTCAGGAGGAACAATGTAGTTCAAGCCAGATAAAATAAATCTCTCATTTCCTGTCAAGGGACTGAGCCAAAAGCAACGATGAGAGACAGGGTCAGACAGCACAACCTGAAACATAGACACTGGGGATCTTTGCGACCACAGGCCTGCCTCAAACGCTGACAACAGAACCCCAAACGGTCTGGTGACAGCAGACACATAATAGCTCTAGAATTAGCGTGAACATACAGGGCACTGGTGTAGCTCCCTGGCTGTCCACACAGCATGCTTGAAGTGCCAGAAGAGAGAGCCCTATGCAAAGTCTCCACCCCGTGAAGGAGATTGCACAGACCATGACGCTGCCTTTGTAATGGAAAACACAGGCACACATTCTGCCTGATGTGTGTCCTGAACATTGGCAGATAGCCATAGGAAGGACCTCGACATTCCCTTCAGAAGTATGTGGGTTTCATGGTCTTTTCACCATTGTTGGCCATGCTGGCAGTTGTTACGATGAGCAGGCACTGAGGGAGTGTGTGATGTCCACAGGTGTTGGAAGTGGCTTTAGTCCTTGAAGTCAGTGTCTGTGGCAGTGTTGCTGGATCCTGGCACTGTAAGTGAGGAGTCTAAGGTAGCCTATCCAAGGTGTGGGCTTTCCAGAGTGGGATGCCAGGTTAGTGCTCACTCTTTTCATTACTAGATTATACTCTGTGCATGGGCACAGTCACTGGGGCCACATATTAGATACTTGATGTCAGCCCCTGATCATATACATACATATATGTACATATATATATATATATATATATATATATATATATGATTTATTATTATATGAACAGCTGCACTCATGTGTGTACACTCCATATAGGCACACATATATGTGTCTATAGATGTGCATCTGTAGATGCCTACACAGAATCAATCAATCAGTTAACAAAAATCAAACTGAAAAGGAAACCACAGCTCCCCAATATGTCAAATCTTGCTGCCTAGCTTGCTCTGGGGATGAACTCCATCACGGTGGCACCCATGACTGCCCAGCACTTACATGTGTCTTGGGGATCCAAAGGCTGTGGCAAGTGCTTTAACTACTGAGCCATGTCCCAGACAAACAGACTGGGATGCTAGGTAATATTTGAGTCAAGCATTTGGAAGTACCTTGTGGAGATAGAGACAGCATTAAATTTACAATGGCATTCTTGATGCTGTGCAGAAAGCCATAGGTGGGAGACCTTAGAAGAGCTTCCCTTCCCTGGAGAATGAGTCTCACCTGTAGACCTCACGGATCCTCCTTCTCCCGCCTTCATTGCAAAAATAATAATATTTTGATCCCATGTAGCTATGCATGCTCGGGTTATGTCCACCAGGTTCTGTTGTGTCTGTTAGCCGCAGAGGTATTGTGGTACACTTATTTGCTCCCTCTAGCTCCTGACAGGGGCAGTTACACTGTCCTGGGGGCCCTGCAGTTGTAGAGCCTGCTGTACGGAAGCTTGCTATGTGAGTCAGTGAACACACTTTGTAAGTGTGGGTAAATTAAATCAGAGACTTGCACACCCCTTCAATGTATGGGATTTTACTCAGATGTGCAGTATTTATTTCATAAAGAACCACCGTGGTAACACTGTTGCACTCGCTATCTGAATGATCGCTGTGTCTGAGCACTTCCTTCGGGTGCCGAGCTCGCATTATTTCATTTTCCCTGGATCTGTCCAGTGAGCACACACTACTCCAAACTGATGAAGAATAAGCTTTGTTTTAAGCTTGAATTGAGAGTGATAAATCGCTTATTTTAGGTTTTATATAAATAAAATCATACCTAGTATTTTAAAAATTATCCCCTTTCTACGAAATAACATAGTCCAATGTCAGTAAACTGAGTGTCAATAGGTGACTAAGGACCACATTTTAATGTATGTGAATAATCCCTTTAATTTGTCGGTGTTCACAAAGAAGCCAACTGATGTAGGTCCAGGAGCATTTAGTGTGGCAAACATACAAGGGAGATGCGGTAGTCTGCTTTTCCCAAAACACCTGAGATGGTCTACTTAAAAAAAAAAAAAAGAAGAAGAAGGGGTTGGTGCTGGGGAAATAGCTCAGCAGATAAGAGCATCACTGCTCTTCCAGAGGACCTGGATTCCATCCCCATCACCCCCGTGAGGGACCTCACCACTGTACCTCCAGTGTCTGTTGCTCCTCTGTGTCCTGTGGCCTTTGCGGGCACTTCCACAAACGTGGACTCACCCAGACAGGCACACAGATGCAGAAAGAAGTGTGCTAGATGTAGTATGCATTTGGCTGCTGCTATTGGAGATTTCCGTCTGTGGTGAGCTGGTACCTGTGGGCCTTTAGGGGACCTTTAAGACTGGAATGCTGCTTTTGGTTGCAGACGCGCTGCTGTGGGCCACACCCTGTCAGCCAGTGAGACACCACCTCCAGAGCAAGCCCTGCTGAAGAGCTTGGAGCAGAACTCATGATTCTCCAGGTCTTCCCTGCTCCCGTCTGAATTATAAAGATACTTTTCATAGACTTTGGTTTCACAGGCACCTGTATTTTCATGTCTATAGCTACCAGCCTCTGATAGGCCTATACAAAATATAAAGTACTGTAATAAAAAGGTGAACACGGACAATAGGATATTTTGTTTTCCCAATGTCCCCAGTGGCTGGCACACGTCAGCAGTAGGTTGATGTATCAGGCTTGCACAATACACAACATATTTAGACCAAAGGAGCGGTGACTCAGGTCTCCTCTTGTGCTGGTACCCTCTGCGCCCACACACGCTAGCTGCCTGATGTATGGTCTTGTTCTCTTCTTTCCAGGGTTTATCGACCTTCCTACCGCTTCTCTCTGCCTTCTGTTGACAGAAAATGGGACTTTTGCTTAATTTAACCCAGGATGTTTCCTTTAAACAAAAACAATTGCTTCCTTTCGACTGGAAATTTATGAACCAGAGAGTCTTCAAAGGCAATTGTACTCGTTAGGTAGTTTGCAGTACAACATGAACCCTGAGATGCATTCACGCCCCAATGGGAACAATATTGGTTACTTTTCCAGGTCTCAGTCCTGGGCTGTCTGTTCCTGCAGGCAGCCTCCACTGGTGCTCGCAATAACTAAGAACTAAGCTTCGACAAATGCCAGGCAGTCCATCGTCTTAAATTACTTGTAGGGATACGTGTCTTTGTGAGGGCATAACTTCTTGAATGCTGTGCCCATAGAAGCCAGGAGGGAGCATCAAATTCCCTTACAGATGCTTGTGAGTTGCCAGATGTGGGTACTGGGAACCGAACCCATGTCCTCTGGAGGAAGAGGTGCTATTAACTTAACCACCAAGCCCTGTCCCAGCCCACAAACAGTGTATTGCTTCAGAACCATGTCTGTGGGAGGTTTTATGCACTGTACAATAACAGAAAAGGAAATCACAAAATAGTGAGGACTCAGACACTGGTGGCATCTTGTGGTGGCTTGGGTGACAGATATTCTGTTTGGATCAAAGATGCAAATACAAACTATACTCTCGTTGGTGGACTGTTCACTGTTCTCCGTATCCTGACTGTGGGGAAATGGACAATGGAATTAAATGTCCAACATCATGAAAACAGCTAAAGGGAAGTACCGCATACGGCAAACACAGCTCCTCTGTAGAATTCACACTGCTGTTGCTAAAGGAAATGGCCCAGAACTTTGAGGGGTTTTGTTTGTTTGTTTTGTTTTTTGTTTTTTTGTTTTATATTTTTAATGGCCAAGTGATTTTTTTTATGAACATGGAGAATGTTAAAATTACATTATCTGTAGAAACTTGAAAATATTCCAGTCAGATGAGTGGTTTGAAATATTTTACACTTTCTCAGACTAGCTTGCTTATTACGTTACCATGCTCTAATCTTACTATGCATACTAGGCACTATGCAAGACAAATTGTACATGAGGATAAATATTGCATGATTTACCAATTTAGCTATCTTATTACTATGCTGTAGATAGAGTCACGTAGAAGAAACTATTCAGACCATGCTAACCTCTATATATACAGTAAAGCCAACAATAACCCCACAGCTTCCTGAAATTTCTGTTGTCTGCACCTGTATCTCAGGTAGACATTTAGCCTTTTACATTTGTAATAAAACATTTTGCATATCTATTTGTATACTAAGTTATCCATACTTAATTTTCACCATGTTTAAAAATGTATTCTGTATACATTTTATATGACATGTATACACTTTTAAAATAAGCAATGAGCTGGGCGTGGAGGTACATGCCTTGTACACGCCTTTAATCCAGGCACATACACAGTTTGAGGCCAGCCTGGTCTGCAGAGTGGGTTCCAGGACTGTCAGAGCTGTTCCACAGAGAAACCCCGTCTCATAAAAGGTTTGATTAATGAACAAACATTAAAGGAGGTATTGGTTAAATATCTTAAAATATAGTTAAAGTATTTCAGGCTGTGTGTTTGCATGAAAAATTTGAAAATAATCTGCTGTCTGATTTGAGCCTCTATAGGTGAAACCAGTATTAGTGGGCATTTGGTGCTTATTTTTTAAATTGAGCTTAAGACAATAAATAGCTTAAAATGATCATTAGCTTGTACAGTTTATAAAACAACGCTTTCCCACGTCATTTGTTGTCCTTTGCCACAGTAATACTCTGAACATTAGGGATGGCAGTGTTTAAGAGATTCTGAATGTTTCTTTAAAGACTAGTATGTTTGTTCCAGCACAGCTGCCGGAGTCCTCAGGCATGCTTCTGGATGCTTCTTGAGCAAATACAGCACATTCATGTTTCACCTTTGGTTACACAAGCATCTCATGATACCATGCTTGCACTTAAGACGCCATTTCTCAAGCCCATGATGCCTCTCCTGACCGTTCTCCATTCTCTCCACTGTGAGAGCACTATTAAGAGAGCAATTATATGAAGGTTATAATTTTGATATCTTCATTTTAACCAGAGTTTAAAGGCAGAAAGAGTAAAATCCAAAGCACCTAAGATTGGCATAACTCACGCATCAAGCGTTGGGTGAGCTCTGTGTGATTCACACTTCTGCGGGAGTTAGGTGAGAGAAAGCACCCCCCACTGCCCAGCTTGGATGTCCTAACTGCTCTGTGGGGTTCTTAAGGCAGGGTACCTGCGTGGAAGACAGAAGTAGTGTATTTGAGGGCTTGTGAGAAGCCTTGGTGTTATCACATACTACTTACTATTTAAAATCCACCTAAAAGTGGTTAAAATCATTGTTAAAGCCAAGTCCTAACTGGGACTTGTTAGTTTGTCCCTTTATAACTCAGTTTTTCTGTGTCCGGAATTTCTAATTAAGAAATATTAGTGTATTGTGATGCTTGATAAGGGGAAAATATTCTTGAACTTACTGTTTTATTTTAATGTCTGAGCCCATATGAAGTTTTTATTTCTTAGAAACAAATGATTTCAAACAGATCAAGTAAATGATGTTTTTGGTTGTGGTTTGCTTTGTTTTTGGAACAAGGTCATTTATGTAGCCCGTGTTAGAAGAACTCACTCCTGCTACGCCTTCTGAGGGTTGAGATAACCAGCATGGACCACTACACTGGGCTTCAAGGGCATTAGACAGGCATCCTAGACATGATGTTCCAGCACAGTTTAATATGTTAAATGAGACATCGAGCCATTTCCTTTTTCAATGACCGTAAAATATTCATATAACTTTTAAGTAACCAACAGTGCTGTAAAGTCATTATAACTACTTTGTTTAAACCATTCACCAACTATTAGCAAAATGTACATTTTATTTTTGTGCTCATTTTGCTTTGTGCAGTTCGTTACAGACCTTTTACTTCCGAAAGTCAAGATCCAAGGGTAGTAGTCTAACGTCGCCAAGGGTGTTTTCAACTTTCTGATTATTATTATTATTGTTAATTTTGGAAGAAGACATACTTGCATGCTCCTTGATTTTTTTTTTATTTGCTGTTTCTGTGGTTCAAAACCCACTCTTAATTCTGTCTAATGTGTGTATTATTACATTGGGAGGTTTCAAATGTATGAGGAGGAATTGCTGAGGAATCAACATCAACATCAACACGATTGCACTTGGGTAGTGAGGGTAGCGGATCGGCGTGGGCACATTGGTCTGATTTAGTTTGTTATTATTATTATGATTAATTTTTAATTAAAATAGAAGTGAATCATTTACCCCATTGTCTTTCGTCCTTCAAGCAAGTCTCCCGTTCCCTGCCTCCAACCCTTAATTCCCTCCCCACAAATTGATAGCCCTTTATTTTCTAATATTATTGCAACATGTATATTATACATTTTCACAAATACATAAAATATAATCTGCTGGGTCTTGTTGTTGTTTGTGCATATACAGTTTCAGAACTGCAAATTTCCTCCCAGCACCCACATGGCCTCTCTCAACCATCTATCATTCCAGTTCTGAGGGAATCTGACACCCTCTTCTGGCCTCCACAGGTACTGCATACGTGTGATGCATAGCAATACGTGACATGAAAACACTTTTTAAAAATCAATCCACATAGTTTGTTTCCGTCATAAGCCGCAAGTCAACACTGGTGGGGAATGTTTAATTCCATTCTAGCTCAGCAGACGGTGTTCCTACGGAGGCAAGCACTCAAGTGGGCACGGATACATTTGATAAAAGTTTACAAGTTCATGAGCACAACGTCATCTTCGTTTAGTTGTGCTATCTTAGAAAGATTTTCTTTTTAAATCTGTATCCCTGTTGTATCACTGCTGTTACAAGGCATGCGGCTATTGCAAAGTGTAAAGGAGAATATTTACTTGCAGTGAACTCTTGTATGAGATTTGTAGTGATTTAAAAATGTTGATATCATTGTACCAATGTCACACCAAGAAAACAAAGAAGCATGTCCTGTCACTTTGAGCGTTACTCCCCATCATTGCCAGTGCCACACCTAGTAAAATCTGTCCTGTAGCATTGAGCTTTTCTCTGAGGGTGGACACTTGCCCCATCGGTCACTGTGAAATAGAGGCTTCCTGTATTTTTAATAGATGGGTAGTAATAGTTCTTTTCTATTTTTCTCTTTTAAATCGGTAGTAGATTGTTGTACTGTTTTATTTTACATGTATGGTTATTTTGCCTGCATGTATGCATGTGTACTACATGTGTTCATGGTACTGGTAAAAGCCATGGAGTCAGATGCCGTGGAACAAGAGTTACACACAGTGGTAAGTTGGGAATTGAACCAGTCATCTGGAAGCTCAGTCAGCGCCCCCAGCTACTGAACCATCTCTCTGCACATACACACACACACACACACACACACACACACACACACACACACACACACACAAACACACACCTTCCTTACTGAAACTGTGTTGCAGAGTTGTCGTTCCCTCGACTCCAGTTCACCTCCCTGTTGATGCACCCCATCCCGACTGCAGTGAGGACTTGGGCTGTTAAGGCTACATAACACACTTTGTGAATTCCAAAGCTGTTTGCCTTGGCTTGTGGGTGTAGCAGTTGGGAAAGTACTTAGTCATCGGCAGTCTTACGGAGACACAGGAAAACCCACGAAGCCATCACTTCCTCTGGGACTTGTGTTTTCTGGGAGGCTTTATTACTTCTGGGGATACCGAGTGACTCATGTGTGGGGGGACTCATGCTTTCCATGATGGTTCACATTTTTGTACTTTAGAGTTTACCATTAGAAACGGTGTTTCTATACTGCCAGGGCTATGGCCAAGAGCTCCTTAAGTCCCTTTCCTAGAAACAGTGGAAAGAACTGACCCAACAAATCCTTGTATTTTCTCTCATTTTTGAAGCTAGGAATCAGTTCATAAACTGTGTTTGAAAGGCAGGGATAATTTTGAGAATAAACATTATTGAACTTGCTGGTCCAGATAAGACTCATAGGCAGCTCTCCATCCCAGTGGACCCAGAGGTGATGGACACATCTGTACACAGAACCCAGGTGTTAGAAATTTGCATGGCAGGGCCGTCTTATTCCTGCTTGGATCTCTTCACCCTTAAAAGAAACAACATAAGACAAAACAAAAACACTACAGCGCCCCCAAGACAACCCAGAAGTGGAAGTTGCCAGTGTGTTAATGGGTCTCAAGACGGTGGCCATCTGTGGTTGTATAACCAATTTGTTCCACAAAAGAAATATTTTTCCTTAGGTGTCTGGGACCCCTCCTGCTTGGTCACAGACCATAGGTCTGCCGAAACCCTATTCTCTTGGCCACTGAGAATGGGAACAGGTGGGCCTTCCTATCCCTGCTTCCTGAGATAGCACTGCCTGTTCTAGAAGGTCATAGAACAGGAGAAGGATCTGTGTTCAGAGTCAACTTCCTCAGCCCTCACTTAAAGCCCCCTGGGATTGGGACACCCACTTTACTTGAAGAAACCTGCCCTCGTGGTTTCCAAAAGGCTTGGAGACCTCTCCTGTTACCTGTCTCACTGGTGTGACAAAACAAATTAAAGCTAGGTTGACTTTGGCTCAAGCCTCAAGAGTACTGACGGCCATGGGGGGAGCCACGGCAGCTGGGTGCTTGGATCTGCGGTCACGATGCAGAAACAGTGACTCCTTTGTTCTGCTCACTCTTTTCTTTCCCTTCTGTCCAGGGTCCCACCCGATCGGCGAGAGCCACTCACAGCCACAGTCCATTCCCCACTCAGTTAACCCAGCCCAGAACTCGCCTCCCAGCAAGCATGGGGTTTGTCTCCTGGGTGGTTCTAGATCACCTCAGGTTGACAGCGTGGGCCATTGCATTCCTTTATCTCTTGCTGTATCCTTTTCCTGAACGTGTCCATTTAACTCCTAGTATGCGGCATGCTGATATATACCAAATAATTTTGTCATATTTTACATTCCCTATTTCTCCCCCTTTACTGCCTCTCTCTCTCTCTCTCTCTCTCTCTCTCTCTCCTTCTCTCTCTCTCTGTCTCTCTCTCTCTCCTCTCTCTCTGTCTCTGTCTCTCTCTCTCTCCTCTCTCTCTGTCTCTCTGTCTCTCTCTCTCTCCTCTCTCTCTGTCTCTCTGTCTCTCTGTCTATCTCTCTCTCTCTCTCTCTCTCTCTCTCTCTCTCTCTCTCTCTCTCTCTCTTGTGTGTGTGTGTGTGTGTGTGTGTGTGTGTGTGCCTGTGTGTTTTCTGAACAAGCCATGGCACATAGTTTCAGAAAACAACCTGAATATATTTCCAAGCATGATCCACACAGGAATTTACGTATTCGAATATCAAGTTCAGAGCCCTACCTCTCTCAATTGTCCTTGTTTTGTTCTAAAACAAAACAAACAAAAAACAACTTTAAGTCTTTGCAGATGTCCTAACTTAGAATGACAGCCCTGGGCGAGGGAGATGGTTCAGGACTCAACTCTGCTGACTCATAAGCTTCACAGTATGGACCCCATAGTGGAAAGGGAGAATACGTCTTGAATGCTGTTCTCTGACACATGAATGCCAGGGCACATTTTTCATACACATATATAATAAAATAAATCATGTGGACTTGTGGCTACCGAAGTGAGATAATAATGGAACTTTCTAGAAGAAAACCGATCTGTGTTGGGAGAGAATATTTCAGCATAAATGAGCAGACTACAGAAAGGTCTGTATATATGTATGAGATACTATTTCACGCAGTCTGACAGTTAGCTTTTGAAATAGTGATGCAACAGAGATTCTGAACGCTGCATATCATTTCAATGAAGAAGTTCGTTGTTCCCTCATGCACGTTTGACGTTTGCCGCCTCTTTGCCCACTGCCCCCCCCCACACACACAGGTCACTGCAGCCATGAGAAGTGCTAGGTCAATTTGACTCTCTTTTCTCACTCAGCTCTGTTCGCCATGGCTGATTCACAGCAAGTCCATACCCTGGCTCCCAGAATTATTGACTGGAGTCGTGGAATGTCCTTCCTAATGGGGTTTCTTCTGGTGCTTGCCAGAGAAATGAACTTTAGGATAGTTAGTCTCTGCTCATGACCCTATCTCTTAATCAGTACCTACTCTCTATGCACGTTTATGCCTTATTTATTTCAATTGTCCTAAGTGCACACTTGAGTAGTGTACAGGGGTCAGAAAGAGTTCAATTATTTGAAAATGTTTTTCTGTCTCCCATCCTCCCCTCCCCCTGGCTAATGCAAACCCACGAAGTGTCCATGGTCCCCTTGGATTTAAAGGGACAGCCTTGTTCGTTTGGAGGGTGTGAATGCCATTCTTGTGAAACACTGTAAGGAGTAATTCACTAGAGGATGACTTTTTTATTGCTTCTACATTGATAGCTCGCCTGCAAAGACTTATGCCATCCTGCTGAGTTTAGGGAGATAAGGGAGGAATGTGTGCAGTGACTTAAACATCTGCATGACCGGATCCGTCTTGTTTACCAACACTCACTGACTTTCACGGTGTGGGTAGCCTTTGCTTCCCTTTTATCATTTCTCCCATTGCTTTCCTAAAATAATGAGGGCGGAGCTATGTTTATAATAAGTCACTGCCTCGGTGGTTTAGAGAATCTGGGTTTGAGTCTCGTTGAGATGCTATCTGTTTTCTACGGAGGAGTGACGTGATAGGGACCAGGACCTGTGGATTGATCTTAGCAGGGATCACTCCTCAGGTTGCACATCCTGCACTTGTAAATAGCCTATTACTCAGCTCAGTGAAAATGTAGAGTCTGCATATAAAGACTTCTCATGGGGCTAGAGAGAAGACTCCGTGGTTAAGAGCACTGGCTGCTCTTCCAGAGGACCTGGGTTCAATTCCCGGCACCCACATGGCAGCTCGCAACTGCCTGTAACTTCAGTTCCTGGAAACCTGATACCCTCACACAGACATCAATGTATGTTAATATTTCAGACCACCTGTATGTCTATGAGATGTCAGAAACCCCGTCAGATGTCAGAAATCACTCTATGTGTCTTGGGACTTTTAAAATGTTTTGTTGGCTGTAAGAGAGGTCTCAGGGAACTCCACAAGCTGTTAAGAATGTGTAGTAGAAGAGTATCTACTGGCAATAATTACAGGTTGTTTGTAAGGGAACACTTCCCTAAGACCCAGAGCTTAAGGTCAATAACTGCCTTAGCCCCGACCGCCATCATTGCTAAAGTTAATTTCCCATTCATATGAATAAGTTTAAATATTAATAGTGAAATGGCATCACTATAGATAAAGAATCTATGTTGCAAGTAACTTATGATGAATCTGGAATTATACTGACATTCTGAAACAGATGAATCTCAGGTTTTAGATTTGTAAAGATTTATTTTACTTTTATTTTAGGTGTATGAGAGTTTGCCTGTGTGTAAGTATACTGCATGTGTGTACAGTTCATGAGGAGGCCAGAAGAGGGCTAAGGTTCCCTGGAGCTGGAGTTTCAAACGCTTAAGTTTCCATGTGGGCGCCGGCAGCCAAACCCGGATCCTCTGTAAGAACGGCCTGTGCTATTAACCACCGAGCCACCTCTCCAGGCCCTTAATATTTTAATTTAAAAAAAAAGGAAGTTTTATGTGGTAAACTGTTGGGAGGATGGCTTTGGTTTTCTTTTGCACCCGTTTAACATCTCTGAGGAGGACAGAGAGCCAATGGGCAGCCACAAGGTGTAGAAGGGAAAGTCTACAAAATTTCCTGCAGTCTGAGATCTCGGGAACCAGGGAGCTAAGCAGTTTGTTTAGTTATTTATGTATTTATGTATTTATTTATTTTTGTGATTATTAAGGGAACGGGATTTGGAAAATACCAATAGAGAGTTCTATAAATTTTGCCGCTATTGTAAATATATACACTTTTTATTTAGTGCAGAGTTGAATGAAACACTTTTCAGCTGGTTGCTTGTGTGTGATGGGAGGGAAGGTCCCTTTCCTTTCGCTTAGGAGGGATCCCTCACCCTTGAGTCCTGTTGACACAGGAGCTATGATTTATTTTTAACCTAATGCGCTTACTGCCTCTTATCCACGGCCACACTTCCTGTCCATAATGCCATCAATTTCGGTTTCTGTTAAAAGGAGGCCCGGGTCCCACAGCACTCTCCCTGCTGATTCCTTCCTTCTGTATTCGCTTCTTTGAAGGGGCTACCTGCTTTGATGGACGCAGTGCAATAGCCCGGTGACCCCTAGTCTCTTTTCTGGTGAACTTATTTGCATGTGCCCCTTGGTACCCGCTAAGTTGTAAGCGTCCATATGTGACCACATGTGTAGGACTGTTGTTGAATCAGCTAACTGTGAGCTATGCTTGCATCATCAATAACTTTCACTGACTAAATAAAGGCACACGTGCACCGAGACGGAAATCGGTGAAACACAGTGCGGATGGTGGTAAGAGAAGTATCAGGAGAAAAAACAAACAAACAAACAAACAAACAAACAAAAAACCCTGTTTTTTTTTTTTATCCTCGGAGTTACTGAAAATGATCCCTTCCAATACAATTACTACTGTTACCTAATATGTGGTGAGCACTTACCGTTTTCCAGGCCTGAAGAAAATAAAATACACGGCAAACAAACGTCTGCGTTTCCAGACAGGCACGTACAGGGGGTTGGGGAGACAGAGCCTGCGGGGTCAGGAAACTCTGGGGCTTGGCACTTCTGTATCATGCGGAGACCAAACGTTAATACGGTTGTTGTTGAAACTTAAAACAGTTGTATTAGCAGCTTGATTGAGAGGGGGAAGAGACCCAGGATAAACAAAAGTATGTGTTTTCACGAGAGCTTAATTGTGTACATCCTATTTCCTTCCCTGGTGCCCTCCAATCCGTCAAACAGAAAAACAGACCAATTTATTGTATTAAAACATATAAACTGTTAGGAAAGTATAATCCACAGGCCAGCCAGGGGGAGCGGTTGCTGTCGAACAATTCTCCATTGTTCCAAGGCCGTGGCATAGCGGCTGCCTGCCTGTGGCATCCAAGCTCGTTGGCTAGAATGCTCCTGTTGAGGATACGAGCGAGGGCCAGCTTACACCTTAAAAACGTTCTTTCCCGGCAGTGGCTCTGAGAGTCCCAGGGGCCTGGGAAAGTTCAGCGCTGGGAGGGGGGGAGGGCCCCTTTGTCCCCCCACACCAGTCAGTCTTACCATCTCCACCCTTTACTCTGCTACAGCCCGGAGAAGCTTCCAGGCGGCCAGAGCTAATTGCAGCTCACTCAGGAAAAGTCTTCATTAGCGTGGCCACACATGGTCACCAGATGTGTGGCCAGGAGGGACAGCAGGGCGAGGCGTCCAGAGGAGAGCAGCTAGGAGATCCGTTTGAAAGCTTCATAAGCCGTCTTTGTTTCCAGGTGTATTGTGTTAGAGACACGGGTGGCTGGGGAGTTGAGGAAGACGAACGCCTTCCAGTACAGCCCTGCTCTGGGGCCATGAATGGGTTCCTTTGTTCTCTTCAAAGCATTAAGACTTTTTGGTGACTGTCAGTGGGCTAGAGCTGTTTCACTTTCTTCATTGGAGAAAATGAAAATGTCCCATGTTGTCAGAGCGCTGCTAGCTGGGATTTGATAACCCAAAGTCAGAGTCTTGAGACAGGCTGGACTAAACATTTGTGCATGTGACCTGCAAGGAAGAAGTCTCCAGGGAAGCACCCGCGTTAGTTGGTGAAGCGTGTGCTGGGTAAGCACGAGAACATGAGTTCAAATCCCCGCAGTCCACGTGAAAGGCAGATGTGGGGGGCTTGTGCTTGCGTCCCCGGGGGGGCTGCAGAGATGGACACGGGAGGATCCTGGACCTTACCAGACAGCGCCAGCCTGGCCAAATAGAAGGATTTCTGGTTCACTGTTTCACTATAGACCTGTCTCAAAAGTAAGGTGGAATGGGATTGAAGACTATATTTTAGATTCAGTCTCTGGTCTGTGCAAACGCATGCACGCGCACACACACACACACACACACACACACGGTCTGTTTTTACATTTGTATGTATATGCCACATGCATTTGTGTGCAGGCTCATGTGCTTGTACCTACTTGTGAAGGCTGGGACTGACATGGGGTCTCCTTGTTGTATACAGAAGTGGGATCTCTCTCTCACAGATCTCTCACAGATAGTGTGGCCAGCCACCGGCCCTGAGGATGCCGTCTCTGCGTCCCGCGGGCTGGGATGACAGGTGGGGTGCCATCCCCACTCAGCTTTTCTGTGCCTTTGGGGATCTGAGCTCCAGTCCTTGCTCTTGTGTGGCAGACGTGATTGACAGCAGAGGACTTCTATGGTAGCTCTTGTGTTTTCCTGTTAGTCCTCTCTGACCAGCCTTGCCTGACATCAGCTGCTCCCTGCACATGGCACTTCCACTATCGGTGAAAAGTGCTATTTCTGCGCCCTAATCCCTGGAGCTTAATTAATTCATATTCCTGTTTATTGTTAAGTTTCCTGCAGGTTAGGATTTATCATCTACACTCTTGGAAGATTATACACAGTCACAGAATCTCTGCTCCTGAGGGTCTGCCACTGTCTTACTCTCTCATCGGCCTCTCATTTGCACATAGATTACTTCAGAACGCCAGTGAGATCCAGCCCTTGGCTGAGGCTTCTACAAATGGAGTGCTCTGATGCCGCAGCAAATGGTAACTTTCAAAGTGGCCTCATGAACTAAATCGCCAGGAAAAGCCTGTGAGCTTTAGCCTTTGTTATTCATTTGGTGTCTGAAGTGATGCCTTAAAAAATAATAATAACTTTGGAATTATCTTGTGAATTTCATTGTACTTTTTAAAAGTTAGACGTAATGGGGATGGAGAGATGGTCAGCAGTTAAGAGCACTGGCTATTCTTCCAAGGACCTGGATTTGGTGTCTATCACTCAATACGATAGCTCACAACCATCTGGAACTCCAGTTCTAAGGGATGCGATGCCCTCTTCTGGACTGTGTGGGCACCAGGCATCCTTATTGTGCAAAGACATACGTGAAGGCCAAATATTCATGTACTAAAATAATATTTGCAAAAGTCAGACATCACAGATCTTGAAGAGGTAACTGAATAAATGGCATGTGAAATCATTCGTTCTATGGCCGGGCATTCTTGAGGACTGGGCGGGAATTTCACGGCATTTCTAGGGAAGTATATTTGGACTGATGCTTTACCTCTTCTGCGGTAAAATCATGAAGGAGCTTGGGAGAAAATTAAAAAGTAAGGAATTAGAAGGTTAAGGGAAAGGGAACTAAAGAAGACAGAAGGGGTAAATATGGTCACAGTTCATGATGCACATGAAAGAAATTATCTGAAGTCTGACACGTGCATTAGCTGTGCACTGATAAAATATTGAGCAAAGGATATGTTAATACAATAAGCTGTGAAAAGAATAAGTTATAGGAGGAAGAGTGAGATAAATTTCCCATTGTCCTGAAAGATCCAAATTTGTTCTGCTCTGTTTTGGTTTTAACATTTCGGAGTCATAGAAGCATTTTCAAATTTGATCAAATCCTTGGACAATCTTATCCATGTGCTTATCCTCAATTTTATTGTGTGTTTACATCTTTTTGTGTGTAGGCAGGTTTATTTGTGTGTTTAGACATGTGTGTGTCTGTGTGTGTGGAACCTGGAGACCCGTGATTGAGTGTTTAGACATGTGTGTGTCTGTGTGTGTGGAACCTGGAGACCCGTGATTGTGTGTTTAGACATGTGTGTCTGTGTGTGTGGAACCTGGAGACCCATGATTGAGTGTTTAGACATGTGTGTGTCTGTGTGTGTGGAACCTGGAGACCCGTGATTGTGTGTTTAGACATGTGTATCTGTGCGTGTGGAACCTGGAGACCCGTGATTGAGTGTTTAGACATGTGTGTGTCTGTGTGTGTGGAACCTGGAGATCTGTGATTGTGTGTTTAGACATGTGTATCTGTGCGTGTGGAACATGGAGACCCGTGATTGTGTGTTTAGACATGTGTGTGTCTGTGTGTGTGGAACCTGGAGACCCATGATTGAGTGTTTAGACATGTGTGTGTCTGTGTGTGTGGAACCTGGAGACCCGTGATTGTGTGTTTAGACATGTGTATCTGTGCGTGTGGAACCTGGAGACCCGTGATTGAGTGTTTAGACATGTGTGTGTCTGTGTGTGTGGAACCTGGAGATCTGTGATTGTGTGTTTAGACATGTGTATCTGTGCGTGTGGAACCTGGAGACCCGTGATTGTGTGTTTAGACATGTGTATCTGTGCATGAGGAACATGGAGACCCTCTAGTGTTTTCTCAAACACCCTCTACCTTAATTTTTGAGCCAGGGCCTCTCAGTGAACCTGAAACTCGAGGACTTTCCCAGTCTGGCTAGCCACCGAGTCTTGGGATCCTTCTGCCTCTGCCCGGCACCGCTGGCATTGAAGGGCAGGGTGTTGATGTGGCTGGGAGGTGGGTTGAACTTGTTATAGCTTCATGCTAGTATAGCAAGTGTTTTCATGACTGAGCCATTACCCTGGATTTTTTAATATGGTTCTGGGCCTCTCAAAACTTGGCTTTCAGTTTGTAAACCTCAATTTGGAAAGCAGAGATTGTGTCATTTCCCCAAAAGCAGTGGAAGAGAAAGAAGCCATGAAGAGGTCCCTGAGGAACAAGTGTACTCACTAATGGCGGCTGGTGTGGCTGTCACACTTCCGGTTTGGTCAGTCAACCGTATGATGCTCACATCCAGTAGACCTTTACTGACCTTGCCAGAGTAGATTTTATAGCTTTATGCACCTAGAATTCCATGCCACAGTCTGGGTGAATGAGTGAGTGAGCGAGCGAGTGAATGAACGAATGAGTTAATTTTAAATGTCATGTATAAGTAGCTGCTACAGCTGCTGTTGAGAAGCACAATACATTATTTCTCCACGTTATGGAGATTTTGACAGCGTTGTGGTTTTTATCTTTGGGCATTTACAATATTCTTAACCCCGAGGTTTTAATGCATCAAGTGCTTAGTGTGGCAACAGCGTAGGGGGGAAGCTCACTGACTTCACCGTGTGCTAAATGACATGCAACCAAATTCATTTTGACGGCATTTCAAAATTATACTTTTCAAGGTTAAAGATGAGGCATGATGGAAGATAATGCGGATGGCGATGTCATTTTCCCACCGTGACGTGTATGTCTCTTTTGTGTCAGCTGTCCTTGCTTTTGGAAAGTCGCAGCGACATTAAGCATAGGGTTGTATGTGTGGTGCTCTGGTGACAACTTGGCTGCTCTCACCCCTTCACTGGGGTTCTTGGGATCGAACTTGGTGCCAGTTCTGTGCAGCAAGCACCCTTACCCTCTAAGCCACCTCTAAGCCACTGGTCCCTGCTAGTTCTTTCACAGGCTTAATTTACCTTTCCTTAATCCATTCCTTTTGAGTTGATTTTTTTGTAGATGGTGTAACAGGCTTTCTTGGACCACCCGCGCCCAAGTCATGATGCAGAGACTTATCGTTAATTACGAATGATCTACCTTAGCTTAGACTTGTTTCTAAGTAGCTTCTTTAACTTAAATGAACTCATTTCTGTTCATCTGTGTGCTGCACTGAGGCACCTCTTGAAATTAGTTTTCGTCCTGCTTCCCTACTTCCTCTGCGTCTGTCTACCTGGCCCCTGGCTGGCTAGCTCCCCTTATTCTCTCTGTCCACCAGCCCTGCCTATCTCTCTTCTGCCAAGCTATTGGCCATTCAGCTTTTTATTAGCCCAACCAGGTACCTTAGGCAGGCACATCTTTACATAGGTTAAAAAAAATTATTCTGCAACACAAACAAATGCAGCACACCTCTGCATGTTTAAACAAATGCTCTATTCCACAACAAGATGGTATAGGGTGAGGACGGTTTCATTCGGCTGTGTGTGGTGGTTGGCTCCCTCGGCTCTGGTCATGGCTTAGCATGCATGCTACGCACCCTTGTTGGAGATCTTTGCCTATAAGCTAACGAGCACAGTGCAGTGAGGTTCAGTCCGTGCTTGATTCATCCTGGTCTGGTCCTTTGCTCTGTGCTTGGTTTTACGCTGCTCTCATTGTCTTTGGTTGTGATGGTTACCTGGTGTGACTGAGGACAGACTGTGGTGTCCCTGGTTACCTGGTGTGACTGAGGACAGACTGCGGTGTCCCCAGCTTAGTCCTTCTTCTCTAAGAAGGTTGATTTGTCTATTCAGGATGGGAGAATGTGTTTGACAGGAACTACCAGATGGCACCATCACTTTTGGATGACTATGGACATAAAGAGAATATCTCAAGTAAGATTGACTCAGTATGGCTAACCCTTCCCATGTCTGACTGAGCCTAACACTTAAACTTGTGTTTTTCAAGATAAAGTGTAGGTGACAGCATATCAACCTCAGGGGGACATAATGAGGAGAATAAGTTCAATCATTACTGATAAATGGCAACCAAGGCTTACATCTGCGAAGTTCTGCCTAGAATCAGTAAATCAAAGTTATCAACATTTCTCAAATGTTGACTTAAATACAATTGAGCTGCCCTATTAAATCAAAATGCAATTGGTTGACCTCTTTCCCAGCACTCGGGAAGCAGAGGCAGGTGGATCCCTGAGTTTGAGCCTGCCTGCTCTACAGGACATGTCCAGGGCAGTCAAGGCTAAACAGAGAAACCCTGTCTGAAAAACAAACAAACAAAAAAAACCCAAAATTCTCAAATTGGTATATTAAATTCTAACATCCCCACTGCATTTTCTTCTTTAAAACTTTAAAGAAGTATAGGAGCTTAAAATGGAATATTAGAAGACAACATTGAACATTTAAAAAGTACAAATGTAGTTAGCTCAACTTAACAGGTATGCAGTAATAAGGGAAAACTTGGTTCAAATGCAGTTTTACTTGAAGAAGAGAGTATTGGCGGATCCTTGGCTCTGAATAAACATTTTATTAAGTTACACTTAAATGTGTTATGAAGCTGATGAGGCTCTGTGTTGGTTTAAAAGGAATTATGATCAGTCCCTGAGCAATGTAATCAATGATAAACAGCATAAATCTTCAGTTAAGAATGCCAGCCTCCTGCAGGAAGAAACATACTTTGATTTTTTTTCTCCTGTATTTCCCATATATGAGAGCAGCTAGACATTATTGTCACTCACAAAACTAAATGTGGTTATTTATTTTTAAATAGAATTTATTTTTCTTCTATGTAACACAGGCTGATTATGTGGATTGAGACAACACTAACATTTTTGTATCTGTGTGGGGTGTCCTTTCTTTTGCTTGTTTTAGTAACAGACATCAGACATATCTGATACCCTCTGAGTAACATGAACCAGATTTCTGCTGCTAATTAGTGTGGCTGAAATTGTAATGATGTCATCCACAGCGCCTTATAAATACACCCGTGTTACGATGTGACTTGGACTTTAGTTTGCAGTCATTATTATCTATTTAAAATTCCCTTGTCTGGTGCAATCCAGAAAAAGGATGGGAGATTTAGCTTTTATTGTCATGATTTAATATAGCAGATTTCTTGGCTACCATTCTGGACTAATCCAGGATTGTAGCTAGTTCTTAGAGTCTGCCCTTTGAGTTTTAAGACTGTTTATTGTACCAGAAGGGTGTTGGAGAATGCCTCTGCTTGCCACACACGGACAGTCAACATGGACTTTTCCCGCTCTCCAGTTCTTGGTTTAGCCTCTGTATTTCCTGTTTGGCGACGACCCCTTTAAAACTCAGACCCACCACTCTTGTTATAGAGATGTGTCCACCCATATTCAGACATGCATGGCCCTGGTGGCTGTGCGTTCAATCCTGGGATCCTCACGGTAAGCAGAGTCGGTACAGCTTCTAGCCTTTAAGGACCATCACGGTACAGGAACAGGATGGACTTTCTTCTTCTCTGAACAGGGTCTCGTGTACTTCAGGCTAGCCTCGAACTCACCATGTAGCCTAGGATGTCTTTGAGCTTGTGAGCTGCTTGCCTTTATTTCTTGAGGAAAATGTGGATATTTAATGAGTCCTGTAGTTACATTACATAAACTAAGTCAGTCTTAGAAAGACAAATGTCAGATTTTTCTTCCTCTCACTTGTGGATCCTGTGTTTTATATAGATATCTGAAATAATGCATGTACATATGACGTGGGAATAGAAAACTGTCCAGGGGGATGAAGGATATTCATTGGAGGCGGCAAAAGGAAGGGTAGAGGACCAGAAGGCCGTGTGCTCTGAGTACCTGATCTACTGGAATGAAAGTGCCCTTATCAGATCCAGTACTGTGTGAAAAGAACACAGGCTAGTAAAGTAGAAGCGTGATCACTGCAGACATGTTGCATGGCTTTAACTGTAGGGAGGCCATACGAGGGGACGCCAGTGTCCAGCAGGTGGTCAAGTCCGTCTGACTGCCTGTGCCTTAGGCGTCGTAGATTACTATGCTCTAAGGTCTAGGAGGGAGGGAAAACATGAAGAACAAGGAGATGCCAGAGTAGCAGGAAGAAATGGCTGAGGGTTGTGGAGCTGTGGAGTTATGGGACCCAGTTTGGACAGGACTCCAGAGATAAGTTGAGAGTGTTGTTACATGTAATACGTACGTACATGCATGCATGCATGCATCCATATATATGCTCACACTTGGGGTCTGAAGGAAAGCTCGTGGTCCCAGATCTGCACTTTGAAAGGATGCCTTTGGATGCAGAGTGGAGAGAACTCTCTTGGGGAAGTGAGGAGTTGGCTGCAAGCGGGAGTTATCTGCACGGTTAGTGTCAGTTTCCAGGAGCGGACATGGCAACCCTGAAGTTAGAAGCAGAGTCCAGGGCTAATGTTGGGGGAAAGGATGGACTTGGGTATAGATTGGTGACTTTGACCTTCTGTACTCGGGATCCAAACCAGACTTGACTTACGCTAGGGACGCGCTCTGCTGCTGGACCACATACTCAACCCTCAGGGTGGCTCAGGTAATTGGTAGAAGAATGGACACGAGACCAAGAACCCTGCACCTGAAGCTTGTGTATGTTCCCTCATTTTGTTCACACACGATGCTTCTTACCCTGTACTGTCTACCGTTTAAAACATACCACATCACATGAACTCATAAAGCAGCTTGGATAAATGTATGAGTTTCCATCCCATCTATTAAGTCAGAAGGACACCATTTTGGTGGTCCTTGCTATTTTTCACAGAGACTGTTCTTGACATCATTGGAGTTCTGATCATATTGATAAAGGAGGAGGTATAACTGAGTCAGGGAGAAATTTTAAAATGGGAGTCTCTGGACAAGGGGAGAATCTCAGAAGACAAGGGAGTGATGCTTTGAAGAAGGATTATTCATGAAAGGAAGTACGCTCTGATCGTCTCCCATTGACTTTACCTTCATGGAGAGTTTTGGTATACTGGGCATGGCTGAGAATTTAATTAGAAACAAATTTCAGATGTCCTGTTGAGAATTCACGCTAGCAAATGGGTTTATAACTATGATAAAATGGGAAGAAGTTTCCAGAACCATCTGGCTTTAAAGTGAACCTTTAAAGGTCTAGTTATGAATGAATATTCTCTGTCCTTATGGTCTCGGTTCTGGCCACATTGTGTGTCCTGCTGTGTGTGTGTAGAGTGGTAAGATTCTACTCTCGGTGGCTGTCACATCTCCTGAGTGGGTGAGATGCCATTAGCTTCATTGCAGGGGGCTGCCGAGAAGTCTAGGCGCCAGATTTGACATTCTGGCCAAGTTCAAATCCTCACAGGATCCAAGCCAGGCTTTCCTAGCCCAGCACGGCAGCATTTTCTTTCTCCTCCTTCACTATTCAGCTTTAATCTACGGTTTTCCTCTCTGATCTTAGATTTCTCTCTTGAGACAAGAAAACTTAGCGCTCTTCTCAGTGTAAGGTTCTGTCATCTGTGGTCTAGGACATCCGGGCTGCTGAAACCATCATCCAGGACCACAGCGCTTCCTTTGGGAAGCAAAGGCCAGGGAGGGACAGATTTCTTTTGCCTTTGCTTCCTTCTCTACCAAATCTCTAGAAAGGTCGTGGGGTATTTCAGCTTTTCTTAACATTCTCTGAGCAGGCTTTTCTGTTGAAAGTTGCCATCCAGAAAGCACCTGTGTGGGGCCATTGAGAGCCAGAGGTTTTATTTGCAAATTTTTTTTACTTCTGTCTTTTCCGGTGTGTGTGTTGGGAAGCCTTGTGTTCCTCCAAAGGCGTGTGCTGATGGCCTGGCTTGTCTGTCCTCGTCGTCCCAGCTTGGTGTGCTTGCCTCGGGTGAGAGGCACACCCTTCTCTAGTTCACGTGAGCAGAGGAAAATTGGTTAGTTACAAGAAGTATTTTAAGTTATTCCACAAAATTTTACTTTTCAGCAATTGCAGTATTTGTTCTTTTATCGTCTTGTTTCATTTTGAGGTGCAGTGTGTCCAGCATCTCAAGCTGTCCTCCAGCTATCTGTGTTGCTGAGCAGGACCATACGTGTGATGTTCCTCACACTACCATCCAAGTTGTGGGTTTATAGGTGTGTCCCACCATGACTGCTTCACGTGAATGTGGAGACTGGGGGGAGAAACCGATGTTTCTGGGCAAGCATTCTACCAACAACATTCTAGCAACCGCACACATATGCACATACACATGCATAACACACATTTGCATGCACCTATACAATGCATAAATACATATAGAGACACATATGCACACACACACACACACACACACACACACACACACACACACAGCTTGCACAGCTTGTATTTGCTTTTGGGTTTTGTGACAGGTTCACACTATATAACTTAGGCTAGCCTTGAACTTTTGGTTGGAGATCCCCTGCCTCCATTCCCTCAAGACTGAGAAAGTGCGTCCCTCTGCTTTCCAGCTGACATTTTTGAGGCAGCATCTCACTATGTAGCCTTGACTGGCCTAGAACCCTTTAGGAAAAGCAGGCTGTTCAGAACTCACAGAAATCCACCTGCCTCTGCCTCCCAAGTACTGAGATTAAAGGCGTGCACCACCATGCCTGGCTACATTTGATGTTTTGACTGAGAACATTTAGTGGTCCATGACATTTGTGAGGAAAATATTTGAAATGATCTCAACTTTTGCCATGCATAAGTCCCTGGAAAATATAAGTAAAAGTAATAACAGGGTCAGATATTAATTTTTCATTGATTTTGATGCATATAACTTGCAGTAATGTTTCCAAACTAAATGAGTCAGTAAGTTTTGCAGGAAGATAAATTTTCCTTGTCCCAGTTAAGAGTTGGTAAACCTTAGTATATATAGTATATATAGTAATGGTACACATTTTTAAAATCTGGGATGTGATTAAACTTTCATCAGTTTTCTGAAGTTTGCCTTAATATCCAGATCAAGTAAATAAATACTACATTTCAAAAGGAAATGTAGATTCTTTAAGAAAAAAAATCTGAATAACCCTCCAAGAGTGGAAATGGAGCAAATGTTGGAGTGAGTTCCCTGACCGTCTGCTCCCTCTTACACATCCGCCTGTGGTGTATGGAAACTGGCTTCCATGAAGCTCCCTGAGCATTGAAACTCCCAGCTGTAACTGCTTAGGATCCGTACGACGTTGAAACCTCACAGTTTTTGTGTCAGACATGGGATTTAATTTGGAAATGGCTAAACATGCTTTGGTGTTTTGGAAGGCAATTGTCATTACTGTCCTTTGAGAATTCACTCAGCCCACATAGGCAGCACATAGCTTTTTAGGAAATCAAGGTAGTTTTGAATGCAAGCTGAATGGTTTTGTTGAGGCACTGGGGTTCCTCTTAGATGATGGCTGTCATCTTCTGATGCGGCAGTAAGGTAATTCTGAATTTTATTGATCTAAAAATGACTTCCATTAAGGTATAGCTCTTCTCCTGCTAAGAATGTCCTCTTCAACCACACTTTTAGGGAAAGGGACCCTTGAGACAGTGACGCCCACTAAGTTGACCCTGCCATTCAGTGTCTCCCTATTGTGCAAAGCATTGTGGCCAGAATGGGGACAGTGGTGACTGACTGTCAACCACCAGAGGCTTTGTAGCTTTGGAAGTCGAATTAAAATGACCCCACACTTCTGACTGTACCATGACCATGTTCACACAGTTGCAGAGGATTCCTCTTTGTCTGTGTGGTTAGCCCCAGACTCACCTCCACAGCTTCTGCATTTGCCTCTATGCTCGAAGACCCACAGGACCTTTGAGCTGCTCCCTCCTGGGTCATGTCACACCTAGGTTCTGTCTTTTCCTCAACAATCCACTTGCCACAGGATGTTCAGCACCTGAGACACTCTCTGCCTTGTGATGCCTTTATACTGATTTTATGCTAAGGTTGGGGGGTGGGAAGCATTTCTTCCTCTAGGTAACCCCATAGCTCCTTTAAAAGATCAGTCTTGGATTCAGATCATTTCTTTTGTGGTGTTGGGATCACAACAGGACTGTACATCTGTGTAGCTGCTTTCTGCCTCTGGGACTGAATTGTACAGACCACAAGAGCAAGAACGTGGTCATCTTCAAGTCAACCTGGTATTACCAGTGACCTGCTCTGTGCACACACATAACAGGCACTCACCGAACACCTGTTTGCACCAAGACAATGGATGAACCAATAGCACGATTTTCCCAGAAGAATGGATTCAACATGAGAGGACCTGATGAGGCACTGTGGGATTTTGCAAAGTAAATTCCTGTGCTGATATATTATTTATGATTTTTTTTAAAGCTTGCCTGAGGATTCAGAAAGCAAAGCCAGCCTCAAGCTATGACGATCAGGCAGCGGTGTTACACAGCTTTAATCCCAGGACTCATCGTTAAGAGGTAGATGGATCTCTGTTAGTTCAAGGCCACCATGGCCTACACAAGAGTGAAGAGTAACAGAGCTCACACCTTTAATACCAGCATTAGGGAGGCATTAAGACAGGAACAGGGTCTCAGAGCTCGCATTCATTCTCCAGCCACACGGAAGATAAGAAGACATTGAGGTCTCTGGATTCTCCATCCATGCTTAGGAGAGGCAGCAGTCTGAAGCTCGTGAGAGCTGGTGGAGACAGGGTCAGCCCTTCCAGCCTGAGGTAGAGGTGACAGCTTGTGGCTGGCTGCTTTGCTTCTCTGGTCTTCACCTTGAAACTTGAACCCCAATATCTGTCTCTGGGTCTATTATTTATCATGCTACAAATTCCTATCACTAAATTGAGAGAGTGTGAAGGTGGCTGTTTCCCCTGTATTGTATGGCAAAGTCTGAGACCGGAGTATGGTTCATCAGTTTGGATGGTGTGAATCTAACAGTCTGTGCTTACTGATATCGGCTCTCCTTTGGTATGTGTCACTCCAATAGGCACTCCAGCGTAGCATCCCAGACATAAGTGACACTTATCATTGTATTAAGACGCTAGTAACGACACTAGGAGGATTAAAACAAAACAAACAAAACAAAAAACACTAAGAATTTTCACACTGAAATCTCCAAACTGCTTTTGTTGTTGTTTATTTTGAAGAGCTACTGAAATTACTAGAATGTCACTATGGCACACTCGGCCTCACTGTGGAAGATGGTCCTCAGAATGTACAGTTAGTAGCACTTCAGTGCTGACAAGATGAAGAGTGTTTTCATGTCCCTTGTCAGTCCTCGGGTTGTCAAAGAGTTTACATCTTATCTGTTAGAGAGACTCTGCCATTCCCAGGCTGCATCAGTGCCCAGGGCTTCATAAGAAGATGAGGCCTCAAGGTAGAAGAAGACTCTGTGACTCTGTGATGTGTGGAAGCACGGGGCTCTGTCCCCTCCAGTGCAGAGTTTCCCACATGGCCATGTAGGCAGTCTTAGATTTGGAAATTAGGGGTCTGACGGACTGTGCCCTTCATGAACTTCCCTTCCTCAGGCCGATGTGGACCTCTTTCATCACCTTATCCTTCCTCATCACCTTTCCCCATGCTCTGCTTGTGATGTCACCTGGTTGCTCCTCTCTGTCACTTCTGGGAAAGACCCATCTCAGGAAAGGGAGTGACATCTGTGGCCTTGGTGCCAGCAGCATTGAGCAGCCACCATGAGCCAGCCATTGTTGGGCTGTTCTCTGCAGGGCACATCTCGTCTTCTTGAGTCCCTGGTAATAATAAAGCTTTTGTCATATTGGGGGGGGGAAGGGGAGAAGCAATTGAGAAGGGTTTGAGAGGGAGACTGTCGCCTCTCAGGTCCAGCTACAAGAGGAATACAATGATGGCCCTCAGAGCTACATATGGTCTTCCTTCCGAGGGAGTTGATTAAGCAGCTCCGGATGAAATTGAAATCCTGTGATTTGACCTTTGTCTGGCCTGGGAGGGTTGCAATTCGCATAACAATTTCCTTTTGTTCTTTGTTTGGAATTATTAATCCAACATGAGCCTCGAATTAATCAGGGGTAGTGCGTACTACGTTTCTAATTCACGGCTCCGCTGCCTGTGTCTTTTTTAATTAAGGCCGAATGATAGCAGGCCTTTGGCCTGATTGCCACACTTACTCACCACACATTGAGGGATGAAGAGGCCAAGCAGGCGGAGGCAGATTACTTCAAGGTTTTACTTAATTGTTTTCTTCCCTTAAATAAAAAGCACTGGTTGAACCCTGAGGCCAGGCTGAGAGAGAACCTTTGTGGCTGCTGCTAGTTCTAAAGGGGGAGCAGAGTAACTCCTGTCAGGGTTAGTTCCCTCAATTGTCCAAGCCACAGTCTCATTATTTATTAAAGTACACCTCATATCTTCATGGGGCCTGGAAGCTTCGTGAATGGTAGGTCCAGTGTCAAAGATCTTCTGCATTCTGAGGCCTTTGATACTGTCTTTTCATCCTTGATTGATCAAATATTTGTAAGTCAGATATAAGTCATTGAGAAATACCTATGGCATCCAAGAATCTAGGCCCTTTGAATGCACTGTTATATCTTCTGTTTAGTTCCAAGGGGATTACTTTCTGCAAGACCATAACTTAGTTCAGCTCAACCACCTTGCTCTGAACATGGGATGGGACCCAGGAGGCAGATGCCCATGAGAGCTTCCAGAAAGAACATTTTGGTTTAAGTTTTGAATTACTTTACCCCTCAACTGCTCCTCATATTTTAGGAGGGCTTATGTTCTAGATAAAAAAAAAATATTCCATGAAGTCATATCCTGGCTATGTTCCTAAGCTTTTCCCTGGAGATACTGGGTAGACTTCATGACACTTCCACAGTGATCCCCTGAGGGTGGATCTTTTCTTCCCCTCAAGTGCCCAGTTAGCTTAGAAAAAGGCCCTGTTCACTCCATGTGTAAGTTTAGGCTTGGACAACAATGTAGCTCCTCATAAACTTAGAGCTTTTTGTTCTGAAATTTGGGTCTAAAGATCAATACCTAATGACAAGCAGCAAGATTCTGGGCCATGAGAACTGGAGGATTCCTTTGTATCCCACACATACATACCCATTTAAAGGCCTAGGCTTGCTTATTTATTTACCTATTTTTCCAGAATCATCTGGTCGACCTCTAATGAGTCTAATGAGTGGATAGTTTGTATATTATCCATGGATTTGAAGGCTGGCAAGAACTTTAATTTACAATCACTATTACACTTCAGACAGGTCTCCTGTCATAGCTTTTTGTGTCCCATTGTGCTGATTTTTGTCTTTTGATTTTCCAATTGAAATATAATTACATCATTTTCTCCCCTCCGTTTCCACTCTGCAGCACTTCCTATACTTCCAGCTTGCTATCAGATTCATGGCTCTTTGGTGATATGTGTGTGTGTGTGTGTGTGTGTGTGTGCGCGTGTGTGTCATGTGTGTGTGTGCACATGTGCGTGTGTGTCTCGTGTGTGTGTGTGTTGTGTGTGTGTCGTGTGTGTGTGCACATGCGTGTGTGTGTGCGTGTGTGCACGTGTGTGTCTCATGTGTGTGCACGTGTGTGTCTCGTGTGTGTGTGTGTGTGTGTGTGTGTGTGTGTGTGTGCTCAGCCCAAACAATATTGCAGTTCATGATTAACCATTTGGGTAATCAATCAGGGGATTCATCCCTGAAGGAAACCATCTCTCTTACTGTCAGTGCCTCTTACTTGCTTATAGTTCTTTGTCTAGGGTTGAGGCCTATGAGATTTTCCTTTTCTGTATTATCGTATCTTTGAGTGTTGTCCTTGTTTAGAAATGTTCCTCCAGCAGCCATGTTGATTGAGACTTCATGGATACAGACAGCTTCCCTGACATTTCTAGGAGGTGAAATCCCACAGTAAGTTTTCTGACTCTGTCAGACTCATCTGTGAAAGAGAGGCTTCCACTGTTTGGAGAAGTCAGTTTCTTGAGGGCGCTAAGCTGAATGGCTAGTTAGGACACCTCGAGTTAGGTTATAGCTGAGGGTGAGATTGTGAGTGGAGAGTTAGGCTACCACAGGTCAGGTGATAGCTCTCTAGTTAAATTATCATATGACTCCATTGCTTCTCTTTGCTTTCTAATGGTGGCAAGGTCTGGGGAGAAAGTATGGAATACCCCTTTACACTGGGTAAAGATGTGTCACTGTGATTAGTGTAGTAAAGGGCTGACTGAGTGGCCATTAGCTAGGCAGGAAGAGGTTGGACAGGATTCTAGGAACAGAGAGCTCTGGGAAGAAGAAAGGAGGAGTCTCCAGCCAGATGTTGGTTGAGGAAGCAGGAAGGGCAGCACAGAGTCAGGGTAACTGAGCTATGTAAAAGAATGTAGATTAAAAGATATTTAATTTAAGTTACAAAAACCTAGTTAGGAACAAGCCTAAACTAAGGCCAAGCTTTCATAATTAATATTAATTTTCTCGGCCATTTATTTAGGAGCTAGCTGACAGGATAAAGACTGAGTATAAGTTTCCTCCTGCTCCTGAATGCATGTTGTTTTAATACCTCCATTGTAGTTAGGAGTTGGAGGCATGTTGACTGCTGTAGTTCTTGTCCTCGTGGTATTTTCATTTCTTTGTTGATAGATGCATTAATAAGAAAAGATAAATTGAAAAGCCTCAAACTGGGAGGGAAGTAGCTCGTGAGATTTTACTTAAATTACTTAATTGTTTTTGTGAAGTGGACATGACCAGTGGGAATTGTGCTAAAGAAACTTGTGAAGCAGGTGTGGGCGGGTATAGAGGGATGTGAAGCAGGGGTGGGCGGGTATAGAGGGATGTGAAGCAGGGGTGGGTGGGTATAGAGGGATGTGAAGCAGGGGTGGGCGGGTATAGAGGGATGTGAAGCAGGGGTGGGCGGGTATAGAGGGATGTGAAGCAGGTGTGGGCGGGTATAGAGGGATGTGAAGCAGGGGTGGGCGGGTATAGAGGGATTGTGGCATGATGGAAGACTCAATCTCAATAGAGCAGAAGGGTTTGGGTGTGTAGGCTAATGAGGAGTTGTGGGACAGAAGATCTGATGAAGATTGGAGGGAAATGAGGAGGCAAAGTTGGTGTTAATTAGAACAGAGGGGATTCTCCCCACAATTGGAGAGTTATCTCCAGGCAGAGATAAGGCATGTCCTCTTGCTCTGCAGAGACAAGGAAGCTGCCTAAGATGTGAGTAGATAGAACAGGAGGGTAGGTATCTCTGTGGGAAGTGAGGGCATCTGGAAGTGATGGGGATGCTGGGTAAAGGAAACCAATGGGTATCTGGTGCTGTTGTGAGGGGGTGAGATGAGGGAGAAAGGAGTCTTGAGGCTCTTGGATGGTGCTGGCAGGATGGGTATGGGTGTGGTACAGGTTCTCGTGTGTGTTCAGCCATCCAGGGTGGGTGAGCCGAAGGGACAAATATGTGAGTGATTTAGGATGAGGCTTCTGGCAGATAGTGAAATATGGCTAAAAAATAGTCAATACCCAGTGATGCATTGCTCTGAGTAACTTCCCAAACAGAAGGGTAAACTGAATTATTGACAAGTGAGAGAGATGGAAACAGGACCTAGGATAGGCCAGGTCACATTGCAAAGTGAAATGCTCTTTCCAGCACAGAAGACAGTCACCTCACAGTTCAACACATTCTGTTATTTCCGACAGGATGATTTTATCGAGTCATCCAGTGAGTTATGGGATGAGAACATTTCTTGTGAGGATTACATAAAACTCGGAAGGAGCCGGTGTTTGGTGAGGAGATTCCCATTTCACTGTAAATGCCAATCGGTGGAAACTTCTAGAGACAGAAGCGCAGGCACTTATGAGCAAACACCCTTGGCTCTTAGCAGCAGGTCACAGGCTTTACCGTCCTCTCCTGGCTTCCACTCATTCGCTCTTTTCCAATCTTTGGAAAATGTGGATAGCACTGCACAAGTCAACATGGTATTGCCACGTTTCCAAAAGGCACATGCCAAACTCTTCAGGGCCGTGATACACCCAGATGGCCCACCTTTCCCCCCTTCCTTTCCATGTCTGCAAATGTTATTACCAAATACAGCATTGTCGTTTTTTCTCCTCCAAAGCCATTAGAGTCCATTTGGCACCTTCTCTAATCTATGCCACTTGTTACCTTCTGATTATTCTGTGAGGGGATCGAGTTGTCTTATTGCTAACAGCCAAATGACCAAGGGATTAATGAATTTTCTGTCCCTGGCCAATTGGTTTTTAGTCAGCAGTTATTTAATGGGCAAGTCTGGGGCCATTGGTTCTCAAGTATGTGCAGCTGTACACTTCATCCTCCCGAGTCCATAAGCAAATGTAGACTTGCTTTATCATGTTCGGCTGCATTTCTCCCCCCATTGGTCAGACAATCTGTTGCCATTTATGAGCGAGACTTCGCATGCACAACATGACGTGGGATGCTTTTTAGTTATTTGGATTCCACGTTGCAGAAGACACAGTGGTTCCGATTCACACCATCCATGGGTGGGGAGGGGGGAGGCTGCTGTCACTAGTGACAAATTGCTCCCGGAGAGCACAGTGCTACATCTTTCCCACTGCATGTCCGCCAGGCCACTATGCAGAGGCCCCTCGTGGAGACATCCATGATGGTGTGGCCTTGGCCTCTCTCCTCCCCAGCTCTGCTCTTTGGACATAAGGTAGAGATTACCACTAATGGTCTGCCTTTTCCTAAGAGCTCCTCCCCCTAAGCTGTCTCACTGTGATGTCTTTTGTGTCCCCATTGAATGGTAGTTGATGTCACAGAAGAGAATGCTGTTGGCTAACAGTCTAGAGGCTGCTTCATTTGAGCTAAACACCACACGAAAACAAACGTGATCCATCATATTTCGTTACCAGAAGTTCCCCCTTTTGGTGCCTCCCAATTTATTTATTTTTTTTAGTGTCAGAGATTCATCCTGACAGGAATCAGGAAGATATGTGTGATTAAGAGCAGTAATAATGTGTATTGCATTGTATTGTAAATGACCTTCCCAAGCCTGTTACTTTACTGTCCCGTTGCCATTGGCTCCCCAGCATTTCTGACGACTCGGTATATACAGTGTATTAGCGCAATGGAGATCATTATGTGGCCTGTATTTGAGTCATTTTTATTTAAGATGCCAAACAATAAGCTGTTGATTGGGGGAACAAGAGGCGAACAATAATGTTCTGTGTCGTATAATACACCACCATTTTCCGGCTTTGCTTCAGAAGGACCCTCTTCATTGTTTTTGTATAAAAATGGTTCTTAGGAGGAGGAATATTTTGCTGAGGTATGTCATTATTTTGCAAATTTCTATTATCTCATCATGTTGTCTTCATTGTAAATTGCAGCTAATTAGGAACCTAGTTAGAGCCCAGCTTTGAGGCTGGCTTTTTTGTGAAAAGAGCCCACCGATTACCGCACTACAAGAGAGGAAGGGGAGAGAAAGGGGAGATTAATCTGGTTACCTAGGCGACACTCGCTTCCATCTGTGAGGAACAATACATTTTTGTTTCCTTGGCTCGGTTCAGATCTGTTTTGTTTAGAGGGGGGAAAGAGAGAGAGAGAGAGAGAGAGAGAGAGAGAGAGAGAGAGAGAGAGAGAGAGAGAGAGAGAGAGAGAGAGGCCAAAGAAAAGAGAGAAGCTAGCTCCCCACAATGCTCCGTTGTGTCTGGCCCAGGCTTAGGGTTTGATTTCTCTGTAAGTTAGAGGTCTCAGGAGAGTGAGAAGATGAAAGAGATAAACTCCAAAGTTCCCAAAGGTCGCGACCTCACCATACAAAGCTGGCAGTTTCACCTCCAAACCCCCTCCCCCCGCCAAGTACTTAAGGGAAACAAAAGACCTTGGTTCCTAACACCATATAGTTTTCCTTAAAAACATGGTGCCCCAAATGTGAATTTTTAAAGTTATTTAATTTTTTTTCACTGAATAAAATAATTGGTAATTCTAAGAATCTACTGGTGAGTCTACTTTTTGCCCAGGCAAGTGAATTTAGACTTTCCTACTTTCTTTCTTTGTAAATTCAAGTCCTTTTGCTGAAGCCTGCCTTTTCTGTGTGGTCACAGTGAGTTTAAGGTATGTTGTGACTCTCCAGTGAATAAGACAAACCATTGACTTTGCCTAAGGTTGAGGCCACTGATGCCTTCATTCCAGTCGCCTTTTGTCACAGACAAGTCTCGCTTTGCTCTCAACTGGAGGTAACGGGCTTCCAGTGTCCTGTCATGGAGGTATGGAGGATGGACTGTGGTGACTCTGGAGAAGAGAGAGTCTACTGGAGAGGCTGAGAGGTCAGGACATTTCTGGTAAATTGGCCAAATTCCCATCCTGTGTGAGCATAGTGCTACGGGCATTGTGTTCCCATTGGTCCCATGCCATCATGCTAATGAGTAGCTATGCATGCAGGATGACACGGGATTAAAGATGGCTCCCATAGAGTGATGCAGAGCTTCCCGATACTGTCTGGTCCATAGAGGTGCTTACAGCAGCCATCCTTCAGAGTTCATTCTTCATGCTCATCAGTTCTCTATCCAAACTGCGTTCCCAGCAAAGGGATGACAAGCCACTTTACAGCCACAAAACTTCCATTTGAGAGTGGAAAACTATTAATCAGATTACCTCAAGTAGCCCAGGCTACTTTCAACTTTCTCCATAGCTAAGGGTAACCTTGAATTCTTTCCTCTCCCGACTTCTATTTCCAAGCACTGGCATTACAAATGTGTACCATGAACCGTACCCAGTTTTATGCTGGCATAGCGATTGGAAACAGGGCCTCATGCATGCTAGGCAAGCATTTTAACAATTAGGCTACGTCCCTAGCCTGATGCCATGCTCCTTACTGGGCTGCTCAGAGCTACTCAGGTTCTTGTTTCATCATTCCATTTGGGCACCAAAATAGGACTTATGAGTAGTCTTGGCAGTCTATAAAAATACCTGAATTATGGGATTCTAATACATTGTAGTATTCATTATATTTTATGGATTAAAAGGACAAAATGTTGGCCCAGAGCCCAAATTTATGCTCTCAAAATGGCACTTTATATATTGAGTTCTTCTAAAACATCACACGGGCTTTGCTTCTCGGCCAATGGGTCCCTCATGGGGAACAAGATGCAGAGTAATTCAGGGGCTCAGATCTGCAGGGAGAGTCATCAAAATGACCTGTTTGTATCACAACTCAAGCAGCTTCCTCAGGCGTGTGAGCCAGGGTGACTCCTGGCTGAGCACACGATCGTGTTGTAGAATCCCCTCTTCCCCAAATGATAAGATGCTCTGTTCTCCGCAAATAAACCGACTTAAGCATTCTTGGGAATGGCTTGACCTTTGAAGGACACGGCCCCATTTTTCTTTTTGGTTGTTTGTTTATGTATGAAGAATCCTGTCATTTCCACAGAATCTGGAGGAGTTCATATGGCACAACCTTACCCAGGGAAGTTATCTTTATAGAAAGGCCTCGTGCGTGCACTAAGGGACACTCACCGAGGGAGCATCAGGGTCTCTTCCTTGTCTAGGAAGCTCGTCAGCCTAACTCCTGTTCCCAGCTGGACTGGAGTCACTGAAGCCAATATCTGTGTAAGGGCTTTGGCTTATTACATTTGGAGAAGGTAGGAAAATGGAAATGAAACGATTGTTTGCCATGCACAAAAGTGTGCTGTTCCTTGTGTGTAGAACAGGTCTTTGACACAGACCGTGTCAACCTTCTGTAACATTGTCGGGAGATCTTAGTTAACAGGCATGGGGTGGGGTGGGGCTTTCTCCAGCCTGTAGCTTTAGGATGGGCCTGGTAGTTTCCCCCTGCAGAAGTGATGACCCTGCTTTATCATACTCTTTTCCAACCTCGTGCTTTCTCCCTTCTGAGGCAGGAACTCCTGCCCTGGGAAGTGGACCAGAATGGTGCCATCTGCTGACTTCCCATCCTAAAGCACTTCTGACTCCTCCTGAGGCATCTCAGATGAGTTTTACCAATGAACTCCAGAGTCCAAAGATGGAGACAGAAAGCCTAGGTCTCTGGGGGCTACGGTTTTGTGGGTAGGGGGTAATCTGGTTGACTTGACAGGAATCAGGGAGTGATTATGAAATACCGTCATTCATCTAAGCCCTCTGTGTGTTGAGTTATTGAAATCAAAAGCACTAAGCTGCATATTATTTGATGAGTTTCCCCATGTTTCCTCATACCATAAAGAGGATGTTGTGTGTGGCCATACGAAATCTACTTCTTGGTCATGGACAGATTTTCATGGGGACGTGGGGAAACACGTCTAGTGACAACTCCCACTGTGGGGCTGGCTTGGGGAATGACATCACAGACGGGAGTCTTCATCCTGTCTTCACAGGACACCTTCATTCAGCTGGCCCCGGCTTGGTTAAAGAAAAAAGTTGGCTTGCCCCATGAATGACCCACTTATGAACTAAATTAAGGCATTCCAGAAACTTCCCATTCATGTTTTTGCTGGTGATATTTGAGGAAATTGTGTTAGGTTTTAAAAATAACTATTATAATGTTAAAAGCTCACATAGCGTGAGGAATTAAGGAATTAGATATTTCTGGAAAGCCTGTGAGCACCTTGCTGCTGAATGGAAATCAAAATAAGCTTTAGGGGTGATTGTCCATTTAGTGTGATTGTATCAGACATGCCTGTTTAATTTCTATCATACTTGCATCACAGTTTATGATTATATAGACATTGTCTCAGGGGTCACTCCCTTGCCTCATCTACGTACAAATGTCCCTAATGGTGATTTTATATGTCTGACGTGATAATGGTTTCTTATGTTTTTAAGAATGTAAAATACGCTTCATATTACCAGGACTGAAAATGAGCCCTCGGTGGTCCACCTATCTTACCTCTCTTCTTTTGTTAGCTCCCTTTTCCGTGTGCTCTGCCATCCTTTCCATTAGAACTCCTAATTAAAATGTAATTTTTAAAGTTTCCCTCACTGGGAGGCGGGCTGACGTGTGCTCATCCAAAGTGAGGCTCCTGGCCGATTGAGGTTTATTTGAGTCTAATTGATGTTCAGGAGCAATGGCCATTAACCCAGGCCTCCGGTACTGGAGGGATGCTGTTCCCAGCCAACTGAGGCATGAATCAGGTTGCAGGCAAAGCAGAAGAATGGGCAGCAAAGGAGCTGTTACCACAATGGGGCTGCTCTAGATACGAGCCAGAGCCATCAGCATCTCCAGCCTCTCTAAGAGACAAAAGCTGTTCCAAAACCAAATGCGGATTCTATCCACTCGGAAGAAGCAGAGAAGAGAACGGAAGGCAGGAGGGGACCTACGAAAATCACTGGTGGGGGCATTGGTGTGTTCATGAGGTGGAGCTGTGTGTGTGTCCTTGCATGGAAATGATCTTCTGCGTCATAATTAGCCCATGAGTTGGCAGATAAGCAGTCCTGTGTGCATACAGCCCTATCACACTCCGGGCAGTTTTCCGGCTGGAATACTTGTGTGTATTGTGATGCCAGTTTGCTGATTTCTTCTCTACTAGAAAGTCCACACGATACCTCTTCTAACAAGGGACAATATGATGTGACAAGCAACTGAGTGGTTATTGGTACTTACTCCTTTTCCATCTTCAGTAATCATGCCATTACTATTTTAGAATATTGTTTTGATTTCTAAGGGAAAATTCTCTAAGTGACTTCCCTTTCTAGGCATGGAGGGCGGGCATGGTCCTCACTGGCTCACCCTCTATCCTGTTTGTTTTCTTAGGCTAAGGGGCTGCTGTCTTGTCTTTCTTTATGTAATGTTTTTCTTACAGAGCTCATCCATTTTAGGGTGTGGTGAAATGTGTCATTGTCAACTACTTCATTTTCAAACTCCTCCCGTGGTTTGGGAGGGTTCTCGTGTCACCGGGCTTTGCCTTTAGCTGCATTCAGCTCTCGGGCTGAAGTCCTCTCAAGGCCTTACAGGGATGGGTGCATGAGAGAGCTGCAGCTCGGTGTCTGGCCTCTCATCAGCTACGCCAGATGCTGATGCATCTGGAGCCTTGATAGCTCCCCCATAGGGATGCCCTGATGTGGCTGTCTTTTGCACATCACCTGACCTATTCCTGAGGGAGTTTATCCCAAGACCCAGGGGAGAAGGCAAGGCTTCTTATGACCTAATGATTAACGTTATGTGACACTATTTCCATGTTCTGTTTCCTGTAAAGCCGAGAGGCTGTAGGTTGAGCTGCTCCTTCCTAGGGAGCTATCGTGGCAGACTGGCTGCCAGGCACCCCTTATGTGTTACTCTTATGCTAGCTTTGGGAAAGAGGGGCTTCCATAACCTAGCAATTAACTTACAGGAAATAAAAAAAACCTGAGCTTCTAGAACATATCCTTGAAAGCCAGATATTTTAAAAGGGGACTTTTCTCTGACATTAAATTGAAGGACAGACCACCTGAAAGAAACCATTTAAGGGTGTTGCAACCTTGGGTTCCCTGCGGTTTGAGTTGGAGCCTAAAAAAAAACTGCTCGGCGGTACTTAGAGCTGTCCCTGTACGTTGCCCATTCAAACTTCCCCAACACCCAATTCCCGACTGACATAATGAGGCCCTATCTCCTAAACCTGTTGTGTCAAAAAATCTTCGTGAAGTGTCTTCATTTACATATTTCTAACATTGTGGAAACAATCATAATAGCCGGTTCTGTCAGGCCCATTGTAGCAGGCTTTCATTCTCTGATTGACAGGGCTAATAATTGATACTATGGGTCTATCTATTAGAGTTCTTGTTTATTTGGCATTATATTCAACAAAACAGGCACCGAAAATCCTTAGAAGTGTTATGGTAAATGTAGCCATCTATTCTTTGCTCCTGTCATCGCCAATGGTTTGGATCAAACTGTCCCTAAATTAGTCAACTGGAAGAACATTCTTTATCTTTTATTTAGGATATTTTCTGATGTCTAGCATTATTTCCCCTGTAATCATTCAGCCTTATTGAGTGGCAGCTATACTTCAGAATTTCAAAGGAGCCTATACTGAGGAAGGTATTTCTTTTCTTAGCTGTTCACTCTTCCTGATGGGGAAGACTTTGCATGGCCATTTAGACGCTAAGGAATCTGACGGGGAAGGAGAAAAATTCAGATGTACACAATAGAAAGCCTTTCAGCCCACCCTAATTCTCACTGTCTCCATCCCCCACTTAAGAAATCATGTGGATCAACCAAACTTTGTGGAAGAAACACATGTTGGGTGTGTGTGTGTGTGTGTGTGTGTGTGTGTGTGCTAGCTGTGGTACAAAGGAATACAACAGATGTGGGCTAAAATGTCACCTGTCTGGCTGATACAAATGTTCACAGAGAACTCGAGGGGGTCCAGCTGACATAGCTAAGCATGGCAGGGCTGCCTCTGCTTATGGGAAACATCCCCTGGCCAGGCACCTCCTCTCAGTACAGAATCCAAGCGGTGTCTGTGAGGGTACAGACTCTGACTGACTCCACAAGGATAGAGAAGATCATCCCAGCTTTGTTCTCCTCACCTCAGCCTTGGCCACTGAATCATTCACCACACCGTCCGTTTATGACAAGAATCTTCCCACCGTGTTTTCTAGGCAATCTCCTGTTCCAATATTCTTCCTGTTGTGTAGTCTTGTCGCAAAGCCGAGGCTTCCTTCGGTGTCTGTAACAGTGACCACCAGGTGCCCAGTAGGCTTTCCTATCCACCCATTGGGTCCCTCCTGTCACATGACCTTTCCATAAACATTGTCTGAGTTAGTAGGAAATACATATGATTACTACAAAGGCCTTTGACATCCGTGGGCTATTTAAGTCTGCCCATCATAAACCAGTCACAGAATGGATCTTAAATGGTTGTCTACCAATGCAAAACAATTCCAGTTGCTGATAGGACATACAGGTGCTTCAACTGTAAGAGTTTGTGTGTGTGTGTGTGTGTGTGTGTGTGTGTGTGTGTGTGTGTGTGTGTGTGTGTGTAAATTTTCCTATAGGGAAAAGAAAATTCTGAAATCTATATCTAAAAGTCAATGTTTGCAATGGAGGCAACAAAATCAACCCACAATTTTGCTCATGTTTATACTCTCTCCCTTTTAATAAACGTTTTCAAATTGTGCTCGTTGCTGTCTTAATTGTGTCTCTGGTCTCCAGTCTCTAAGTCCTTCATTCAACAAGCAGTTATTGAGTTTTTAATGTGTGTCCAGCATTATTCTTTGGGGGTTTCTGTCAACTAATAATGGATTTTAAGAACTGTAATGAGTAAAGCAGTTGAGTGGCACACACTCTAATTCTGGCACGTGGAAGGAGTCTTAACTTTGTCCTCTGAATTATAGAACTCACCAGTGAAACTGTGTAGAGATGGACTTTACCTTGAGAGATTTTAAGTCACAACCCATACGTTTTGATGATGATGGAAGTGCTAGTTACGTTTTGGTCAACTCGATACAAACAGGAATCATGAGTTTGCCTCCATGTAGGCAAGACTATGGGGCATTTTGATTTGATTAATAATTACTGTTGTAAGCCACACCCATTGTGGTGGTATGAACCCTGGGTAGATAGAATGGGGGTGTGTGATAAAGCACGCTTAGCAAGACGTGAGGACAACCCAGTATACAATGTTCCTCCATAGCCTCTGCCTCAGTTCCTGCCTCCAGGTTCCTGCCTTGAATTCCTGCCCTGACTTTGCTCGATGACGGACTACTGCTTAAAGATGAAATAAACTCTTTCCTCCTCCCCAAGTTGCTTTTGGCCACCGTGTTTATCACAGCAGTAGAAAGCAAGATAAAAACAATGGGTTCATTAAAATTTTCCATGTCTTATGTAGACATTTTTGTAACTTGGGTCTTTTTAACAAAAATTTCCAATTGGTATGGTTTGTCTGATTGGTTGGCATTAAGATTTTTCCATAGCTACCCTTATAACTCTTTGAGTTTCTGTAAGGTCAGTAATGGTCAGCTTTGCTTGCATTCTTAATCTGTGTCCTTTTGTTTCTTTTCTTGGTTAGTCTGGCTGTAGGTTTGTCAATTTTATTGATCATTTTGCAGAGCCAACCTTGCTTGCATTGATTTTTTCTCTCTCTTGTTTTTCTATTCTTGCTTACTGATCCCCACTCTAGTCTTTCCTTTTTTTTCTGTCATCTGTTTGCTTTATTCACTATTCCTTTTCTTTTTTTCAAATAGAAATTATAGCCATCAAAACTCAATATCTTTATGATTCTCCACTATAAGTAGTTACTGCTATACTTCCCCTCAAGCCCTGCTTTAGCTGTAGCTCATAAATATTTTTAATCTAGTTTCCATTAAGCTCACACTATTTCCTAATCTTCTATGTTAATTTTTCCTTGATCAACGGGTTCGTTAGAATTGTGTCTTATTTCCAATTGCTGGTTGACATCTTACATTTCCTCTCACATTTTTTTTTTGATTCCTAATTTAAATCCATTGTGATCAGAAAAATAAATATTTTTGTATGGCTTCAAATCTCAAAAAGTCAGAAAAACTTTTCCTGTTTTCTCTTTTGTCTGATCTAGTGCCTTCCCATCATTGCTTTCTGTGTGTTTTTCTTTTGTTCAACACACACACACACACACACACACACACACACACACACACACTTTAATAGTGGTCTTGAAACAATCAGTATAGTGAGAGTGTCAACACATGTGTCACTTCTGTTGCTTGTGTGTGCGTGTGTGTGTGTGTGTGTGTGTGTGTGTGTGTGTGCATGCTAAAATACCCCGCCTAACTCTGAAATCACTCTACCCCTGGAAGTTCTTAGTCTCGGATTCTCCTGCCTCAGCTTCCTGAGTAGCTGCGATTACAGCCTTGTGCCACCAGACCTGGCTGTATTCTAAGCTTGTTTATTTATTATTTATTAATTTGTTGCATAATTAATTATAGCTTTGAGGCACTAGGGACTTGACTTTTGTTTATTCTCTCCCTCACACACATATGAGATGCCAATATCTCATCTATCATCTACATAATATATATCATCTATGTATTTTTAACTTCTTTGTGTTATTATTTATTGAGTTTCTACAATACATAATCAATGTTTATCATTTGATTACAGTGTGTTATGGAAGTGTTACATTTGTTGTTATTTATCTCACCTCTATCTTTGAAAGTCCCAGTATCACATAGCATCAACTGGTTTCCTTGCAGCTTTCTGAGGCTCGTTTATACATCTTCATTTCTCATTTCCTTTCCTTTCTCTTAAGATGGATAGCTCCTAATCTATTTTCATAATTTTCCATTTTTATAGTCATTCAAGTATTCTTTTAAACACCTTCAGTCAAATTTTTATGTCATTCTTATTTGTTTTCCCAAATCTAGAAGTCTTGTTTTGTTGTCTGCTTTTCATGGTCTGAGTGGCATTTTAAAGCACACCATTTTGTATGATATACTTTCATCCTTAAAATAAAATCTCTTTTAATTTCTAAGCATCATTCTAACAATGACTTCAGTGGCTCAGTCTGTGACTCTGAGGTCTAGGACTTCTCAGAGACAACTTGTGTCAACTTCTCTGTCTTATGTTTCAGCAATAATTTTGTGCATCTTTGTATGCCTTGTCATTTTTGTTTGAAAACTAAGGCAGTTTGATGACGTGTTACTGCAATTCTGGATTCTGATCTCTTAGCCTCTTTTATTACTGGCTGTTTGGTTGTTGTTGATGATGATGATGGCTCTGTTCTTGCTTCTTTTTGCATGACTTTCCTTTTCAGTAGGTAACACTCATGTCTCTGTTTTTATTTTGTTTCAAATTTTTTACTTAATCATTAATTTGACAGAACAGTTCCTTTCTAGAGTTCCCTTAAGTGGCCTTAGTGACAGCATGGGGATGAGTTAGAGGTGATACTTAATGGTGTTGAACCAATAAGACTTCTGTCTTCTTCTGGGCTTGTGGCACAGTGGTACACCTGTTGCCTAGTATTTGTGAGGCCCTGGGTTCAATTCCCAGAACCACAATAAGTTAATTAGTTTGTTAATTAAAATCGAAAAATAGTCACAAGACTATTTTTCCAAAATGTTGATAACAAGTCATAAGAGTATTTGTTGATAACATAATTTGGAGCATAAGGTGATACATTGGTTGAGGGATGGTAGCATTCATTCATTCATTCATTCATTCATTCATTCATTCATTCATTTGTCCTCAATCATCCTGATGCTACTTCTTATGTACCTACTGGTACCTTCTGGCCCTGGAAACATAATTTAGAGATGGGAGGATTGTCTTTGTCATAGAATCCCTCAAACTCAGTAACTCTTTCATGACACTGTCCTGGGAATAGAGCTGAGGTTACCGAGAATAAAGTTAGGATTGAACCGAAGGGTCAAAGAAACCCTCTTGCTGGGACATTTGAGTTTGGAGATGAAGGATGGTTTGGTTAATTAAGCAGGAAGAATTGACAGAGAGAGGAGAGAGCACAAGCAGGGTCTGCAGCAGGGAAGAAAGCCACTCACTCTGTCAGCAGGAGGGGCATTTCACGGGACTGTGTGGAGAGCGAGGTCTAGCTGTGCCCCGGAACCTGTTGAAGAGATGGAGAGAGGATGCTCAGCGCTTCTCCTTTCCTGAGGATGTGGCCAGAAGCTGCTCCCTCTGGGAGTCACTCTGGTTGATAGAGGGGGAACACTGATGGCCGAGAACAGCTGAAGGAATGAGTGTCACGATGTTCTGAGCTCCACGCTGGAGCCTGGAGCTGGGTGGAGATCGTGGTCATAGTCACTCCGAGTAGACTGTTTAGAGATGAATGACAGTCAACAGGGATATAACAGTTTCTGCGTGAGTTGTTCACTCTGAGAGAGTGCTGAGTGATGATGATGCCAATCCAATCCTCTCCACCTTTTCTGTCCCCTCCCTGAAGTATCAAATGTATACATTTAAATGTCCCATCTTCTGCTGCATCTACCATGTGACTAATAAAAAAGTTAATAGACATTAATTGTTGTCAACTTTGCCAAAAGACTCTCATGAATCTTGTTTTTTTTTTACATTCTGTTCATCTTGGAGCCTTTATTGCATCTCAGCAGGGACCACTTGGAAGCACCAGGGAGCACTTGGAAGAAAATATTCTTGGCAGCTCTCAGGTCAAACTGTAGCCACTCCTCTAAAGACTGACTTTGGATGTTCTGTAGGGAATAGATATATTTCTCAACTGTGGGTTTTTTTTTGTAACTTTGTGATACAGTTACTCTCAGTATTTTCTACATCCAATTATGACCATTTGCAGAGTGCAACAATAGCTTTTTAAAATGAACTCATAACACCAGTCGATGCATGTACACATGGACACAGCCACATAGCCTCCCCCAGCTTCTCCATATTAGCCTATGATTGGAAATTGCTGATTGAACTTAGTAACTACCATGTGAATGCATTAGCCTACGAACAAAGAAACACTTGCTTTTGTTTTTAATTTAGAGATTTCTTTTTCTTTTCTTTTTCTAAGAATGAGTATAGATAATAAGTTAGTAAAAATTTACAGAGAAATCATGAATGATCATATATTTCCCTAACGCATAAATAACTTAGGCAAAAATCCATGTTTAGATATAAATTCAAGAGCATAAATACATTGGCTAACTCTACTTCTGTACCTGCTCACATACCTGTTGGGGAGAAATTGGATCAATTGGCCAAATTTACATAGCAAAAGCAATATCGTATCACTCTCTTTCAAGTAACATCACGTTACTTGACTTTTTACTACTGTTTACTTAATATCTGTGCACGCATGTCCATGTGCGTGGGGCCAGGGGTGCCGTGGTGCTTGTGGACAAGCTGAGGAGGGAGATTCTCTCCTCTCACCATGTTTATTCTGGGACGTAACTCAGGTCCTCAGGCTGGAGGCAAGCATCATTACCCACTGAGCCATCCCTCGAGCCTAAGAATTAATTACTGGGTTGGAATGCTGTTTGTCCAGTAATATAAACTATTTGTAGCACTGACAGGAAAGTAATTTGAAATGGGCCTTCATGTCACTTGAAGTCAGCTCGCTTGACTGACATCATTCTGCTGCCCCCTGGGCTCGTGTCGGGACTTCTCTGAATAGTGTCATGACATGAGAGACGCTTTGAAAGCTTTAGGTTCAGGTGGCTGAGATGTTCACTGGTGGTTCAGGGCACAGGGCATCACAGAGTTGGCATGTCTAAGACTCTCTTGCCGCCTCTTCCTGGCCAGTGAGTTGCCAGGCTGCAGGAACTTAGAGGGATCGGCCCAGGCTCCCTTCCTTTCCCATGTTCCCTTTGCCTTCTGACCCCCCCCCGTCTCTATCTCTCATTGCTTCCTTCACATTCGCTCCTTTCTCTCTTTATATCCATGCAATTATGTTATTGTCTGAAATGACACTAGCTCTATCTACACAAGAATATCCAACTAGGATTTTTTTTTAGAAAGTTGCTAATTAAAAAAAAAAATAATCTTTGTGTGTATGTGTGTGTTTGCACACGTGCACACGTGCAAAGTATGCATATGTGTATGTGAGTGCCTGCACTTGCCATGACACACGTATGGGGCAGGCAGAGCACACCCTTTGTAGCAGTCTCAGCTTCCCACCGGCTTGAGACTGAGTCGCTTAATGCTCGCCACTGTGCACCCCAAGCTAGTTAGTCTCCGAGCTCTTGGAGATTCTCCTGTCCCATCTCCCATCTTGTCATAGGGATTACATACGTGCTAAGATAACACATCCAGCTTTACAGGAATTCTGGTGTCCAAACTCGGGTCCCCACGCTCGTGTGGCACTCCTTCTACACACCAAGCCATCTCCCCAGCCTAAAGTTACTTTAGTTTTGTTGTAGTGCGTTCTGCTTCTAAAGTTTATCCGCTGCTCGCTTTTAGTGGGCACATGTGTGTGAGTGTTAGCGTGTGTGCGTGTGTGAGTGTGTGTGTGTGTGAGTGTGTGTAAGTGTGTGTGTGTGTGTGTGTGTGTGTGTGCGCGCGCGTGCGGGCGTGCAAGGCTGGATCTGGAATTCTGAGAACACTTAAACATTCTACCATCGTGACACTGCCCCAACTTTGATTTTGTTTTTAAAACACAGGCTGTATTTAAGTCCCATCCTTCCTCCTGCGACTGCAGAGTCTCAAACTGCCCATGTGTTGTCCCCAGCCCGTTGCCACTGTTTGTTCGACCTGTTTACTCTCCTGTGAGCACCCCGTTCACCACTCAGACCTTTCCAGACTCTCTCTGCAGCTCCCTGTGCTGCTTGCCTCCCACACATTCTACTGTACCTGCAATGTGCACATCCCTATGGATTTCATGCCAATGGCTGTGGCGTCCTTGCCCGGGGGTTGTAGAATTCTTCACTGCCTTGGGTTTTCGTAGTGTCTCACTCAGCAGCCTTTCATCTTCACTTGTTTTGTGGCTGTAGCCTCTCGTCCCTAAGCAACTCTTCTCTTCATCTCCACTAACTGTTGGGGATGCCCCACCCTGCTCCTCTGCTGTGCTCACTTTGGTTTAAACAGCTGTTTTATCTTTACAATGGATTCACAAGGAAATCATGTACTCATATTAGTGACTAAAGGCTAATGAGTGCTCTTCTTCATTAATTGCTAGTTTTCTACTGCTCTCTTCCACACTACTCTAAAATGCACGAGTATTCAGACATCGGTATCCCTAGTGATCCACAGGAGCTAGTCCAACACTTGGCTATCTTCAACATTAATTTCTTCAGCCATTCTGAAATACTAATGATGTTAATGACAGCATCAATGAGTTATCAAGTCTGTGCTGCATCTTCTTAGCATGTCGTACTCAAAATCTGCTCCTAATTTCTCATTCTCTTCTACGCAATCTGACTCTGCCAGTATGCCCCTTATCCTGGTACCCCAAGTTACCCATAAGCTAATGGCTTAAAATTTTGTTGCCAATCTATGTCATTCCTTGAAATATCCAAGTTTCTGTATTTATGTGAGCAGATGCTATCACTGCACAGATATCTGGTAAATGTCTCTCATTTACTGTGACCCAGAGTTTTCCCTTCCCCACTCTCATTTACTGTGACCCAGAGTCCCCCCTTCTCCACTCTCATTTACTGTGACCCAGAGTCCCCCCTTCCCCACCTGCCAACCCCTCTGTTTGTCTCCTCCATCATTTTAAACAACTTGGTCTCCCACTGTTTTCTGAACTTGGAAATCTTTGGGTTATTTCCAAGACTCATCATTACCTATTCTACACCCACTCACCAAAATCTTCGTACTACCAAGAAGGTAATGCAAAGCCAGCCAGTCTGTGACATTTTAGGTGGGCCACCATTGCCTCTCTCTGGTATCACTGCAACAAAACCTCCAGTTTCTCTGCCCCCATGTTCCTACCTTATATTTCCATCAAATGGTAGCAGCCAGGCTGTGGTCCTCGCTGTGTGAAACACTCTTCTTTCTCTAAACTGTCCGGTGAATTCCCGTCTTCTGTGTCACGGTCTTTCTCGGGCTATCCCATGCAGCCTTCCCTCTAAAGCTGTTCTGTCCTTCTGCTTCTCCATCCAACAGCCCTGTGTGCTCCAGCTTCGTTCATTTGTACTGTAGACAAGCCCGCCTTGCACTGATGCTCATTTCCTGTAGTAGCCGTGCGAAACCAGGAGAACACAGCTTTACCAGCCCACACGGAATCCCTTCCTGTCATTAACTTAAATTCATAGCAGTGGAGAGGTCACCTTTGACCACGAAGCCAAAACAACCACTTCTGATCACGCCATTGTAATTCTCCTCGTGGCAGTTATCGGCGTTTTAATTTTGTCCCCCCTTGTCTCTCTTCATCTCTACCCCGTCTACATCTTCAACGATAGTACCTACCATTTAGCGGGTTTTCAATTAAATATGTTACTTCAATAGTTGAAATTAGCCTTATTAACTGTAAGAGCAGGGAAGGTCTGCTAATGAACCGGAATCTACTGCATTTTGTACTTGAGAGAAGAGCCTTCATAATTCCTTCTTAATAGCAGACAAAAGTGATCTTTAAATGAGTCTTTGACTGGCACAGCAGAGAAACTTAAAGTAGAATTCCAAGCCTTGAATTTTCTGGAAAGCAATGACAACTACATGAAGGGTTGGAGGCTGATTGAGCAAGGTCTGCTGTCCCCCTGACTCATTTTACCCTCACCTTTCACAGTAGACGAAAGCACACACACACACACACACACACACACACACACACACACACACACATATATATATATATATATATATATTTAAAAATCTGATACCACCCACCTCATTTGACTTTGGTAGTCTGCTGCTTCAGCATAAATGAGATCATTCTTGGCCATGAAGTATGACATCGTTCCAATTAGTTGTTTAGCACCTGTCAACTTAGCTATGGTGGTTGATTGAGTTCAGCTTTTACTTTCTTCATGGAATAACAAATCACGCGCATGATACAAGGCACGTTTTATTTTCCTTTTAATACTATATTATGCTTCATGCAATAAAGTCTAATTGTTATTGTTGCCACATTATCACATTAATTTGATAATAACAATGATTTGCACTTACCGGGTACCTAAAGTGATGCAAGCTCCTTGGGCAAAAAGGCACGTACTTTACGTGTATGTAGTTACCGCCTTTTCTCTGTCATCTTCATGAAGATGTGGGTTTTGTTGCGCATCTTCCTTTAGGTTCTGAAACCACACAAGTGCTTCGAAGTGGACATAAAATAGTTACAAGCATATAACACCAGTGGTCAAATTAGACAACTATCATTTCACATGTTAATACATATACATATAGGCTATGTAATATATGTATATACATTTATATACATATATATATATATACATATGTATATATAATCTCTCTTTAATCTTCCCTGTACATATCTAGCATTCCTATAATAAGGACTAATGGTCAATTCTACATCCAATGATTTGGTTTTCTCGTGATACCCTGGTGGTATTCAGCAGAGTGGCCACGCCTCTCTTCTTTGTCAGTACACCGTATGTGTGCAGGAGCCACGCTGGCCTCTTAGCACCTCCAACCTTTGGTAGACTTCCAGATCTTCTAGGACTCAGCCTCAGTTTCATAGCTCATTTCCTGGAAAACGCCAACTGACTCATGGCTGACAAGTGCTTCAGAGGGCCTCACGCTGTCCTGTGTAGTCCAGCCAGTGGGCAGCGTGCTGCCAGAGGCACTGACTAGTGGCTCCTCGGTACCTTGTGTGGCTAACCCAAATTGACAGGTACAGTGGATTCAAGGTTCTTTTTTTTCCCCCTCTTGTCTTTTAACTAACTTGAAATGAATTGCTTTTAATATTAGTTACTCAGATAACTTATTCTATTCTTACTACATTGGGTTAAATAAATTATTAATATGTTTTCCACAGATTGTAAAATGTAGCAAGGTAGGAAATTTAAAACAATGACTTCTATCGATTGCTATGTAGCAGTCATGTCCTACTGTAGTATGAACTTAAGAAACTCCAGCCCCAAGCCCCGCCCCATCCCCGAGTGGAGCTATGGAAGACTTCAGACTCAGGAAGAACAGAACAGGCAGCTACCCTCCAGCCTGTGTGGCTGGTGTGCACCGAGAACCCGCGGAAACACGCTCTTTACTCTTAGATCAGTGATAGTCTTTCATAAACGGAGCAAGAGGCCACTTCTCAGCCCTGCACTGAGGCTTCTTACTTCAGCACACAGGTGCTACATTTAAAGGAACGAGAATGTTACGGACATAAAATGTCATTAATGGTGGTAGACACTCATAGAAAGTGAGGTCATTTCCTCAGAGGTAGAAGGAAGAAAAAGTAAATGTTTATATTTTATGTCACATGAAACATACTTGTCATCGTGTAATAGCTCGACGTATTTGTCATTTAGTCTTCTAATATGAAAATGCAGTCTTCTGTGTAGTCAAGGGGTATGTCAGAAAAGCAGACCAAGGGATCTTAGAAAAGGGAATATAGGAAGTCAAGTACTAACAGAGGCTGGGGGTGGCTGTGTGAGGTGCAAGCAAGAGAAGATATAAGAGAAAATGCTGATGCTGGGAGTCTCCCCTTCCAAAGAGAAAATAAAAACTAAGACAGGATTACACAATGGTTTTTAGGCCCAGGCCAATTTACATACACTGAATCTTGGAATCAGTGTGTATTAGCTCTAAATAAATATGCAACAGGAATGACAAATCCCCTCAGTGTAAAATAGAATTGAGTGAAATATTATTGAAAGGAAGGAAGCGGACACAGAGAAGACACCTTTCACCAGATGGAGCATATAGGTATTGCTTTAGCTGATAAATTAAAAAGTGATCATTCCAGAATTTACATTCAGAAAATCATGGTTGGCACAGGGGAGGAGAGAGGGCACCTAAGCACAATGGAGGAGAACAGGGGAGAGACGCTCATGGGAAGTTTCCTTTTTTTTATTTTTCTAAGTAAGAAGTCTTATTAGAAAGAGAAGGGGGGGGGGAGGAAAGAGAAAAGAGACACAGAGACAGAAAGAGGACAGAAGAGAAGAGGGAGATGGGAAAATTCCTGTCTGCCCCAGGGAAACAGCAGGAAAGAGAGAGGGAAAGAGCCCGTGTGAAGTTTCTAGACAATATGCCCAGACGACATCTAAGGGCAAGCACGTGTCAGAGTGTGGCGGCTTGGCTTGCACCTGTCACATCGTCGCTTTGTGGGAGGTCAAGCAAGGAGGCTGTGTCAAGTTTGGGCCAGCCTAGTTCTGGGCAAGCTTTGGCTACAGTGTGAGATCCTATCATAAAAAAGGAAATAAAAACATACATACAAACAAACAGACAGAGAGAGACATTATCAGTCATCAAGTAGGGGATATGAGGACAAAGCAGTTATTATATATTTAATTTATTTAGGAATATCAGGTGAACAGAAACCTGTTTTAGTATCAGCTTTGACTTTCATAGAAGCAGAGTAATTGTCTGGCTTTGAAACTTCAGGTGGGAAATTCAGATTCTATCCAAGTCCACGATGGATGAGTGTATTGGGGTTCCTTCCAGGGGTGAGTCAAACAGGGCAGCAGCACAGACAAGTCCCTCCCCGGCAAGGGTAGGACCTCGCCACTGAACAGTTTCTTCAGTGAATTGTTCTGCCTATCTAACGACCCTCCATGACCACATGCAGCCAGGGCCACTAGGCAGCGATGGGTGCGTCCCATGGGACCACCCAATCATCCATTGCCTCAGCAGCTATAGTTTGTGATAAAGGCAGTGGGTTCCTTACCATTTAGATGGGTAGCAAATGTTTCCCATCATTTCTAACATGAATTATAAATAAGAACTAAATGTTGGTTTGCACAGGAAAACATGATGGATATCGCTAACAGGCAGTGGCCCATGGGGAAGACCCATGCTCCATGTCTAGTCTGTGTAGGTCTTGTGTGTGGTTAATATTACCCAGGCTTCTTATTAATAATACCCAAATTTCATTTCCTGCATTAAAACTGAAACAAAGGGTGTTTTGAGCTTTGATTTTTTTTTTTTTTTTTTTTTTTTTTTTTTGATTCATTTGCTTTTGACACTGGCTCCACTTAGACCTGATTTTTGTTTAGGATGAAGACGTAAGTGTTGAAATACACAGCATGGCGTTTTTTGCTTTATGAGTGAAAGACCAATTTTTGGACATTGAGAAACACTGAGAGACAATCTGTTCTTGGAAATTTACCAAGCACACTTTGCAGAGGTTGTAATTCTACTCAGCACACCTTTGGATGCTCAGCAGAGTTTATTGCAGATTAGTAACAGCTATGTGGATCACATGTTCCGATGCTTTTTATCCACTAAGGTGTCATTTAACTTCATAAGTCCAAATGCACAATGTGCAAGCTGTCCCAAACTTGTGAACAGTCTGTTTCAAGTTTGTATGGAATTTAGAATTTGCAGCACATTTTCCGACAAAAATAATGTTGTGAGTTGTGTTTGAAAAAGCCAGGCCAGCCCCAAAAGAAACTGCTATTTAGTCTATAAATTAATATGTTGATTCTAATTGTACTGTTTAAGTTTTATCTATTTTTATTGTGTGTATATATATATATATATATATATATATATATATATATATATATATTGAATGTTTTGCCTGCATGCATGCATATGAACCGCATGAGTGGTTAAAACACTTTCTGATCTCTCAGAGGACCTGGGTTCGTCTCCTAGCACCCACATCAGGAACTTCACATCCTTCTGTAACTCAAATTCCATGAGATCAATGCCCTCTTCTGGCCTCTGTGGATATTGTATGCACATGGTGCATGAACATATACTTGGTACTCATGAATGCACAGAAAACAAACAAGCAAATGATCTTTTGTTTTGTTTTGTTTTTATAAAGGACTCTTCCCAGGTGATCCCAGGCTGTGTCAAGCTGAGCACTGAAACAAATTGACTATCACAAGCTCCAAGGCCGTGTATCAGTGCATTTGTGTTCCGTATTCACCTATAGGTAGAGCTTTTCAAGCGAGTAAGCTATGAGGAAGAGGCCACACCTAATCCACCTCTCCTTGCAACTGTGTTCCACTCTTCTCTTTCCGATAGAGCAGCCCCAGCCACTTCAGGACAGTTAGCTCTGCTTCCTTGCAAGCTAAAATATGCAATGGAGAGAGCAAGCAACAAGGTGTCAATTTTTAGACAATGTTTCAAATCCCAATCTCATTCTTTCTTCCTTCTGTCTTCTGAACTACCTCCAGTCCTGTGCTCATGACCTCATGGGATGATGGAGGCGACTGACCAGGGCTAAATTCAGTCACATCAAACTACAAATGACAGTTTTTAACACAGGTCCCATTTCTTTGTTGTCCCTGTTTCCCACAAAGATTGTTGTCCACAGATGAACCTATTGATACTCAGTAGGACGGCAAAGCTTAAACAAAGCTTAGTGGCAGTTTTAAGTGTGTGTGACGCAAGAGCTCACCTTGGAGACTCTGGATTCCTTCCAACTCCTTTCATCTTCTCTCCTGTTTGTTCTCCTCGTATTTGCAATTTATAACTGAATATATAAAGTACATATGAATTAGTATATAACTGAATGTATATATATACATGTATACATAGCTTTTGCTCTTTTATCAAAGTTAGTATTTTACTTTTTTATACAAATATGTTGATAGTATATACCAGAGTATTTATAAAGGGAAGGGGGTGGAGAAATGGGTAAAATTGTTCAAATAATACAAATAACACAATGCTTCAGTTAGGCTACAGGATTAAATGTTAGTCATTGAATTCACTGTGGGGTTTTATAATTAATAACTCATGACAAGAATAACGGCTTCTAGGTTTATGGGGTCTTAACCATCGAGTAGATGTTGGTTATTTATATCAAGGTATAAACCTTGTGGTGGAGAGTAGAGAAGGGACAATGATGAGTATGTTTAATGACAACAAGGGCTTTGAGATTGCTGTAAGAACCAGGACCTTTACATGCAGGCGTCAATAAAAACCAAAGTGAATAAAAGGAGCCTCCCAGTGGAAGATGGCAGAGCGGTCAGGGCGCTCAAGCCCAGCAACTACCTCAAGATGTCAATTGAAAAAAGTCAAAGTAGCCAAAGAAACCTAAGCAGAAGGGATGCGTGCAGAACCACAAAGGGTATTTTTCATTTGTATGTCCTAATGTCTTATAATATTGTATTTCATAAATAAAATGGAGTTATTTAAAATATGGTTTACTAACACTAATGGCTTTAAATTAAAATCACTATGAAATGTGAATATTAAAAAATATAGTTTTCAGTGCTCAAAGTCTTACCCAGTAATTTCTTCATGCTAGGCAAGCATATTGCTAAGTGGCATCTCTCCTCGGCCCCACATTATCTTTTAAATCAGAAAATTAATTTCTCCAGAGGGATATTATTATTGATAACATATGAATTTGATATTTAATATCCTTTTTTTTTTACTATGTAGTACGTACCATCTGCAGACTTTTATTTTAACAAATTAAATTTTATTCATATATCTGTTACGCGTGTGTGTGTGGTGGGGCCTGGCTTTTGCCTTGATGTGAGTGTGGCTATGAACGGGAAACTTGCAGGAGTTGACTTACTCTTTCCATTTTGTGGCCTCTGGAGATCAGACTCAGGTCATCAGGCTCGGGCAGCAAACGCCTTTACCCACCCAGCCATCTGGTCAACCCCTTCCTTCAGTCTTCATTTATCTTTTTACACACAAGGTAGAATAATACCATTTTCATGAAGGTAATGCACCTTCAGCTCTTGCCTTTTTCAGAGGTGAAATCACCCAGGAAATCACTTACGTGCCATGTATTTACTTCCTCTGTTTCTTCCTTATGTATCTATCCTTAAAGCATCCTTCAGAAGCTTGAGCAGAGCTGTCTGTGGTGCTCAATTCCAGTGGCTTTTTAGGCTGGGGTGCATCTGTGTGAACAGAGGTCTCACATGGCTGTCTCGAGGGTTCTTCCCATCACATGGACCCACCTAGTGTTGAGTTTTCAAATACATCTCCTCAGAGTGGGTGTGCTATGCTGGGGCCCTATAAATCATAGAGTGAATGACACATTTAGATAATCTTAGGTTTGGATGCTCATTGCCAATGCTTAATGTTTTTGTTTCTCTCCTCATGGTATACATTGTATGTAACATAAACAACCCAAGCATAATTGACTGTGCATTAAGCATCAGTGCTAGATTGCTCTCTGCACAAGAGAAAAACATTCCCAGCTCTGGGAAGAGCAGGATTCTTGAAGGAGATCATCCTGAATGGAATTTGTGTGATTTATTTTATACATCGGTGTTACTTCTCTAAGTTTATTAAAAATACTTTACTTGCTATAGCTTTTAATGCTGAAATTGCCTTTCAGGGTTTACAAGTGGTTTTGCATTTTTATTGTAATTGTAAATATTTAGATAATCTTCACTAAGAGGTGTCACCATGGAGAAGATGGGGAGGTAGGCAGCAGCTGGCACCCAGATTCCTTTGTGCTACCTGATAAAAGTTTCAGTTTATATAGAATGTTGCATCATTTCTGGGATTCCTAAGTATAAGTCAGTATGTATTGATTACACATAAGTATATGTGCAGTCTCTAATTTTTGATTACTCAACTTTATAACGGCATCAAAAGCGGTAGGCACTGATTGGAACTGTCCTTTGTGATGTGGCAGGGTGGAGCTATGGCACACAGTACTCTCTCGAGGGGTGCCAGGCAGAAGAGAGCAGTCACAATCCCTCAGCCACATGGTCAGACATGGTGACAACTGCCAAGCACCTTGCTCTGTGCTGCTAAGTTGGAGGCTCATGTAGTTCATACATTTTGGGCCGTGCTTGGGTGCAGGTAGGCTGCAGGGCAGAAACCTCACTGTAAATTTAAGATCGTCTACATCCAGCCATCATAGCATCTAAAATCTGGCCTGCCTGGTGCTGTACACAAAGTGCTAATGTTGAGAAATAAGGCCATTTGCTAATTGAATTGATAAAAAAATAACAGGAGTAAGCGAGCCTATGTGTTTTTCTGCATTGCATCTTGAAAAATCTCACTTCTGGCCAAATGGTTTGTTTCAATCAACATTTTTAATGTGTTTCATCTCAATATTAAACTTCTATATGTTTGTGATGACAGTTACAATCTACTGGCACACAATTTCTTCGGTTTTCCAGTCTCTGACTAAATTTGTTTCTTCTCCATTTTCTGGGACTGGAGGAGACTGTTAGCCAGATAGACTGTTGAGGGTACCTTCCCTTGACTTTCCATGGGGTGGATTTGAGTACAGTTCAGGTGTATGTGCATGTGTGTGTGTGTGTGTGTGTGTGCGTGTGTGTGTGTGTGTGTGTGTGCATGTGTGTGCGTGTGCATGTGTATGCATGTGTATGTATGTGTATGTGTGTGTGTGCATGTGCATGTGTATGTATGCATATGTGTGTATGCGTGTGCATGGGTATGCATGTGTGTATGCATATGTGTGTGTGCACGCGTGTGCATGTGTGCGTGTGCATGTGTATGCATGTGTGTGTGCATGCACGTGTGCATGTGTGCATGCATGTGTGTGAAACTCTCATTCTGTCGCCCTCACACTTTGGTTCCTTCACTCTGAGGACAACAGTGACAGAGCTAAGTGAGAAAGGAGACAAACCTTCCCCACTGACCATCGCTGTGGTCTGGCCACTGCCCCGAGGGTCTAGAGAGTCAACTCTAAGAACTGAAGACAGGGTGCTGGGTTGTCCTTCTGAAGCATTAAGACAGGGAACTATAAACGCTTGTCCCACTGATAGATACGGAGTGCTCCTGGGCCTCTAAGCTCAGTGCCCGAGCTCTGCATTGCTCAGCTGCCTTGGCAGTGCCTGCAATCAGTTCAGGAAATGTGCTCCTCAAATGCTCACCCTCACATGGGGAGTCGGGTGCGAGGACACACCCCAGGGCCGTAAGCACTGACCTCACACTTGGTTGTGAATTTCCAGTTCTAGTGCTTTGGCCTGCGTGACTCCCCCTAGCTGCCTGTTGTGGTCACCAGATGTGGAGACGGTTCGTGAGCTCTATGAGGATGGGAGCTGCCAGGCAGCTGTGCCAGGGGGAGCCTGCACTTGCCCCACATGAGGCGTGTGTGGTGGTGTCTGTGGACGTGTGAGATGGTGGCTGTGACTGTGGACATGTGATGTGCAGACCATGCTTGCTCAGCATGTCCCTCCCATGCACTGCTCTTCTAGGACTGCTGGGAACAGCATCCCGATTCTGACCTGGTCCCTGCTGAGACTTGTGCCAGCATCTGCAAGTTCATGTCTTTGAAAACGGAAGACCTTTCTGAGTTCATGGCCAAAGACTGTTGGTTTCTTGGGGCGAGCCATGGCTAGTAAGAATGCAAGGGTGCTGTTAAGTTGTGTGGACATGCATGTCCACATCGCGTATTAATATGGACGAGCCATCTTTAAAATAGTGCTCATAAGGCCATTACTTCTCGAGTTGATTTGATTCTCCTGGCTCCGAGTGCTTACAAAGCACCGAGGTAAGTGATTTTACTAAATTACCCGGCATATCACTTTTGTACACGGCAGTAATAAAGCATGTAGCAAGCACTTGAGGAAGCACATTGTTACCCCGCAGCTTATGCAGACGGGCACTGGCGGTCCCCTCCGGGAGTGTCTGGGCTGTTCTTCCAAGGCTGTCATTGCTTGAGATATGACCATGTTAGATACCTGTTGATGTCCTGTGTTTACCTGTATGCAAACAGAATAACTACCTTTCAAGGAAGCATAAAATAGTGACTCCCCAGTGTCTTTTTCTGCCCTAGGAATGCCTACAAACAAAATAAAGGGAATATACCAAGTGTTTGTTCTGAGGAAAACAGGAACGCATGTAAATTTTAGGAGACATGAAATATGGTCACTAGGAAGCCACATACTGTAACAAGATAGTGAAAATATAGGCTAGAGTGAGGGCTCAGTGGTTACGACCACTGGCTGTTCTTTTAGAGGAGCTGAGTTCAATTTCCAGCACCCACATGGCAGCTCACAAATGTCTCAAACTCCAGAACTGGGGATCCAACACCCTCTTCTGGTCTCCATGGACACCAGGCCCTCGAGTGACATACAGACATTCATAGCAGTAAAAATACCCATTTACATGAAATAAACATAATTTAAGATGTACCAAAGCATAGACGTGTGGCGTCTCAAACATTCTATGCTATAAGATATTTACGAGTTTCTTTCAACATCTTTATTTCTCGTATCTTGATTTCTTTCTATGTCTATTTAGAAGGTCTCCAACTACCATGTAAAAAGAGAGATTTTCTTTTCCAACTCTTAGTTTAATGTGTGTATTTTTCTGTTTTCCTTTCTTTGTTTTCCCAAAGAATTCTAAGACAAACAATTAAACACTATCACTTCTAATTAATTAACTAGTTCATTAATTAAAATTTTGTTTTGTTTTTTGAGATATGGTTTTCTGTGTGGCCCTGCCTGTCCTGGAACTTGCTCTGTTGTCCAGCTGGACTTGTACTCACAGTGATCCACCTGCCTCTACTTTCTGAATGCTGGGAGCTGGGATTAAAGGCTGCGCCACCACAGGCTGGCTTCCTTTTAATTTTTTAACTGATGAGCTGCAAATAGATTGCTAGGTAACTGGTTTTATCTATAAAGTGTGCGTTAAAAATAGTGTTCCCTGGGGGATGGAGGGATAGCTGGTGGTTAAGGGCACTGATCTAGCAGAGGACTGGAGTTGGGTTATCAGCTCTCACAGTAGCTCACAACCATCTGTCACTCCAATCCCGGGAAATCCAACTCCCTCTGCTGGCCTCCATGGACATGTACATGTTGTGTGTAGGCATTTATTCAGACAAAACTTCTATACACATACATAGATTAGAAAATGGAAACCGAATATAACTTTATTGCAAAACTATCCATTGACTAAACGTGAGTCCTCATGCTTTGTTTGCTCGTGAATGATGGCAGAGTAGACACAAGAGTAAGCCATTTGTAAAAACTCTCCAGTGTTTAAATTAGAAGTGTAGTCTTCCCCCCGTTGGCACCGAAATGCCTCTTGTGCGCCTGTATCAGATTTGAGGATTGAGAAAACCCCTGCACCACTACATCTGCATTCATAATTTTTTAAAGCCTTAGATACACAGCCCGTGTGGCATATGTGTGGCTGAAACGATGGTTCTGTGCATTTGACAGAGATTTCAGAGATCAAGAAGGTGTGCTTCTTGTCTTTGAAGTGGTAGAGTACATCTTAACCCTGGGGAGTTGGCGATGGTTTTAAAGTATGGCAGCTGTGTCGCCCCTGTGTGTTATCAGGGTGTTGGTAGAACAGATTTTTGGTTGTTGTTGTTCAGATAGGTTAGCATCTACTCAAATATGCTTAAAAACGGTTTCCTCTCTTACACACCTAGACACACTCCTTAGTGTCTCTCTTATGCAGATTCCAATTGCCTCCCAAATAATTTCTTAGTTTCCTTCAACCTAAAGAGACCAGGTGTCTCTATGATACGTGGTGGCGTTCATTCCCCCCACCCCCTGCCAGACTCCCAGAACAGCACAAGGATGAGGCGCAAACATTAGGGTCCTCTCCACTTATTGTAACTGTCTTAATTGGACGGGATCACAATTACATTTTCTTTTACTGGGATGTGGGTTTCTTTTAGGATGAATCATGAGCTCGGGTTGCTCATGAGGCTCTGAACTTGGCATAATGTCACATAATGGTTTCTACAGAACTATGTAGTCAAACAACAGGAAAATTCATCAAAGGAGAGACGTACTCGGAACGTTTTTAGAGTGAAAGTTAGATTTGAGTCATTCCTATGGTAAGGGCAACAGTGAGCAATTGCCCTCTTAACCGCCTTAAATGCAATCAAAATGACACCAACGGTCTAATTGCTAAAATAGCATCCGGCCCCTTCGACAAATAGGATAAAAGTCAGACTTCACAGGGATCATTGCTATTGTGAAACTAATAATGGCTAGCTCATTATTACTTTCACAAGTATTTTCAATTTTGACTTTTTTCCATTTTGCCCACTCTCACTGGCTATATTTCCCTGGAAATCTTCACTTGTTACTTTCCTATTTCTGGTATCCCAAGTTAGTTCCTCAACCTTTCCTGTGGAAAAGGTGTGTGTGTGTGTGTGTGTGTGTGTGTGTGTGTGTGTGGCGGTGTGGACTGCAAGCTGTGGTCAAAGGCCAGGCTTGATGGGGTCCCAGGCCAGAGAGTGTCCAAGAGTGTTATTGTATATGTGTCATCATCTCTCAGATTTTAGTTGTATCCATAAAGATATATATCCTCAGGTATGTATTTATGAGCTCATTATTTCCTTTAATGTTATTTCAAAAGCTAAAACCATGCTGTATGCAAATGACTCTCCCTTGACCGTTATCATGATAAATGGGAATTTCCAACTTCCTGACACATCTGATAAGTTTATTATAGCCCTCCAAAAGCTCACTTGCCCACATCTTCTAAAAGAATGTAGTAAGTGCTCTACATGGTTGATAGGGAACTACTAGGAATATTAACTAATAGTTTAATTACATATGTTCAGATGATGAGTCATGAACTACTTTAAGCAGTAGGTGTAGGGCTGTGTGCTATTCCATTGTGTTGTCAGTCTCCAATTCCCGCCTTTTAATCTGTTGCCAGTCCTTAGGGGTTAGGCCTTAGCATGGCGAATGAGTTTGAATAGATGACATTCCTCACATGTGAAGTGTTTTCTTAACTGAGATGAACAGAAATAAAATCACCACTTGTAAGTGTATTGGACATTTCCAAAGTGCCGTCCATATGCATTTATTCTGCATCTCCCAAATGGTATCCGTTGGGTTTTCCTTTGCACTGACAGTTTTTGTCTTTCCTGTTTCATGGGGGTACAGTTTGTCTGTGGGTCACTGTACATTGCCTTCCTTGTGCCTCAGGCTCATAACTGGTCCCTCCTAGGAAATGCTGAGAGAGGGTGGACCATATTCATTTAGAAAGCTCTGTGTTGTATTGACTAAAGAACACCGTCCAGATGAGATGCAAAGGGTGGTGTCGGAAGCACTCTTCACCCCAAGGAAGCATTACAAGGCAGAGAAGTAGATATTTAGGGTTGTGTGATCCACAGTAATTACATCAAGGTTTTCCTTCCTTGGCAAACAGTTTAAAAAATATGGTTATCACCCTGTGTTTAAAAATTGAATTCCTACTACAGTGGTAGACATCGGACATTTTGTCTGCGTAGACTATTGAGACTTTGATATTTTTCTCATTCATTTCAAAGAACTTCCCTCATCTCAGAAATTAGCTATTTCCTTGGATAAGGAAAATGTTGCGTATTTTTAGGCCACATTTTGTCATTCTGTACTTTGGGCTATATTGATTTATTAACTTCTATTTGTGACTAGTGAATTTTGATACAAAGATAGTAAGGGCATCTCATTTCTATTATTTCTGAGTTTGTTTGTTCCTTGCAGGTAATTTTTGGCTTTATTCTTGTACTTATGACTTATTTCTATGTGGAATCTCATCCATGTGTGTATTTCTCAGGGGGTTCTCTGACAGCATTAGTTAAATGCCACTGTGTGATTTGCATTTTAAGAAGTGTATGTTTGGACTTCTTTCTCTTCTCTTCTTTATATTTCCTATCTCATCAGGTCTTTTGAAACCGTGTGGTTCTAGTTTCCAGAAATATGGCATAATTTCTAATTACCCTTCTTTATTTTGAAAGAAAAAAGTTCACAGGACTTTTGCCACCCATCTACCTGCAGACTTTGTATGTCTTTCCATATCATTTTTAAGGTTTATTTTTGTTTGATTGATGTTAGAGTATCCACGTCAATCTGTGAGGGGGTCCTTAGAGGCCTGAAGGCTTTGGGTCCTTGGAACTGGAGCTGTAGGCAGTTTTAACCTGCCCCGTGGTGGGTGCTGGGAGTTGAACCTAGATCTTCTGAAGGAGCAACGGGTGCTCTTAATCACTGAGCCAGATCTCCGGCCTTTGTCTTCCTATATTGCTTTTAAAGCTCCGTATAGAGATAAACTTAGCTTGTGATATTCTGTTTGGGGTTACTAATTCCAGTGTCACCCCTGCCTGTGATGGTGGTGCGTCATCACGTGTATTATTATGAATGTGGCACTTTCTCTGTATTACTTGTCTCCTGCTCTAATTTTGAATTCTGTTAGTGCCTTTGGGACAGATATTTCAGGCAGTTTTGTAATATGTATTTTATTGAGTACATAAGAACTGTTTCTAAGTACTTCAGGTTCAGCTATTGGGCACCTTACTTGGAAATCGGATTTCTTACCAAACCCCCAGGAGCATTTTGCATCAGACAATGGGGCTTTGGTTATTTTCTCTTGTTGCACACTGGCTCCCTGGGTAGAGCATTGGCTCTGCATTTATAGTGGAATTACTTGCATTCTAATTGTCCTTTTCCCTCTTATCAGTTGTGTTATCTGAAACCAGTTAATTATTTCCCCTGTCCTTTCTTTTTAAATTGTAGAGGAAAAGTAAACAAATGGATCTTTGTAAATGTTGTAGATTTCTCCTTAGCAAGAACCCAATGGCAGTTTATAAACTAGGCTATGAAACCCAGTTTATGACCATCGTATCGTGGTCATAATTTTATTTTTTATAAGTTTATTGTTTGGCCTTCATCTTTTATCAGTGCTTGCTCTGCTTAGCAAAAAGGCCTATGTGTATTTTTCTGGGTTTTTTTTTTCTTCTCACAATGTGGCTCAACAAAAATCAGGGCATGCATTCCATAGATGTCAGAAATTTTATTCTTCAGGTCACAAATAATGACCTGGCTATGAAGATTGACTAAATTGGGAGTTGGGTTCTTACCCTAGGAAAAAAATTGTGATTTCATTTCATTTTTTTTTTTTTATTGTGAGCTTGGCCTGTGGCACATCTGACAGATATTTAGTCTTTTAGTCCCTGGTCAGCGCTCATGCAAGGTTTAAAAGTGAGGGCTTCTAATCCCAGAGCCATTGCTTTTTTCTTTTTCTTTTCTTTTCTTTTTGAGTCAATCAACATTTAGGCCTTTGTCAAGTAATAATAAGTACTTTACCCCTAAAGAAGTCTTCAGCTTAAGGACGATTAATAGATAGTAATTAGACTCCATTCCCGTTGTAAAGGTGTGCATTTAAAATGTAAGATTTTAATATACATAGGGATAGTTGGATAGTATAAAGATCCTTCCCTTGTCTGATGAATAATTGGACCAGTACATTCATTTGGAAGTGTGTGTTTTCCCATACCTTATGCAACATGACTAAGTTTTTCCAAGTTGTGCCCGTAACAATTTGGAGACGATAACACAAAAATAAAAGCAGCAGTCAACTTGGTAGTATTTCCAAAGTGGGTCAATAGCATTCATGTTTGAAAAAACAAAAGTCTAGATTTTGCGATGTTACAATCTTTTGTTTTCTCCTGAAGTTTTCCTTTGATATTTTCAAAGTTTGCATCAGGGCAGAATCTTTTTCATTTTTCAACCCACTGTTCCATGTCACAAATGACCTGTTCCATATGGGAGGTCTTCAACAATTCCCTCCCCCTTAGAGTTCAGGAAACACCGCAGAAGAGGAGGCTCAAAAAGATGGTGAACATCAGGAGAACAAGGCCTCTCAATTAACAGAGCAAGGCTCACATGAGCTCAAGGAGACGGAAGCAGCGCACACGGGGCCTCCAGAGGGCTACACCAGGTCTTTGTGTATGATCGGCAGCAATTAACTTAGTGCTTTTATGGGACTCCTGACTGTGGAATCCAACTCTTTTGCCTGCTCTTGGGACTCTTTTCCTCCTGTTGGGCTATCATGTTCTACTTCAATATGATGGGTTTCACATCATCTTGTTACAGTTTATTTCATCATGTTTGGTTGTTATCTCTTAGAAGCATGTTCTTTTCTACCGAGAGACAGAAAGGAAGTAGACCAAGAGGGGAGGAGGAAGGGGAGGAGCCAGGAGAGTAGAAGGAGGGGAAACTATAATTAGTATACATTGTGTGAGGAAAACAAAAATCCATTTTCAATAAAAGCGAGGGAAGGTACTTCTTGTAGCAGTATTATCTTGTAAAAATATAATTGTATTTATTGGAGCAATAAAATTTCTGAAATGAAAGTTCTCAGAGCCATAGGCTAATTCTGTCCTGAAATTAATCCTCTTTGAAATCATTGACATGTTATAGTCAACTAGGTTTTCATAGTCATTTTAACCTAATTAAATTAGCTATGTTAATGTTAATAACAAAACTCAATTTTCTTGTGTGTGTTTATGGACACATGAATGTGTAGTTACTCCACACCTAAGTGGGTCAAAGCAACCTGTTACATGTTTGAATCTTCTAACAGTCTTCCAAACAGCATAAATACACGGAGTACAAACTGAGTAATATGGAAATCTTATTTTGGAAATTATACATTGAATTTTCAAAGACAGACTGTAGAAGAAGGAGTTTAGGGTCAGAAGAAATTCTGGCAAACCTTTCCCTAAGTGGCTCAGTGTTGAAGAGCTAACTCATCCTTCCCAAGGCCTGGGCAGGAGACTCAGCCTCCGTATTCCACTCATACTGTGTCCTACATTAGAGGCTGGCACATCCGACACCAAAAGATAGCGTCTTTATATATTACATCATACTCAAGTCGCTCATTTGGTATACAATCGAAGGAGAATAAAGAAGATAGATGGGCGTACTTAACTTGAAAACAAGACAAATTGTCCAAATGCTTTCCGACAAGCCACGTGTTGTTCTCAGTTCTCCCTTGATTAGTTACCACAAAGAAGTATGTAACGCCAGGTATGCTGGTACTTCCGCAATCCTAGCACTGAGACGGGAGGATTTCTGCCTACACTACACATGGTCCTCGCTCTAAAAATGAGTGTGTGTGTGTGTGTGTGTGTGTGTGTGTGTGTGTGTTTTCATAGACACCCCTACACACACACACACACACACACCACCTACCCCCACACACACCACACACACACACACACACACACACACCACATACACCACACACACACACTCACATACCACACACACACACACAGACACACAGACACACAGACACACCACACACACACACACACACACCACAAACACACACACACACACACACACACACACACACAGACACACAGACACACACCACACACACACACACACACTCACACACACCACACACACAGACACACACAGACACACACCACATACACGGAAAACTTTTTTGAGTCCCATTTGCTAAGATAGTGTGTAGTTGTCCTAATGAGGAAAATCAGAAACCATGCTGGGGCAGTGAGGTACGCAGGACTGCCATGAGGTCCTTTGCTGCCTCCAGGAAAATGTAAGTACAGAATGTTCCCTGAATTTCCTAACAGGTTAAAAACTTCTGAAGTAGAATGCCGGTGTCCATTAGCCCCCTTTAAAGGTGTGGCCACAAGGGAGTGCCTTCTTTTCTGCTGGGTTCTGTGAATCCTCCACTCAACTGTTTGGACTTCTGCCACCAGAGGGACCGACATATGTCCCTTCTCCTTCTCATTGTCTGACTTCAGGAAGACTTTTCTGTGTCATAGGAGAAATGATTTGTGTGCAGTGAGTGAAAAATAGAAAGAACATAAATTCAGTTGGTTTTACTTTGTTAGCTGAGATTTTTTTCTGGATTATGTTATTTTTGTTAGACAGAAATTCTATTATAAGAGTGGGCACCAGAAAATCAGTTGACATAATATAGGGGAACCTTCAGAAATCATCCCTGAAGAGAAGGTAACGTTACAAGAAAGATTTGTTGTCACAAGATAAGAATGAGATTTGTCAACTCTTTTAATAGTTGTATTAAATAACAACCATTTTAAAATTAATTACATCTTTACTTGTTAATTATGCTCACCACATCTGGTGTGTGTGTGTGTGTGTGTGTGTGTGTGTGTGTGTGTGTGTGTGTGTGTGTTTGTGTGTGTGGTGTGTGTGTGTGTGTGTATGTGGTGTATGTGTGGTGTATGTGGTGTGTGTGTGTCTGTGTGTGTGTGTGGTGTGTGTGTTTGTGTGTGTGGTGTGTGTGTGGTGTGTGTGTGTATGTGGTGTATGTGTGGTGTATGTGGTGTGTGTGTCTGTGTGTGTGTGGTGTGTGTGTTTGTGTGTGTGGTGTGTGGTTGTGTGTGTGTGGTATGTGTATGTGTGTGTATGTGGTGTGTGTGTGGTGTGTGTGTTTGTGTGGTGTGTGTATGTGGTGTGTATGTGGTGTGTGTGTGGTGTGTGTGTGTGTGGTGTGTGTGTGGTGTGTGTGTGTCTGTGTGTGTGTGTGTGTGTGTGTGTGTGTGTGTGTGTGTGGTGGGAGTTGGTTCTCTCTCCTTCTATCCTGTGAGTGTTAAGGAGTGTACCTAGGTCTTCAGTTTGACAGCGATGGAGAAAACATCTTGCCATCCCAATTAAGCGTCTTTTGAATCAAGCCATTGGTGAGCATGGGCTGGTGTTTTCTGCCCCCATCTTCATCTAAAATGTGGGTGTTCTCTTGAGATTATAGCATAGCCAGCAGCTGGACCTCCCGTGCTGCTGAGCCACTTGCACTCAGGCTGCCTTTGGGAAATTAGGCGGAAAACTATGATGTCAGTACTCTTTGCTGAACCTCGATGTTTAAAGCATTTCTTTCACTGTTTTATTTTCCTTTTGAGACAGAACATTTTCTTTACAATTTTAAATCATGTGTTATGTGTGTATGTGCATGTGAGTGCGATTACCCATGGCAGCCAGAAGAGGGCACAGATCCCTTGGAATTAGAACTGCAAGCAGTTGTGACACATTCGACGTGGGTGCAGGGCACAGACCTCGGGTCCTCTCCAGGAGCAGCAAGGGCTCTTAACCCGAGTCACTCCTCTGCCCCCTCTCCCATCTTAGACATTTCTTGCAGATTAAGAAGTCCCCAAGGAAAAAGCTACTGTTTTAAGGCAATGCTGAGGAACGAGAGCAAACCAGGAAGACAAGGCTGGGATGGTATTGCCTGTCAAAGTGAGAGTTAGAAGGGTGTGTGCTTGAAGAACGGGCTTTCAGACAACTTCTGAGAGCCACCTGCTCAGGTCCAAAGAGTTTGAACTTATGGGCTTATGGCTCTCTCCTAGCATATACCCACTAGACAGGGCCAAAGTCAAGGTCATTTTCAAAGACAAACGCTAGTTCATAGGTGCTGTCTGAAGCCATTGTGTTTTCAGTTTGTGTGACAAGCTAGTGACAAGCTCCTTGAGACTCTGTGGAATGACTGGCATCTGTACTCAGGCTGAAAGCTCCTTTATGTTTAATTTTTTTGGTAAAGAGACATCTCCCAACTTTGGGGCGGATTGAAAACCGAAGTCAACAGCGTGCCTGTGTGTCAGGGTCAGTTAATTGTCTGACACCAGTAGTCCCTAGATTTAGCACGGCTATCATGCTAAATAATTTCCCTCTCAAAATAACCCGTCAAATTGTGTTAAGTATGAAAACTTCACCAGCACGTTAGAAACAGCTATCACGCACTAAATGCCAATCCCTAACCTATGGCCATTTCAGGGTAAAGAGATGATGCTTAACCATTCTGCCTGAAACAAGGAAAGGAAAGCTGTCCTCTGAGAAGGAGAGAATACTGGGGATGCTGGCCTGAGGTGGCACCTGGGAAGAGGTTACACCGAGGAGTAATTTGTATCTGGCAGTGTTGAGTTCCGGGCTTCTCTCTTAGAGAATTTTCCGGCAGTGTTCCCGAGCCTGCCTTCCATTTCCCCAGCCTGTAGGACACTTCTTTTTATACTTGCAATGGAAACAACATAAGCACGAGAAAGCATACCCGCTCACCTTCATTGCCATCACACCAGCACGACAGACCTCAGGGAATGCACAAATGCCTGTGATGCTTCCTAGGTCCCTCCCCCAGACGCTTGCTTGGAAAGACACATTGTAAGCATTTGTACATAAGACCCAGTGAGTCCTCCAACCCCAGCTAACTCCAGTTGTTTCCCCCAGTGGATTTTCATTTCCTTGTCAGGGTTCTTGTGGTCTGAACTCCTCTTGCCATCTTTAATATGGGAGGCTTGGATATTAACAAATCAATTGAAAGTTAGTCATTCGATTATTTTTATGAAACAGATGGGACCAAGCATGCAGGGGCCGAATGTGAGAATTTCCAAAAGTTTGCTGCCAGCTTGGACTACCTGGAAGTTCTGCCTTAGCCTGGACTACAGAATGGCATGGTGTTTTTAAAAATAATAATAATAAAATTATTATTGTTACAATTAAAGTTATTTCACATTTTTTCTTGAATTCTGCTGAAGTCATAGTACTTGCCACACTGATAATAATTTAATGGGTGTTAAGTGAATAGCAGTGTGTCTTGATCCATTTATATTTTAAAATGACTCTCATTATGAGTGGGTGTCTATCAATCATGATGTCAGTGTTAATGCAGACAGTGCCAGCTACATAACTTCAAATAATTGACTGAGTATTACAGGTTTATTTCACATGCATTACTCGCTGGTCATGAAACACTCAGGCGCTTTAGTAGAAAATAACAATGTTTCTAAGTGATACACTTAGTTTGAAACACTGGCTTCAGTGGGTTAACACCATTGCCTATTGTGCCCCAAGAGCAGATTTCCACTAAATATTTGGGATGCATTTTTCTATTTTGTCTGACACTCTTGAATTGTGGGACTTACAATTTCTACGTAGAATGCAAACGGAAACAACTTTTGAGGCACATTTGAAAGTACTAATTATAAGCTGGTGGTGGCTCATGCTTCACTTCTCAACTAGCAGGATGCTGAGGCAGAAAAATCATGAGTTGAAGACTAGGCTGGGCTCCATAATAATGCAGTGAGACCTATTTAAAAAAAATAAAAATAGAATGTTCACACTATTAAAAAATATTGAGTACAATGTTACCAAAGTGACAAGATTTTATAAAATTTAATTTGGGGTTAAAAACAAAAAGCCTTTTAGGTCTCCTATGTCTGAGGCCTCTGTTTGTCTCTATGCTTTTTTATTTTTTATTTTTGGGTGGGTTCCTTCTCCTGGATTAAGACATCACAAGTGACAAGTGACATGGGTAATGGACTCCTTACCAGCTGTATGATCTCCCTTTCCTTGTACCCGTGTGTGAGCAGTGGCAGAGCTAGTGGGGAGCACAGAAGCCCCTGCCTACGTTAGGTGATACCCCTGTGCCCACCCTTTCAAACAAAGCTCTCGTGGTCTTAAAGCTTAGTTTGAAAGAATCATGACTGGGGTGGTCATTTTAAAAAGGGACATATTTTTCTACCTGGTTTTTAATCTGTCTCAAGTCTTAACAAGATGACTGTGCAAGAAACATAGTTTTAAAAATGTGTGTGTGTGTGTGTGAGTGTGTGTGTGAGTGTGTGTGTGAGTGTGTGTGTGAGTGTGTGTGTGAGTGTGTGAGTGTGTGTATGTGTGTGTGAGTGTGAGTGTGTGTGAGTGTGTGTGTGAGTGTGTGTGTGAGTGTGTGAGTGTGTGTATGTGTGTGTGAGTGTGTGTGAGTGTGTGTATGTGTGTGTGGTGTGTGTGTGTGTGAGTGTGTGTGTGAGGTGTGTGTGTGTGAGTGTGTGTGTGAGTGTGTGTGTGAGTGTGTGTGTGAGTGTGTGTGTGAGTGTGTGAGTGTGTGTGTATGTGTGTGTGAGTGTGAGTGTGTGTGAGTGTGTGTATGTGTGTGTGTGGTGTGTGTGTGTGTGAGTGTGTGTGTGAGTGTGTGTGTGTGTGTGTGAGTGTGTGTGTGAGTGTGTGGTGTGAGTGTGTGTGAGTGTGTGTGTGAGTGTGTGTGTGAGGTGTGTGTGTGTGAGTGTGTGTGTGAGTGTGTGTGTGAGTGTGTGTGAGTGTGTGAGTGTGTGTATGTGTGTGTGAGTGTGAGTGTGTGTGAGTGTGTGTATGTGTGTGTGTGTGTGTGTGTGTGTGTGTGTGTGTGTGTGTGTGTGTGTGTGTGTGTGTGTGAGTGTGTGTGTGAGTGTGTGTGTGTGTGTGTGTGTGTGAGTGTGTGTATGTGTGTGTGTGGTGTGTGTGTGTGTGAGTGTGTGTGTGAGTGTGTGTGTGAGTGTGTGTGTGTGAGTGTGTGTGTGAGTGTGTGTGAGTGTGTGTATGTGTGTGTGTGGTGTGTGTGTGTGTGAGTGTGTGTGTGTGTGTGTGTGTGTGTGTGTGTGTGTGTTGCTCAAACTGATGGCCACTCCTGGCTCTTACACGGGGATTTGAACTCAAGTCCTCCTGTTTTCACAGCAAGCCTTTCTTACCCACTGAGACACCTTCCCAACCCCAATAATCACTTTCAGCTCTGACTTTCAGACCAGTTTTCGATTTCTCATCTGGTAAGTGTGTCTATTTGGCGTTTGTATACTTCTGAAGGGGGCGTGTGCTCTGTGGCGGCTATTGCAACCAAGCAGAAGGTGAGAGAAGTTCTTCCTTGTAGTGCAGTTGGTTTTGAAAACCGTTTTCATACCTGTACTGGTGACCTTCAAGGTCAGAGCACCAAAGAACAGCCAGCGGTGAGTGGTAGATGCCGTAGCGAGACAGCAGCTGGGACATGCGGATCACAGCATCCTGCCTTATGGCCGTTGTCAGTATTTCTAGCTTTATGCTGCCACTGTGTCTCCTCTTCTGTCCCTGCTCCCATGATTCCCCTTAACATACCCTTTCTCTTGCTTTCGTATTCCCTCTTGATCCAAGGCAAAACAATAGTCACTAATTAGAAGAAGAAAAAGAAAAGATTAAACATTTTTAAGACGCTCATAAGCCTAGAGTGCCCGTGACCATCATTCACAAAAGAAAATACTATTTTATATACATTATCCATCAGAGTGCATTAGAGGTTGGGTCTCTTAAGGGATTAAAAAATATAGATGCTTATAATAAATGCCATGACTTGCTCATTTTTCTATTTAGAAGTGGGCTGGGGTTGTAATAGAAAATAATGAGGCTAATGGCATAAAAAAATGAGTAATATCCTTTCCCCCTTCCCCAACTGCCAAAGTAAGACCAAGTCATTTTGACCCATCCTCGTTAACAGCTTTCAGGGTGACTCTTCAGTCCGTGTTTTGTTAGCGTCTTAACTCCATAGTGACACACTCACATCCTACTCCACTTTGATTTGTGTGTGTGTGTGTGTGTGTGTGTGTGTGTGTTTCTGCATCTCTCCTGAATGATAGTTCTCATGATTAAGTTACTTTCAACTTTGTCCCCAAATTTCTTAGCTCAAAGTAAAGAATAAATATGCCATCAGGAGTAAAACACTCCATGATTTTCACTCAAAATATGTGTATGGCGTGTCATTGTGTATGCCTGGAAAGAAGAAGAAGAAGAAAAAAAAAAGTGGGACCTAATCAAACTGCGGTGGGGTCAACCCTTGTGGTTTTAAAGGCCCTTAATGTTATCCAGCTGCGAAATAAAAGGGATGGGGAGGGGAAGTTGGAAGGAGTGGAGGGGGTGGGGGGGCTGTGGAAAAGCACAGAGAGTCTGGCTTTTATTTTTATTTTTTTTAAAGTGAGTTCAGTGCCAGCCTGGACATTGGGCGTGCGGACTATTGAGCCATTGTCTCTCCTATTTCCAGAGTAGCCCCCAGTTAATCACTTTGGCTTTAAAGGGAATTTCCTCGTGGAATTCTCCACAGAAAATCTAATCAACTGACCTGCCCTCTTGACAATGGGAGGCTTTTTTTCCTCTCTCTCCCTTATTGGGGCGGGCTCTGTAATGTAGCCTTTTGTGCACAATGAACCCTCCCAGTAGGAGTGGAGAGCATCTGTGTGGTGGCTGTGTGTGTGTGTGTGTGTGTGTGTGTGTGTGTGTGTAGAAAGCACACTATCTTGTGCTGGTGAGAGTGAGCTGACTCCCTAGCCAGATGCTGCGGTGCATGGGGACAGCCACCGTTACCCTGTGCGTGTCTAGGTGCCTCTGCCATATTCCATGTCAAAGGTACATTACCTGATTACCTCCCCTGCCTGCCAGATTTTTATCTAGATAATTGGAAGTGTGATGGAGGCTGTGCCTTGCCAGCCAGCTTAGGATTTGGAGAGCCAGAGTTTGTCCAGCTTATCTGTGACTGCCTGGGCAGAGGAAATTAAAGAGCCCCAGGGCTGGGGGCACCCTGCTCTGTCCGCCCTAGGCTCCCCAGCCTTCAGGAGCAGGCAGTCGACTGGTCAGGGTCATCTTGTGGCTGGGCTTTGGGACTGTCCTGCACCCGTGGGACATGTGGGTATCTAGGCTCCTCCACGCCCGGTTTCTGGAGTTTGGAGCTACAGAAACTTTGCCTGGGTTGCCAGGACATCCAGAACACTTTGTGGAAAGAGAGAGCTAGCACCGAGCCCGGCAGAGTGAGTGACAGCCTGTTTACAGGTTTCCTTGAAGGGGCCTCTGCTATATTTCAATCTGTCAAAGTTGCTTTTCTTCCTTCAGAACAATGCCTGATTGTTGTGTGTGAGTGAGTGTGTCGGTGTGTGCATGTGCGCGCGCACACACACACACACACACACACACACATGCTTGTGTGTTTCCGTGTGCGCTTGGAGAGAGTCGGGGCGGGGGTGAGGAATAACAATTCTTTGTGTAAAAACGCTGTGACTATTAGTGCTTAATTAGTTAATGCTCACAGTTGAGTGGGGCTCTGTTATTATAAAGTTATGTTTTAGTCAGCCCCAGATGCATTTTGCACAATGATACTGGTGGTGGTGGCGGTGGTTCGTGTGTGTGTGTGTGTGTGTGTGTGTGTGTGTGTGTGTGACTTTTATTATTTAGAGGAGAGAGCATGGGAGACATGTTACGAGTTGACTTCTACCATTCAGTGATGTCCAGGAGAGAGAATTAAGAGGAAGGGACAGGCACCCGGAGATCGTCTAATGCTAGCAGCCAGCGTGTGTGCGGCTGTGCAAAGGGGGAGCAGCCTGGCTGCTGCTGTAAGTGTACTACCCCTTTAAGAGAATGGTCAAGGAGTCCTAGGAGAGAGAGAGAGAGAGAGAGAGAGAGAGAGAGAGAGAGAGAGAGAGAGAGAGAGAGAGAGAGAGAGAGAGAGAGAGAGAGAAGAGGGGAAGGGGGAGAGGGAGAGGGAGAGGGAGAGGGAGAGGGAGAAACGGAGAGGGGAGAGAGTGAGAAGAGAGAGAGACAGAGAGAGAGAGAGAATCCATTGGTTTAGGTTTGGACTGACTTGACAGGTTCAGTTGGAGCCGATCATAGGTGGCCGCTGTGACAAAGGGAAACCGTGCTTTTCCAGCATGCTTACTGACCCTGATTTACCTCAGGAGTTTGAGAGGTGAGTACTGCTTGGTTTTCCTCCTCCTAATATACTGAAGTGCAAACTCTTCCATTTCACAGTAGTCTGGATGCACGGGAAGATGCCTCCCCCAGATAGCGTGCGGCAGAGCAGCTATGAGCGAGGGTCTCTGCAGCCCTGGGAGCTGATCTCTGTTGTGGTCGCCCGGACCAAATTGAACTGATTTGCAAAGTCTCCTCCGAGCTTACTGCTAATGTTTTTAGGTTGCGTCGGATCACAGGCAGGAAATTAAATGAACATTAAGCATCTCCCCCCCCCCATTCGCTGCTGCTCTCTTCCTTGGTTAATCTCCTACTTTCTGCCTTCATTGATCCCCCACACACCTTTTGTAGACTGCTAGCACATTCAGGATCTCTGTCTCCTGTAATTTCTGAAGTGACAGAAGGCTTCGGTGGCGGTTAAAGCGGAGGCTGTTAAATTCCTGTTTGATCCCTCTGTTAAACTTTGGAAACTGCTTGGGAAAGCAGGACCTTTTGTTGATATGGGAGAGCGGAGCTGTTGTTGTCGTCTCCCCCCCCCCCAAAGAAAATTTAACATCACAGGTCAATATTAGTAGATGATTGCCGAGGTGTCTGAAGAGAGGAGGAAGGGGACAAACAAGACACCCCCTTTTTAAGTTTTGTGGCCACTTTTGTACTCGCTGTCTGAACTGGGTTTTGAGAAACTGCACTCTCTCTCGGCTGTGCTGTGAGGGGACCGAGTGTATTTGTAATTAGTTGTTCCTATACAGAGAGGTATGTGTACTTCCTTCTGATGCTGCTGCAAGTAACGTGGGGGGCTTTTAAAGAATTTTAGCCCTCCTTGTGTCCCTGTAATTACACATTATAATTTTTAACTTTGAGTTCGTATCCTAGTATAAGTTCATTTTTTTGAACTATAAATAGATTTTTGTTTGCCATTAAAAAGAACTCAAACTTCATATTCTGTATGGTGAATTAAAAAAAAAAAAAAAAAAAGCTAAAAAAAGCCAGGATGCAAGATCCGCAGGCTTTTTTCATTTTCATGCAAGCTATACCTTCTGTATAAACATTTGTTGTATCTGACTATGCAATGCAAGCTAGGTGCTAGACCAGCTGGTTAAAAATATGCTAAGTCAAGCTGTTTATCACTCAAACGCCTGAATTTGAGATGAAAAGACCAAAAAAGAAAGGACAAAGATTAAAACATTCTAGAACTGAAGCTGAAGGCATGGGAGAGGACAAGTGTGGAGAAGAAAATAACCCCTAGGATGTGGCCACCTCTGAGACAAGCCACTGTGTCACCAGGGAAGAAAGTGAATGTAGGCTGGATGCTCTTCTCCCTCCCTTCTCCATCTCCCTCTCCTCTCAATTAAGAAGGTGGATCCCTGGTAACAGTTTTGAATTATTTTCTTTGTCAAAGTTTCACATATTAACCCTTTCAGCCACTCCGCTTCCCTGTGCAAACATGGCCTTGTTTGCTTCTCTGCGAATACTGAAGTTGTTCAATTGCAGCACATTATTGCCTAACGTAGCGATGTGTTAATTGAGCAGCATGTGCAGATGAGCACCCCAAATGATGATTTCCCTTAATTCTAATTATACTTTATCTTTGCAAATAAAACTCTGACTGATTTGTAACCTGTTAACAGATTGCTTTTATAAAAAGGTGGTTACCTATTAACAGGCTGTAGCCTATTTCTCTTATAGGCAAGCTGCCTGCTGGAAACTTTATTTGTATTTTTTTTTTAATTATCTCTTCTTAAGCCAAACTTTTCCCTTTAACTTCCTAATGCTCAAATCTCCTAACATTGTTTTGTTTTTGCTTCTAGTGAGATTTTTTTTTATTTTCTATGTTTTTTTTTTTCATTATTTAGAGGCATACATTTTTAGCTGGATAATTAAAAAAAGCCAGTTATAATCAAATAGTTTGCTCCTATATGCATGCTATGTGTAAACAGTAGTAGTTAAAGTAATTTTGAAAAATGTCATACAGTATAACATTTTTAAATAATTTGCCCTGAGGTTGAATTTGGCAATACTTACCAAAAATCCCAGCAAAATCTTGACAGTTTGTTTACACTGCATTTTCCCATTGTCAAACAGAGTATGGATAAATATGGTATTGGGTACTAAAATTCTCAGAAGAGTGGCCATATAATAGTACTAACATATATAAATGAGGTTTTTTTTTTTTTTTTGCCTTTATACTTATTTGCAAGTTTTGTTGAATAACTAGGTCATTTCTATTGACTCAATTTTTATTTTATTTGCTCACCTGCTATCAAAGAGTTTTTCACTCAAACTCATTTAGTCTTTGAAGAGAATTCCTAATGTCTTCATGAATGAGAAATTAGGTGTAGTGGGCAGCAACTACTCAGAGCTCAGGTGCCATTAAAGTTTTAAGTGATTTATATTTCTAGTGCCACTGGTAGAGTATTGCCCATCTTCTGTGTTTTGTTTTTTTTTCTTCTCGACATGAAGACTATTTGAAACTTCAAGAAATATTCAAAACTTTGAGAGCAGCCTGAGAATTTATATTCACGTTGACGAGTGTGTTTCCTCCTGTAGGAAGGGAGAGACTTAACAGTCTGGGGGTGATAAGAGGTTCTCAAATAGTTAAGAAGCAGGGGATAGTTTCATTGTCTCTGAGGATGCTCAAGAGGTATATGGGAAGGGATTTCAGAGGTAGCAAGCCTGAACAGCCCATTCCTGCTTCCCTGCAGCTCCCATAGGACTGAAGGATGATTCTGAGGTGGGGGATGAATAGGCAGTGCATGTCCTGGAGTAGTATTTTCGAGAAAAACCTTTTGGTCTAGCAATTTACATGCACCACAAATGGCAGCATGGTCCGAGTATTGTGAACAGGAGCATCTCCTGAGAGAACAGCAGCGGGTCCTAGAGAAGTCATTGTCCTTCCATCTGACTGGGCGTTAAAGAATGACATGCTTCGGCTTCAGGCTTCTCATTTGAGAATGTCAGCCTTCTCTTGGTATTTAAACACGTAGAACACTTGCTTCAGATTGTGGTGTGACTCTCCTGCTGCTGAAGGAGAAATAACCATATCTGATACTTTATCCCTGGCACAGCTGTCAGTTTCTTGGTACCTGTGCCCGTCTTGTTCCTAATGTGATTGTTTCATGACGAGGGCTGCCTGTTTGCCATACTTCTCAGTTGCTGAATTGTAAAATTTCATTTAAGGAAATAAAAGACTTGAATATATATATATATATATGTATATATATATATATATATATATATATATATATATATTTTTTAAAAAAAAAGACTGGTTGTGTCCTGAAAGGAAGGGGAAAGTTAGGACTAAAGGGTGAAGCATGTTAAGCTCAGAGCCTTCCTCGTGCTGTTGTGTGCTTCTCTCAAAACGGGTGTCGACAGCAGCCTGTTTCCAAATGTTGAAAGGAACACTGCAAGGTCAAGATCTTATGCAAAAGAAAAAAAAAATCAACTCAACTTAGACTTGTCCCATTCACATCAGATTTATCTGCTGTCAGTCCAATGAGAGCGATTGTTTTTATCTTATTAGAAAACTCTCAACTTTATTCTGAAGGAAGGAATACCCTTCCAGGTCTGTGAAGACCATCTTGCAGATTGCAAAGGGAGCTACCACCAGCATATAAGGATACCCCTCACAATATTGCTATCTTAGTTACTGATCCTCCCAGTCAAATATTTTTTTTTTGGCCTGGGCATTTATTCAATATATTTGGAGACTTAAAAATAATCCATTATTCTCCTAAGTGGCCAGTACATTCAGGTTAGCAGGTGACTTCTGGATGAGAATTTAAAAGGTACCTGTCTAGTTTTTGTCACCTCATGGAAACTATAAGCTTGCAAGTCTCATCATCAGTGTGTTCATCTGCCTGCCTTGGCCACTCCAGTTGGCCACTTAGCATTACTTCTTGGTGGAAAATGTATTCATAAACCATTACGGATTTTAATTGCCACCTCAGTAATTTGTGAGCTAACGGAGCTGACACCTTGGTTTGTGGTGCAGCTTGCATGAAGTAATGCATGAGCCACACTTCTGTCCCGCACCCCGTTCTGTCTGAATACTTGGCAGGAGTCTGGCTGATCGTCAAGAAGAATGCAGGGTAAAATGCCAGGTGCCACTGTGGCCAGATCAGGGTACAGCGGGTTGGAGAAACGGAAAAGTGTGTTGCCATTGATTACATGTTGGTGCATTTTTTTTTCTGTGACTCCAATATCAGAAGCACATATTAGAGCGAGTGTCTGCTCTTGGAAAGCTTTTAACTGAGATTTACACGAGCATCGTAGATTAGAGGCAGATGAGAAAACCTGTCTGCTTTGGAGCATCTCTCCCTTCTTGGTGTTGGATGGAAGCTGTGCCGCATGGATTTTGTGTGTGCCACATCCACAGAGCAGCATCCACGAGTGATGTGTAATGTTTATTGTCCGGTCTTCCCTTGCTCATTTTTTCAGCCACCTAAGGCGTATGCATCATGCAGGTATGTGTTCTGTGGTCTAAACACAACCCTTCTATAGATTACTTTAAAAGGCACAGCTGGTGGGTGTTGTTTCCCTTGTAAATTTGTTATTCATCTGTAGTTTTGGTGAGGTTAACCACTGCCATGCGACACAAAGGGGCATAAGTCAAGCTCCCCGATTTTCTCTTGGCTACCTCACTGTGCTCAGTTTCTGAGTCAGGGGATGGCAATGATCTTAAAAGATGTCCAGGGAATCCACCAGTGTGTAAGTCATATTCTCCTTAGCCAAAACATGTTGGTGAATGAGGAGTTTGTGGAGATATTTCAATGTCCCTTAATCCTGTTCTCCCTGCCTTTGCACCTAGAGGTGGTATCCTCATCGATAGAGTATGCAAACTTCAAATGCTGTGTAGGTGAAGTGGGCAGATCGGGGGGTATTGCTAGAGCAAGAAAAGAGAAGAAAGAACGGCAGGAAAGGAAACCCACTAAAAACTGATGCCATTCCCCTTAAATGAACGTGTCTATTTAGGCTTACATCTGGGGAATGCCTTCTATCCCTTCCGGTAAATCAAGGACCTCTGTCTTTCTGACTCTGTGTTCTGCCCTGCAGTCTGGAATCGCTTTGCCTTTTCTTTAGTGTTATCTCCCCTTCCCTTCTCTTGCTGGTTGAGAGTTCCCCATCTCCTCGGGAGATCCTGTGGCGTATGGATCTGCTTGTCCAATAGGGGGGTGTGCGTTTCTCCACATCAGCATCCCTTCCTCTTGGAGGCTGAGAGTGAACCCTCAGCAGTGCAGCCAGCCTTTGCCAGCCCGAGAAGTCACAGCCTCCAAGTTGCTCCCAGCTCTTGTGCCTTCTTTGTGGCGTTGTGTTCTGCACCACGGTGGGCTGCCGGGAAGGACCAGACCAAGGCGAGATTTAGAAGAATTCTGGTGAGAACCTATGCAGAGGGATATGGCATTTTAAAAGAATTGCAGTAAACAAACAGAATTGCAGCATCAACAAAGATAATTAGCATAAACAATGTCGATTTAGGACAGGTGGTTTAAAAAAACAAACAAAACAAAAAACCCAAATATGAACCCAATTTGAATTCTGCCAATTTGGAACCATTGAACCGTACCTCATGAGCACTGCCCAGGTTTGTTGATGAACTTGTTAAAATGTATCTTTTCTGTTTCTTTTGTATCATTTTCCGGTCATTGTGCCCTTCTGTCACCCAGCTTGAAAGTAATTAATCTATTAAAAGGTTGTCTAGGGACTTTTATAGTCCTAAAACACGGCAGAAGGAAAACGAAAAACAAAAGCTTCTGGGTGTTTAGAGACATTTCAGTTCAAAAGTGAAATGAGTTCAGGCTGCAGCTTGACTCCCCAGGTCCCGAGTCTCCAAACTCTCGCTGTCTCTCTTTGATCTAAGTATCATTTGGATAATTTAGCTCTCCTGCCTTACTGATACATTTGTCATTGTCTCGTTGTCTCAGTTGCTACGCTTTCCTCTGGGTCTGGCTCGTCAGTGGGTGCATGCGTTTCTCGGGGCTGCTGCTCTTTGCTGCTTTCCTCTGTAACTTGGAGAAGGGGGCATGGCATTGACTCCAGGGATGGAGTCCTATGAGGTCGCTCGTCACTGCCAGCTACATTGTCTAAACCTACTATGCTGTCACTATGAGTTTAAATGTGCAGTCACTCAGGCTTATTACTAAATGACTTTTTTTTTTTAATGCCTTGCGTGGAAATGTTTTGACTTAAATGAAATGTGGAGTGTGGCTGAACGGAGAGCTGTTTATTTTTCCTGCATTAAGGATGAAAAGTTCTTTATTGGAGTTGAGAGATTTCCCCCCATCTTTTATATTCTCTTGGAGAATGAAGCTGAAGCGCTGCCGTTCCAAGTGAGCCTCCCTCACACTCTGGTGGCCCTGCTTGCTGAAGCTGGGATAGGAGCATTTGTGAATGAGTTTTAGTTTCTTGGAGTTATAAAAATGTGTGTAAACTAGTAAATTATGTCTCATTCACGTGCTGTGGAGATTTCTCATACTTTACGGACAAAAATAATTTGGCTACTAACGAATTAGGGCTACCTGCCAGTCTCGTTGCGCACTGTATGTAGGTAAGAGGGGTGATGTGGAGAAAGGCTGCTGGCAGCCACCGGGGAAAGTTTCATGTGTGGCCGTGTTTCTATTTCTGCCTTTCACATTTCTGAAAGGACGTGTGTTTTAGAAAAGAAAATGTTCACACACAGAAGACACGTTCTTTCTTCCACAGGCATGCACGCAGCCACTGGGATCTCTCTTGCAGTGGAGGAACCTGAAGGCCACTGGCCTCACTTGCCTTGCCTGCTCATGTCAATTGCATTGAAACCTCTGGGCCAAATGCATTGAGAACAGGAAGATGTGAACTTGAGGGCAAAGATAATTCTCTAAAAGCCTTTTGCGCTATAAGGTGTGGTATCGTCAGGTAGGGAGAGAGAGGTCAGCTAGGGCTGTGAGCAGCTCTGGGCTTCTGAGGGATGTGTCTTCCCATACAGGGTTTCTGGTACACTATGGAAAAGATGTGAAAGAGTTAACCCACGCTGCCTGTTTTTGTTTTGTTTTTAAATTTTATTGCTGAATCCAGGGAAGAGGAGATAGACAAGCAAATTGTGGGGGTTTTGGTACATTTTTAATTGAAATGTATTTCAATTGGCAGACAGTGTGGACTTAGCACTGACTGATTAGGAGAGAGTGACCAGAGGGGTGGCAAGCTGCCTGAGAGCTACTTCTGCGACTTTTGTATCCAATCTGTTGAAATCTCATTTTAATAAATTAATAAATTATATGTATACATATATGTGCATATATGTGCATATATGTGTGTATGTATATAAGACATATATATATGTCATCCTAATGAATAGGAAGCACAAATGACATATGTTTTCATATAAAAGAACATGAAGTGAGAAAGTCCACTTTGTGGGACTGATTTTTCATCCTCAGTTAACATAGATCCATCCCTTGGCAAAGTTCTCCATCATGTTAGCTCTAATTGTGGAGCTGAGACAATTGTTTGTTCGCTACATTTCTTCCCTTGGGTGTTTACTCTGGGCTAGAGTTTGTTGGGCAATAGGCTACAAAGTCCAAAGACTTTTTTTCCTTCCTCACTCCTGTCCTGGTGCCCCTTTGTTCTATTTCTTGTTTTGTTTTCCCATTTAGAATATTTGCTACTGAATTTCATAATATGTTTGAAAAGGGATTTCAGGAAGATGTCACAGAGAATTAAAGTTAGCATTTCATTCCTCCTTTCATATCAGCACAAGGCTGAAGATACTTTGAGCTACTCTATGTTGTTCCCATTATGGAGGAGAAGGAGGAATGGGCCTGTGCTCAAACCGCTCCAGCTCTCTCATTAACTCAGCTTTGATCTGTGTTAATCATAGCTGAACATACAGCGGCATACTGTCACCCCCATCATAATAGGAAGGAAACTTCGGTAGGCAAAGTCCCGGTCAACAGAGCACCTGGAAGCTGGTAAACAAAGAGAAACTCACATTTCCCTCTTTTCCAATCGCAGCTAAATTTGGGGAGTGTTTCTAGATCCTGGAGGATTGTGGGATACACATCTTGTTAAGGTATTGTTTTATAAACCTTAGAACCACTGGAAAAATAAAATGGATCGGATTTGACTGCTAAACAGTTTAAGAACATTTAATGTTTTAAAAGCATTCTTCCAGAGAAATAGAAACAGATCCATAAAGACGCGGGGCAGTTTAGAGAACTGTATGATGGAACACAATATGTAGACTTTTATGAGTAGATTAAAAAATATTTGGAATTGACTAGCAGAGGAAGGGTTATTTGGGAGAGATACTGTGATTATTCCCATTTACAAAAGTTGGAGTTGAGGAGAGTCCCTTTTAAGTACTAGGCAATTGACATCTTGAGTGAGTCCTACTCAGTGCTGATGGAGCAGTGTGGCAGAGGGAACCTTGAAAGAAAGAAATACTTCCTAGACTACAAGGTTGCACCCCAGGGCAGGTGTGCCACAGACATAGAACAGCGTTCTGGCTTTAAGTCCCCAAAGGTGGTTGTGGGGCACAGGTAGTGGGCATTTGAAACTGAAGGGGCCGGGGGATCAGGGGGTGCTTCTGTAGCATCTGGGGACAATTGAGATTCCTGTTCAGATAATGAGAAAGTTAAATTGGGAGGCTCGGTGTATACACAATACCTTGTCAATTTTAAGGTACCATGTAGAACACTTTTCTCTAGTTTGGCCAAGGATTTCATTTATCTGTCTCCTTGCTGATGTTTTGGTGTATAATGTATGAGATGAGAGTTAGTAGTTCGACATGACATCTTGACTTTCCCATTTCTAACAGACCGGGGCCTTCTATAGTCTTTGATGTGGGATAGAGCGATAGGCCAAGATCTCCACCCTAAAATTTTGTCACTTTGAAATGCATTCGGCTCCTGAATCCAGTGGTCAAAATTGTCTTGTTGAGATGGATTATATCTCATAGCTTGTCTTTTTACATGTGGAATCATCATGGTCAATTTGTCAATTAGATGCCACTGTACAAGGACAGTGATATCTCAGGAGCTTTCATCTAAGTACTATATAAGGCTCTTTTTTAAGGTGGAGTGACAGATTTTTTTTTTTTTTTTTTACGAATTACACCAAGTGGGTGGAAGCATCAGATTTGTATTTTATATGCTTAAGACTCTCAGATGCTTTAGGTTCCATCATTCCTGTCAGTCACAAATATCATAGAGATGAATTACATATGTGTGGCTGAGCAACGTGCTGGGGATTGCTGGGAATTCAGACGCAGGAGATGGCATCTTGGTTCAATTGCTGACAGTGTGTTCATAAAATAGAAGAATTAATAATAAGATTAGATAGTCAAGCAGAGATAAGGGCGGTATAGGTCTTTGTCTGAATAAATAAAACACTGAGCTGTAACGGAGCCAGATTAAGGCAGATTAAGGACAAGTGACTGCAGGAAAACATCAAGTGTTCCTCCAAGTAAATGAAAGCTGCTAGTGCTGGTCAGGCTAGCCAGCTGCATCAGAACTCCGGGAAGAGAAATGGCAAAACCTCTTACGACAAAGATAGCAACCAAAGAAAGAGGCATTAAAAAGTTGTCTCATCATCTGAGAGGATGTGCTCCCCATATTGATAATATCTTTAATTTGGCAGACTGCATGCTGTTTTAGTTTTTTTAAAGAACACTCTTTGGAGGAAAATATGTGTAGTTTACCATCAGAAACATAATCTTTGACACATACCTAGGGACATTTTGTGTTCTTTCTACCTTGAAATATATGTCAGGGTGAATCATGAAAGTGTTGAACAAACTGCTTAAATATAGAGCCATATATTTCAGATAATGTAAGAACTGTCTGTCTACAAATTATTTCTTTGCTTAATGATTTCAATACTTTTTTATTCTATGCTTGCTGCTTTGAGTTTAGGAATAAAAATGAGTGTTATCCTCTCATTCCCTTTGTGAAGGTGTAGAAGTTATTAGAAAGCCAGCTTATGGAGAAACCCATGGAACTAAAACTATATTTAGTCCTATGAGCAAAGAAAAATGTGCAAATATCCTACTGTTAAACCAGGGAGAAAATGTGCCTAGGGTGCAGCTGGGTTACTAGCTGCTAATGTGTCTGATGGTCTAACATTTAGTCACATACAAGGTTGGCATATGTTCCCACTTCTAAACCAGCAATTAGAACTTTGTGATGCATAGATAAATCACTTTAATTCCTTGGATTTCAGCTATGCATCTATGAAATGGACTTAAAATCACTGTACATCTTGCCTTTATTACCCTACCTTCTAAGCAGCCTTGTGTACACTTTATGAAGAATTAGGAAAATATTTGTGTATGCCGAATCAGGGTTTAAAAAGTGGGCTTCCATATCTGCAAAGGAAAAATAATCAGGGCTTTAACAAAAATTATTCTTGGTCTGATAAATGCCTTTCAGGTGTCTGAAAACTATTTTCACATAGGAAATAATTGCTGTAAGAAACTAGTTGGTCAATACCTAACTTTTAATGCTCATATAACTGACATTTTTGAAACACAACTATTGAACCCTGTTAACTTATACTCTAGTCCCAACAATGCTAACTTCAGTTCTATATGTTCACCGTTAATAATTAAACATCCTAAACATATCTTTCCTCGTTTTGTGCCCAGGAAATCTGGTATACTAATAGTTGTTTTGGTAGCTTTCAGTGTATCAAGTACTTTTTCAAATTTCACATTGCACTAATCTTTAATCCAGGTACATGAAGTTGTATTTTCACATAACTGTAAGAATGAACATCTTTAAATAATATATTACTGAACAATGGCAACAGAAACAGTGATTTTCTGTGAATGAAAGAAAATTACACACACACACACACACACACACACACACACACACACACACACCAATGCTTCTTAAACAAGTGTTTGCATCAGTACTTTGAAATCTAGAACATTAAAAGTAATGCACAGAAACCATTACCCACATAAGTGTACGTCCCTTTCACTGTATATGCTCACAGTAAAATAGGGAGCAAGCAGTTTCCTCCTTTTTGTTTTTTAATAAGGAGGTGAAAGAAGGGGAAATACACAGATTTCTTTTTAGGGACAGCTCTATAACGAGTGACAAAACCACCCAAGAAACAGAGCCCATGTTTTTGGTATAAAATTGTTTTCCACTGATATAATCTGTTGAAAGCCAGAAGCCATCCAAAGTGCTGATACCAATTTAAGAAGATCATCTTTTGCCTTAATTATACATCTGGGAAATGTTAGCTGAACATTTTGTGGAGAACACTGAATACCTTACTTACCAGTTGTCTAAAATACTGCTAATGATCGACACGGTGCCAGTGTTTTGATGGCCAGAGCCTAGGATGAGCATGAATGCAAAGAACACAGTTGGAAAAAAGCACACATTTTATACAAAACAGATTTCAACCATCTGCTCGGCGCTCAAGTATGTGACTATAGGCAGTATATTATATGAAAGAGACCACTGCCCACGTTATGAATGGTATCACATTTATTGGAACCTCAGAGAAACCGTAGCGTTGCTGTAAGCATGTAGACCCAGCGAGTCTCTGTAGCTAAATAATAAAAACAAGAGCCCCAGCCAAAATTTTGTTCCCTCCACAATCCCTTCTATGTCAGTTTTCTTCTCCTAGCAAAATGGTTTTTGCTAATAAAGCATGTCCCAGTGCTAGGCATCAGGACATCAATGCCACCACACAGCCCTCTGCATGTGACCCCAGGGAGGGGAGCCCCAGATGGTTGTGAGTCAGAAGAATGTTTGCTTTAGGACTAGGTGAGATCCCCAAATATGTTTCCTGGGTTGTGGGCTGAACAGCAAATCGGCATGGAGTTCAAGGGCCCAGACATCTCCTGAGCTCCATGTTTCCCCCTTGCTTCTGAATTCAGAGTATTCTATCAGAGAACCGCCAGATCGCCACGGCAGAGGAAAAAATCACGAGGTATAGGCAAAATGAGCTTACGTGACCACTTCTTTATGACAAAGTGAGGAAGAAATCTCCACAGTGTAGAGAAGACTGTTGATTAACTAGATGACCCACACATGTAGTCTTTAAAGGGAGACGGCATGGCACACCATTCCTGTCTACCTTGCAGACACAACTGTTTTCAGTGGGAAATCTTTACCTGGTGTAATTCCTTTAGCTAAACTATGTTTTTATTTCTATATATCAGAAAGATCAAGCTGTTAGAATTGTGTTCACTTTACTGATTCATCTGGTTTACTTTTATGGATTGATGATGTCTATTGACATTGTTTTCTAGCTCTTGAAGAAGTTGTTTTGTGCAATATAAAGAACTGTTCCCTGGACCCCAACTTATGAACACCTTCAAATATGGCAATACCCAGTGTCCCTACTAAGTGATTGAAGCATGGCTAATGTGTATGAGATGCACAATAGATATGTAACACACACTGAATTTAAAAAAGTTAAAAGAACTCGAAGGGTTTTATTTTTTTTCCCTTTTATTTTTGATTTTGTGTTGTCATGAAATTTGGAACAATGGGCTTAAGATATACTATTAAAATTATTTTCATGTATTTTTGCTTTGTTAGTGTGTCTATGAGAAGGTCTAAAATTCCATTCATATTGGAATTCCAGCTCATATACTTGGCCTGTTTTATATTTCTGTTGGATAATGTTGTATACTTGCTGTAAGTGGAGGGAGGTGAAGACATTTTGATCAGTGCCGTACATGTAGACGTTCCCGGCCCAGCAGGGTAGCCAGGAGCCAGACACATTTCAGAATTTATTAACTGTCTTTACTCCTAGTAAGAAGGTGGTATCTTACACATATGTATAACACGCCTTTTGCCTCATGTGTCCCATCAGTTCTGCAGACCTGTGTGGAGTCATGATGGCAGGGAAGATGTTTAAGGACTATATTGGTTATCTTAGAGACTAAGCGTGTGAATTGGGCAATTATATTTATTTTTATACAATACCTCCATGGTCAGGTCTCATCTTCCTTTGGTGCTTTAAGGGGGTTTGCGGTTTGAAGAAAGCCTCCAGCTTTTGCGTCCCAGCTGATACCGCACATAACTTTCCGAATTGACCCACAAGATGCCATCCCAGCGCTTTCTCTATGCATATGGAGACGCACTTATAAATATAGATGTAAAGATAGCACAAGCGTTCAGCGTGTGCGTGCTATGTGCCAGACTCCCAGTCGCTTTGAATGCCTTCTTTATTCTGTCTTTGCAGCACTCCTGCTTTTCGCTGTCTCCCAGCCCCACATGGGCAGGAGAGGGACATACAGTCAGTGGCTGAATATTTCCTGGGATATGACTGTGACTATCTCTTAGGCAATGACTACTGGAGTGTGCTTATCAACCCTCCAGAACCTTCCTTTCTATCAATTTATTTTATGCATTACTTTATCTTATTTAAGTTACTTTGTGGCATTAGGAGCCCAACCAGGGACTTCACAGATTCAAGTGTGATGTTTCCTTGACCAGCAGCTCCAGTGCTAACGAGCTCACTTACACTGCCACTGCCTGAGTGATGCAGGAAGTAAAATGCCCTACAACTTAAGATTTTAGTGCTTTTGGGGGAAAACTATCTTTGGGTGTTTTTTATGAATGTATCTGAATACCTACTGTGCCAGGCACTACTTTAAATTCAGATCATGCATTTAAACTCATGTGTTAGAAGTTTTATGCACGAATTGGAAGATTAATTAATCAGTTAGTTAATTGACACTGTAGTTTTTGTTTTTGATGTGAGCTCTGACTCTATAGTTCTGGCTGACCTGGAGCTCACTGAGTAGCCCAGGCTGTTTGCGGATGTGCAGCAATCCCCCTGCCTCTGCTTCCCAGCTACTGGAATTACAAGTATTGGCCACCACTCAAAGTTTATATGTGAGCTTCTAGAAACCTTACTTATTTTTTAAAATAAATTTAATCCTGGCATAAGCTTGTGGGCCCAGTGGATTCCCATGTGTATCCTGTAGATGCCTGTACAATACAAAATCATCTCTGCTTTAAAAGGTACTGACTATAAACCCATACTTGGAGACCCTTTTCTGGGGTCTGTGAAACTATAATATGTCTCACCTCTTCCCTCTTCCTTCCTTCTCCCTGTACCCCTTCTTCTCCCCTTCTTCCCCCTCTCCCCCTCCTTCCCTCTTCTCCTCCCCCTCCCTCTATCTCTTCCCTCCCCTCTCCACCTTCTCCCTCCTCTTCCCCTCCCCATCTTCTCCTCCCTCTCCCCCTCCCCTCCCTCTTCCCTCCCTTTCCCCCTCCCTCTCCCCTCCCTTTTCCCTTCCCCTCCCTCTTCCCCTGCCTCTTCCCCTCCCTCTCTCCCCCTCCCTCTTCCCCTCCCTCTCTCCCCCTCCCTCTTCCCCTCCCTCTTCCCCTCCCTCTCTCCCCTCCCTCTTCCCCTCTCTCTCCCCCTCCTTCTCCCCTCCCTCTCCCCCTCCCTCTCCCCTCCCTCTCTCCCCCTCTCTCTCCTCCTCTCTGTCCCCCTCCCTCTCCCCTTGCTCTCCCCCTCTCTCTCCCCTTCCCTCTCCCCCTCTCTCTCCCCCTCCCTCTCCCCTCCCTCTCCCCCTCCCTCTCCCCTCCGTCTCCCCTCTCTCTCCCCCTCGGTCTTTACACAAGGACCCTAACTTTTTGTTAGAAATGATATCTGATCATTTTTGTGAGCTCGGCAGACAGCTAGGCACCTTCTTTATTCTCTCCTAAATTGCAAGTATGTGAGTACTCACATCTTTTAGATAGTCACATATGACTATCCAAAAGTTTGATGAGCTGGCTGACTGGGGTACATTGAATGTGATGTTAATCTGTTACTGAGCGTTGTGACCCACTTGAGGGGTGGCAGGGGAGCAATGGTAATTGTGAGTGGGAACTTAAATTGGGCCTGACAATAAAATCATGTGATTGGTGATTCAGTGGAGGCCTCGTGGAAACAGGCAAGCATTTGGGGATGAGATTTGTCTGCACAGCTTTGAGACACAGGGTTTCCCGTTGTAGTGCTGGACTCATATACACTACTGTAGGCTTGAAGTAAGCCCTGGCTTTCCCAGTTGTAGTGCTGGACTCATATGCACTACTGTAGGCTTGAAGTAAGCCCTGGCTTTCCCAGTTGTAGTGCTGGACTCATATACACTACTGTAGGCTTGAAGTAAGCCCTGGCTTTCCCAGTTGTAGTGCTGGACTCATATACACTACTGTAGGCTTGAAGTAAGCCCTGGCTTTCCCAGTTGTAGTGCTGGACTCATATACACTACTGTAGGCTTGAAGTAAGCCCTGGCTTTCCCAGTTGTAGTGCTGGACTCATATGCACTACTGTAGGCTTGAAGTAAGCCCTGGCTTTCCCAGTTGTAGTGCTGGACTCGTATACACTACTGTAGGCTTGAAGTAAGCCCTGGCTTTCCCAGTTGTAGTGCTGGACTCATATACACTACTGTAGGCTTGAAGTAAGCCCTGGCTTTCCCAGTTGTAGTGCTGGACTCATATACACTACTGTAGGCTTGAAGTAAGCCCTGGCTTTCCCAGTTGTAGTGCTGGACTCATATACACTACTGTAGGCTTGAAGTAAGCCCTGGCTTTCCCAGTTGTAGTGCTGGACTCATATACACTACTGTAGGCTTGAAGTAAGCCCTGGCTTTCCCAGTTGTAGTGCTGGACTCATATACACTACTGTAGGCTTGAAGTAAGCCCTGGCTTTCCCAGTTGTAGTGCTGGACTCATATGCACTACTGTAGGCTTGAAGTAAGCCCTGGCTTTCCCAGTTGTAGTGCTGGACTCGTATACACTACTGTAGGCTTGAAGTAAGCCCTGGCTTTCCCAGTTGTAGTGCTGGACTCATATACACTACTGTAGGCTTGAAGTAAGCCCTGGCTTTCCCAGTTGTAGTGCTGGACTCATATACACTACTGTAGGCTTGAAGTAAGCCCTGGCTTTCCCAGTTGTAGTGCTGGACTCATATGCACTACTGTAGGCTTGAAGTAAGCCCTGGCTTTCCCAGTTGTAGTGCTGGACTCATATGCACTACTGTAGGCTTGAAGTAAGCCCTGGCTTTCCCAGTTGTAGTGCTGGACTCGTATACACTACTGTAGGCTTGAAGTAAGCCCTGGCTTTCCCAGTTGTAGTGCTGGACTCATATACACTACTGTAGGCTTGAAGTAAGCCCTGGCTTTCCCAGTTGCTCTATTCTATTCATTTGCGTTTTATCTTTAGTAGCATCCTAAAGGTAGATGTGTCTGACCTTCTGGCGCTCTTTGGCTCCCAATGCCTTACTTAGCAAGACATAGACATTAATATTACAGGTGGATATTACAGGTGGGTTTTAGAGTGACCACGGGGATCCTCTGGAGAACAAATTCCCCATGACATCATTTCTTCATCTGTAAAGCTGGTACCGTAATAGTCTCCATTTTGTAGGTCAGTTTTACTGCTCAGATAAGGAATCAAACCTTGAGTGGCAATACATGCCCTTAATCTCAGAACCTGGGAGGCAGAAGGTGGCTCTCTGAGAGTTCAAGGCCAGAAAGGTCTACATAATCAGTTTCTGTCCATCCAGGGTGACATAGTAGGACTGTCTCTACAACTGAAGAAAAAAGAAAGGAAGAAGGACAAAAACTTCTACGTACTTCAGTTGTTGAGGAAATGTACAAGATGACATTCCCTTGACTGAAGTTAATATCATAGAAGGAATTCCTAGAAATTTCCATGCACAGGTAACATTGTATACATACTGGTAAAAAATATGAGATGCCTTAGTAAATGTCATGACTTTGACTCTTACTAGAATCTGACCTGCTTCCTTAAAGAATAACAACAATGCCAAAAAACAAAATAAAACACCATACTCTAGGCTGATTTTCATGCCATAAAATGATATATTTTATGATCTTTATTTTTATGTATGAATAGATATGTTTAAGTACATATGCTATGTACAATACTCACAAAACAATAAGCCTAGGCATACAGATATGTGTATACTCACTTTACATGGACAAATACATGTATTGGTCATACATATGTATATCTGTGTACATTATCAATGTCTATAAGCAATATATATATGTATATATATATATATATATATATGATACATAAAAGTTAGTGGTTCTGGAACCGATTTCATATGTATGATTGTATATGCTGGTAATGTATTCATTGTCGATACATAATCTATATAGATATACTATTAAGATTTTATCAATTCTGTGACGTATTTCATATGTATGCATGTGACTACATATGTATACAATGAATTTGGTGAATTTTTTATAAAACTAAAACCTTGGCTAAGAATAAGTGTGGGTTCTCTGCAGTCATGATGAGTTATTTTCTGATGAGAAGCAGCTCCGGGTTTTGTCAGGTCTAAGCAGTTGCTCTCGAGAGGCCCTGGCTGTCTGAAGGATGATGTGTGTTATGGACATTTAATTTCTGTTCAATAGCAGAGTTTCTGAGAGCCCTTATTCACATTGCCGTTTTTAGTACAGACCAAGTAAGATGGGTGCTGAGTGATAACAAACTTAGTCGAAGGCGGCTCGACTATAAGTAGCTAAACTAATGTTTGCCAGGTATGTAGATTTCTTGGTGGAAGGGTACAGGCAGAGATCTAAGAAAAGGCTAGCAAGTCCTGTAAACTATCTCCTTTAAATAGCGGCTGTTCCATCCAGGCTGTTGCTAAGAGATGAGGAACAATTAGTTCCTGACTGAGTTGTATTCTTGCCTAGACTGAAGGGCCCTCCCACCTCTGTCCTTAAAGTGACTTCAGGTTCCAGAATGTACATAGTCCAATCAAGGCATGCCTCCATGAGAGACACTCTGAGAGCTCTGCAGCACGGCCTCACAGCTCTGCGACGCTGACACACACTTTCTCTCGCCGGGGTCCCCATCGTACCCTCAAACACCACTCCAAGGGAGTGACATGCGTCGCATTAGTGGATAAAGAAAGTTCTCCAGGGACTTGGTTGGACTTGGAGCATCCAGTCGGCCAGTAGCCATCTCAGCTACTTCTGCCAAAGTATTTACTAGGCTTCTCTGTGTTCATAGACGTGTGTGTGGGAGGGACATATTTACACACATGTGATCACATATGTGGAGGTCAGGGGTCATTGTTAGAGTCTCTTTTAATCGCTCTTCACTTATATTTTGAGGCGTAGTCTCTCATTGAACCTGCGTCTGCTAGATTCCAAGCTGGCTCTTTGGAGCACCCAAGAATCTGCATGTCCGTCTCTGCCTCCCCAGGGCTGAAGTTACAAACACGTGGTGCCACTGTGCTGGCATTTTACATGGATATTAGGGCTCACACTTAGATCCTGGGCTCGTGTGCTATGCATTTTATAAACCTCCAGCCCCCACAAGCCCTCTCATTTGTTTAAATAAAAATTAAATTTAGGTTCACAGATATTGACAGCGATTTAAGAGCAAGCTAATTGCACTGACATCCTTCCTTTATCCCTGTCCTTCCTGTCTGTTTTTCTAAGTCACTTGCAAGTACAGTTGCAAGCTTGCGCCTTTCCTAAACGTGTGTTTCTGTGCCTATGTAACACTGACACACCAGGAAAGCTAATCCCCACACACTGTTGATACATGGTATTCAGTCCCTAGACACCGTTTCTAATGGTCTCTGCATTGCTCTAAGTATTTTGGCCATTAATGATTGATTGTAGCACTAGGCATTGTATTTGGTGCTCATTTCCTTCCCCGTCACTGGGAAGTGGACATAGCCTCTCTTGTTTTTGTGTGGACAGTGATATTCAGAGAACAGTGCAGGAGTCTCTTCTGTCACTTGGCGTCATAGATCACAAGTCGTTCAGACTTGGGTGTACTGGACTGGCAACAGGGCACTCCTGTGATTACAAAGTTGCAGTTATGGAGCTTTGCACAGCACAGGGTCTCCAAGGTGGCACTCAAGGGGGTAAGTGGGGTCTCCTGCCTGTAAGAAGTCATCACAGTTTACCCAGAAAAGTGCAAGATAACCACAGACACCAGCCTTTCCCCAGGTAACTACAAAACCCGATTCTTAAGTCTGTGTTCAAGGTATGTTGGAAGTCAGTCTTAAAACTTACACTGTTCGCTTTTCACGCAAAACTATGCCAGGCAAATCAAGTTTAGCCTTGTTCTCTTCTGGCTTTCCTCACACGCTGAGAATCCGAAATGGCGTTAGTTGCGTTTCTGGAAATGTTTTATGCTACAGGTGATTTTGTGTTTTTACTCCACCTCCTTAAATGATTTATCACAGAGCTCAGGATGTGCTTAAACCAGAGAGTGCTTGCCTGCCTGTGGACGGTCCTGGATTCCAGTCTCTTCCCGCATTGTAATTACACATGCATGCGCAAATGTGTGTGCCCACATGTGTGTACCCATGCATGGTTGTATAGACCTGTCCTATATTCATACTGGGTGAGTTCCCTTGAGTTTCTTGTTTCCCCATTCTATTTCTGTTTAAGATGAAACACTTGCTACACAACGTTATTTTGCAGATTACCAGAAAGAGTCATGGACAACACCTTGACCAGCCTTTGGCATAGCAAGCACGGCATGTTGCCTGTGGCTGGGAGTCCAGTCTGTGCTAGTCTGGGTCACTGTGTCATGGAACGGCCTAAGCTTCCCTCCCACCAGATCCCATGCTGGAAGCTGAGTTTTGCTTTCTTCTGTTGCTTTCTCCATAATCAGTCCGGGCATTCTCTCTTGCTGTTTCCAAGCCCAACATATGCATACCATGGCTTGGTGGATTAGATAAAAATGGCGTTCGTTCTGTGAATGCTACAGGAACAACATTCACCCATCTGGATTCCGTACTGGGGGGGGGCATTTTAAATGGTTGGGATGGATTCAAAGGGAAGCGCCCGCCCAGTACTCCTGGACAGTTTATAGAACAAAGCTGACCTCATCAACTGAACAACTGAACCATTTTCTCTGTATGGAGCCCTCCTCCCTGCATGACTCAGTGGTATTTACTGACACTGCTTGTTTGTTTACTTTTCATGCCCCTTATTCCTCTCAGGCCTGTGAGGGAAGCTCTAGGCTGGGGGGGTGGGTTTAGAGTTGAAAGAGGTGTTGTGTGGCCGGAATGAGGAGGAGCAGCCCAGCTAGTGAAGGCCAGTGTCCGTAGCCTGTGGATTCTCCCTTTGATGGAATGCGACCACTGAAGAATGATTTGATTCAATTAAACCCTTAAGTTGTCATTATCCTGCTCATTGGCGGAGCACGATAAACCTCATCGCGGAGCACTAAATATAACGTTTTTTGTTGGTTCAATACAAGCTGTCATGTTATGTTAGGTCTCAAAAATAGTGCTTCTAAAGATAGATTTTCAAATGTATTAGATATCCTTAGGTAAAACTGTGCTGAGGCTGCCTTGTAAGCGTAGATTATACTGACTCTTACGTGTGCTCTTTAAGTACTTTGTTACTTTTTACCGGTGAGGGTTTCTGTTATCTCTATTTGCTTATTTATTATTTTTTTTTTTTTGTAAAGTCTTGTTTTCTCAAGCTGAAAGGTTAGTTTTGTTTTCTCTCTTAGATATTTCTTATGAAATGTTTAGATACAGACCAGCCCTGAGAAGTGTGGTCTTTGTAGGCTCCTGAATTTAATTACCCATCTAATATTGCCTGGCCAGTTCTGTAGAATTCTTTCTGAGGCCATAGCTTTTGAACCAGGGTCAGTGGAGCAGCCTGGCTCCTGCTGACTGTGTCCACCGATGCTCCTGCTTGTTCTCACCCTGGCCAGGCCTGAGCCCTGCTATGGGCATTGTCACCGATTTTGATATTTTATATCATCTTGCTGATTTTACAAATGTTAAATGTGGGAGTGATTATTTGTGTGGATGAAGGGCCATTGATGTTTAAAGATTCTCTACAGAGAATAATTCAGATTTTATACTAATTAAATATTAAGCTTTTCAGTGTTTTATTTTTGTTTCTGGAGGTCTGATTTAAAAAAAAATCACAAAGGCTAATTTATTATAGTTTTGATGGGTTGTTATTATTTTAGTAATTAAATTTATTTGCCAAAAATTAATGACCGTCAGTTGTTTATGGGGTAACAACTTTAAGATAGTAATGCATCATAAATGGATACATCAAGACTTGTATGGTAGGCCTATTTCTTTTTCTTTTCCATTTTTTTCCCTTGTTTGTTTGTTGTTTGCTTTTTCCTGCACAATTTCTTAGGCGTCTAGGCTGGCCTTGAACTTGCGTCAGCCTCAGGAGTGTCTGGGACTATAGGAATGTGTCCCCAGGCCAGGCTTCCTATTTTTGACCATTAGCTATTGCTGGCTACTTTAAGTAGCTACAGGGCCTGGTATTCTTAAAGATCACTGTCAGATTTATAAATAAAATTCAGTAAAATGAATAGTAAAAGCCAGGAGATACAAATGGCATGCCGTACTCTACCCAAATGACATCAAATATTAATTTCCTTTTAGAAACAGATGACCATTTTTTATGTGTTAACAGATTATGAGAAATTAAAAACCCGTGGTATTTTATTGTAGATGTATGCTTTCCTGTGCTGTTTCAACAGACACAGATATAGACATGTAAAACCATCAGACATGTAGATGCCAAACAGGGCTATCCAAAGGAAGAGGTGCCGACTTTGTTACATCGGTCTGCAGGGCTAGGGAGCTAGGGTTCTATTTCAGTTAAAATGTTACTTGTCTGTTTCTACAAACCTCCGGGGCCTCACAGGAGTGAGCCTCATAGAGGCTGAAATGAGGAATTCCTGGATCCCTGCCTCTGAGGACAAGTTGCTAGACATGAGAGATGGACCTGGTGTTTTTCCTGGACCCGGATCCCACTCGTGCACCTTGACTTTTTGTCTCCCTTTGTTCCTGGGCTGACCTGCCTCCTAGCAGTTTCTGTTGCTCATATCTACCTAGTGTCCTTCCTCATTGGCCCTGTGGGTCCTCCCAGGCCACAGCTTGACTGGGACATATGGAGGTTTCTTCACTCAATGTGTAGCCTTCCTCATGGCCCTGCAGGGTTTGGCTGTACAGTGCATGGCCATCTCATGGGTGGGCATCATGCCAGTCCTGCAGACTAAGGAGCTCCAAGGTGAGCATCTTGATAGCTTTGTGAAAAACTCTGCAGTTCATGACTTATAGTATCGGCACCCTACAAAGGCTTACAGACTCAAGGTTAGGTCATGGTTTTTAAAGCATGGAGCAGACTGTGAATGCTTCGTGTAGACAAAGTGAAATTAATTGGTAGTGCTTGGGGTACTTTTTAAAGATGGATCCCAGAGGCTGGAGAGACAGTGTTGAATTTAAAGATGGCTTCTGTCTTTCTTCTTTGGAGCAAGATCTGGGTGAATAACTTACCCTTAAATTATAGTGGAGAAAAATTGTCTTACTATTACATAGCCCATGAGTCATTACTACTTGCCTCAATCATCGTCTTAATAAGGTGACAGAAGTAACATTAATTATGGAAAATATTGTGTCATGGTCTTGGGTTGTGTAGTCATACATGTGTATGTGCATAAAGACTCAGAATTCAAAAGAGGGAGAGGGGACAGCAAGTGAAGGGAGAAAATGAGTTTTCTTGTACATATTCAGTGAAGATGGAGAGGGGGGAAGAGAGGAAGGGGAGGGAGGAGAGTAAGGGGAGGGAGGAGAGGAAGCGGAGGGCAGAGAACAGGAAGTGGGGGCATGCCCTTGGTAGTGCACTGTGAAGTTTTACCAGAGTGATCCTTTCCTAAAGTGAGCATGTACTTCTTTATCCCCAAGGCAGACTGGAGACTCCCTCCATGAGTTGGGGCAGTTTATGTTGAGGAGGACAAACTAGTTGCTGTGTCTTTTAAGGACAGTGAAGTGGAGATTGTTAGTCTATAAGAACTTTTAGAGAGAGAGAGAGAGAGAGAGAGAGAGAGAGAGAGAGAGAGAATTCATGTCTGCAAGTATGAGTATGGTCATGGCACACACCTGCACGTCACATAGTCTCATACACTGAGTGTATGTCTTCATCACCCAGCTTTGTGGAGACGAGCTCACCTATTGATGTTAGCTGTCTCACAAACTTCTGGATATCCTCCTGTCTTCATCTCCAGCCTCAACAAAGGAGTGCAGCATTTACAGATGTGTGCTCTACCATTTGATCTTATTTGGGTTCTGGGGAACCAAACTCGGGCTTGCATGGCAAACACTTTCCCCATTGTGCCATCTGCCTAGCCATTCTAAAACTTCCGAGAAAGCTCAGACATATAATCTACACTCGTTAGTTTTGGGCAAACAAGACAGGGGCTATTTTGGAAAAGGAGTTCTTGAGTTAATCATGCTGCTTTAGCCTTGACTTGTACTAGCCAGGCGCTTTGTTGCCTTTTCACCTTTTCTGTAGATGACGATAGACAGAGATTGTGGTATGGTTTCAGGCACGGCACAGCCTGTTCCTTCCCTTGTGAACCACGGTGTCATGATCACCACTGCTGTGGGGATGGACTTCTTAGGATCCGTCTCTGGTGTTGGCGAGACTTGCTATTCTTGAAATGTTTCCTTGTGCATTTCTGCCTCCTGGTAGGCAGAACTCAAAGTCTACCTTTACCCATACATTATTACACCTTACAAAACATCTCTGGACTCTGCTGTGAGCCCTTCGTGTGTCAGACAGAAATGTATGTGGCAGCGGTTAAATGTATGTGGTAGAGTGGGGGAGGGGACGCTGGGCCTTTTCGTGCTGTGCCTCATGCTGAGGCTCAGGTGTTCTCTTAGAAACAGTGATTAAAAGCAGCACAAAGCTACGAGTTGGTAGGATGCCATGTCTGCTCATCTGGACATGATTACCAGACTGGAAAGCAAGGGTCCCTTTTCTTCTATCCGTCAAGTCCCATGTGTTAGACATTCAATGAGAAAGAAAAACTAGAGAGGCTAGGGAGGTGGCTTAGTGGTAGAGCACTTACCTAGCATGTAAAAGGCCTTGGGTTCAGCACCAGCACTGCAGAGTAAAATCGTGAAAAAAAAAAATAATGACTTTCTCGGTGTAGATATGCTAATTATTTATTGATGAGGGAAGCCATCTTTTTGCATTGGAAGGATTACCATATACCACAAAATTGAAATGCCAGTGTAAAGTATCCAGAGGTAGAGACTGGAGATCCCAATCTGTATTTTACCACATCTGATAGAGGTAATGATGGGCCGCATACCTTCATGGCTAATCCTGGTATCGGGTCACACTAGTGTGGGGAAGTGTCCCATTGTGGCCATCACTCTGCTCACTAAGCCTCTCCTCACAGAAGTTGCAGGGCGGGTACTCAGCTGCTGGGGTCAGCATGGCAGGGTTTGTTGTTGTGACACTCCTTGCTAATCGATTTGAATTCTCACCATTCGTTTTTTCTTGGTTGTCCTGGGGATTGGATGAAAGAGCCGTGGAACGGTGTCAGTATGATACACACAGCTTAGCATCTCTGTGTTCCCAAGACCACCCTTTTCAAAAGACGCAGATCTTACACCGCTTCCTCAAGGGCGCTACAGAGCCCCTGAGCATGTGGTACCTTCACATCCTCAGTGAGTGACAGGAAAATCACTCCAAGTTCAAGCCTGGTCTACAAAGTACAAAAAGCAAATCTCAGGGCAGCCAGAGCTACACAATGAAATCCTGTTTCAGAAAAGGAAAAGAAAGTATCAATGAATGATTTTCACGCAGATCTCTTTGGGTAAGATCATTTGTCACAGAAAGTACTCATTCTGAAGCAGGACAGCAGTGTGACACATTTAGAAGCTTGCAAATAAGATGCAGAAACATCACCGTAGCATTGGTGTTCCTTCTTATATTGTCTGTCCTCGTGCTGAACTTGACTTTGGAGTTTTCCCTTATGTGTCAGCACGTTACCACTCATATTCCTAAGTTTCTCTTCCTGCCTGAGATGGGAGCTGCTTCAGGTACGTGATGTGTATAGTTGAGCCATGAACCATATAATCTCTGTTTGAGAGTTATTAAAAATGGCACGGATGTGCCATTTGCACTTCAGGAAAAAAGGCTGTTAGCGGAAACGATTTCCATATAATTCTCATAGTATTATCAAGATGTTCTATGCCTTTCTCACTGTTTGAAATCCTGGAGTCCTCCATGTGGTACAGAAGTAGGAGTGTCTTACTGACATGTGAGGTTGCCGTGTGTGGTTTGTGGCTGCTGTGATGGTATCTCACCATAGCATGGCTATGAACATTTATTGACATGATACATGAAAAGTACATTAGGGCCTGGATTTTCATGAGACTAAATGGATTTAAACATACCAGCTTAACCAAGTTTTGTTTTAGTTTGAAAATGTTGATGTCATTGAAATATCCTAAAGACAGCAGCAATTTTACATACTTAATGGGTACATGTGTTTGTGTATACATATAGATGCCTACACACACACACACACACACACACACACACACACACACACACACACACCGTGCACCGGAGCAAACACAGGTCCACACACAAACTGCTAAAAAAAATTTGGGAAGAAGATATGAGCGTATGTTGTACTTATCCAAAACATTATCTTAATTGGTTAAATTATGTAAAAATGTAAATTATAGGTTGAGCTATCTTTCATGCCATCTTATGTGTAAGATTTTTATATTGGAGTATGGTCTTGGGCCTCTAAATTGCTTTATCTGCTACCAAGGAAGCAGGACCTACAGATGTGTCAACTATGAAGAAAACAGCCATTTGTTACCCTGTGATGTCAAATCTGAGAAGAGTGCAGGTGGAATTATTGCTGCTTTTGTAAAGTCTCTATCTTAGAGAGATCACTTAAAGAAAACGCAGGCAAGGGGGTGGGAAGAGGGTTAGTAGAAAATAGTGGATGCGACTCTTTGAAAAGACCTGAGTTCTGACCCCCGTGTGTAAAGCAGGAGGCTTCCCACACCTGTGCCTTAGCTCCAGAGCACAGGACACCTTATTGTAGTCTCTACAGGCTCTGCGCAGCATGCCCCCATACATAAAAATGAATGTAAAAAACATGGGTGTGCAATGTTTTATTGGTACAATTTGATAACCATTTCTTTATCAAATTCATAACTTAATAAAAACTAATTTGTCCCCTTTTATGGAAAAGTCATGGAGAGACTCCTCACCCTTAAGCTAGTGTGTGAAAAGTAGAATTGTTTAAGGAAATTCCACGGACTATTCTAATACCCATAACGGATACCCACATACCACCATGGCAACCGTGAGGCGGCAAAGCCTGAAGGTGGAGATGCAGAGGTCCAAAGGGCTGTACAGCGCTCGGTGTAGGGTGGAGAGGACATCCGGCAAGAATAACGTCACATAGCGAGCACAGCTTGGGGCTGAGGCAGGAATGGCAGGAACTCACCCTAACGTGGGCCTGAAAGCACCTTGTGCTAGTAGAGGGAAGCTTGGAAAGCTGCCCCTCTGTGGGTTTGAGCAAGGACTGAGCCTTTGAACTTAGGGGAGAGCTGGGGTCGCAGGAGCTAGGGTCACGCGTTTCTTGGTGTAGTGCCCTTCAGGACCTCAGGACCTAAGTGTGTATCTCTCTCCTGCTGTAGCGCTGGGCTGGGCAAGTGTTGGGGTTCAATGATGTACATTTAGTTAAACTCAACTTCAACTTCTGTGGGTTCCGTTACTCTGACCTGGCTCTTTTTGTCAGTTTCCACTGCAGGTCCCTTTGTTTACAGTGTATTTATTAACTTATGTTAGTACATCAAGACCATCAATTGACACCTCATTATCTTTTGAGATACTTCCCTCGGCGGACTAGGAAGAGGGGCATATTCCTTCTTTAACTACCACACAACCCCTCTCATCCCTCGAAAGCACAGATTTGAGTAGTCTCTGCTCACAAGCTTGTGAGCATATAACTAAACACTCATCTATCTTCATTCCCCACGCCACGCACGACATCAGTGTTCCAGAAGGACCTCTCAGGTTATATCAGATGTTAAAGCTTGCTAGGAATTAGATGGCTGCTGAATGTCGTTGGTGCACAATGTGTGTGACAAATGTTCCCCATGGATGCGATGGACACTGTGTCCCTAGGATCTCACTCTCTCTGTGGTATCTTCATCTCAAATCTGCTTTCCACTACAACTATGTGTGCAAGTCAGATGTAGAAAATCAGAGAGAGAGAGAGACAGAGAGAGAGAGAGACAGAGACAGAGAGAGGGAGAGAGAGAGAGACAGATTTATAAATCCCAATGACCTTAAGGGCAAATGGACACCCTGTTCCCATCTTCGTGTTTATACAAATACAGGGATTTCTTTTGTTATAAAATTCCAGGTTCATTTTGGGGTCTGTCAATCTGCATTTAAGAGGGAAGAGGTTTACAGGCTGTATGTGTAGACTGCATTTCAGAAGCACCTCAGTAATATTTTTGCATGCTGAATGATAGACTGGTGATAAGTGGCAGAATGCATTAGATATTCTTTCTTTTCTGTTGTTTTCTTTCTTTCTTTTTTTTCCTCTTCGTTTTCTTTTTTAATCAAAGCCGAACAGGAAGCTATGCTGGCAGCCACCACATTGGGTGGAATTCAGGAGGAGGAGGAGGAGGAGGAGGTTTTCTAGGGGCCAGAACAAAGGTCCCTTTTGGCCTTTTATTTTAAAGAGCCACAAACTCACTTGCTTCCTGTCTGACAAAACTGAGAACCCAGGATGAATTTGTTCAGTGTCTTCAGCAGTCCATCTTTAAGTGGTGCAGGCTCGAGTCCCTTTTTATTCTTTAAAACAATTCCTATAGGCTCCAGAGTTAGTGGTTGCCGTTTTGGATAGAGTAAGGGAGTTTTACTTTGGAAAAAAAAAAATAAATAAATTAGTAATGGAGTTTGAGGGAGGGAAAGACAGAACAGCTTTTCTTGCTTCCGGTTTGGATCTTGCTGGTGGCTCTGCCGTTTTGCCAGAACACAAAGCTAAAATGGCAACATCTCCCAGGGAAATCTGTAAGGCTGTAGCAGGCTGGGCGGCGGGGAGTGCGAGTTTGGGGAGCAGATGCCTTTGGTCTGAGTTGCAGCCCTGGCGGTCTGTTGGCTTTCTTGCTCTGAAATATTTTTTGTTTCTACCTCCTTGGTTTACAGAGAGCTGGGAGGCTCGTTTTTGTTGTTGTTTTGAAATGTAAGTTTGCCAACAAGTGAAACAGAAAATAACTGCTGTGACAGACATGTCCCCTAAGACCTTTGCTTCTAAAGGAAACGCCTCTGTTTCTTGTCTAAAAACAGAGGACCCAACACTAGAATACTAATTTTTTTTCAGTCTGTGTCATAATATGAAAATGTAAAATTGTGTCTTTGGACTTCTATTTTTTTTTTTAAGCCATATCAACTTTGAGGTCTCAGAGAAGTAGCTTTTTTTTTCTTCTGTAATTTGCTTTTTTTTTTTTTAATTCCTAGGGCAGGCATTGTGCAAGGGTTGAACAGCTGCTTTGAATTCTACTTATGAACGGAAATTTGAGGTTTCTAAAATGCCCTTATTTAATCATGATCAGCCCTCTCTGATTGACTCCCTGCTCCTGGTCATTATTTTATACGTCTTTATTAGGCTTCTCTGGCAGCCCAGAGCCTGTTTTAACCTAGGTTTGCTTTGAAAGAATATAGAAAGGGAGATTGGGTATCAGGAGCTGTCTCTAACTACACAAATGAAATCACTGTTGGAGATCATCGGGATTGCAGCATAGTAAGTATTTTGGGTTTTGGACACCCAGTCTGAGCAAGAAATGCAGAAAGTACAGGGTCTGCGAACTCATACCTGCTCCTAACCTTGGTAGCAACATTTACAGACAGTGTGTCCTCCTGAAGAGGATGCTTTTACTCTGAACTGTGCTGAGCTCACATCTGATGCTCTTAAACACACTGACTGGCAGGAGTGTGTGTGAGTGTATGTGAATTGTGTGAGAGTTGTGTGTGTGAGTGATTGTGTGAGTGTGTGTGAATGTGTGTGAGAGTTGTGTGTGTGAGTTTGTGTGAGTGTGTGATTGTGTGGGTGTGTGTGGGTGTGTGTGAGTGTGAGTGTGTGTGAGTGTGTGAGAGTGAGTATGTGTGTGTGAGTGTGTGAGTGAGTGTGTGAGTGTGTGTGGGTGTGTGATTGTGTGAGTGTGAATGTGTGTGAGTGTGAGTGTGTTTGTGTGAGTGTGTGTGAGTGTGTGTGAATGTGTGTGAGAGTTGTGTGTGTGTTTGTGTGAGTGTGTGATTGTGTGGGTGTGTGTGGGTGTGTGTGAGTGTGAGTGTGTGTGTGAGAGTGAGTGTGTGTGAGTGTGTGAGAGTGAGTATGTGTGTGTGAGTGTGTGAGTGAGTGTGTGAGTGTGTGTGAGCGTGTGAGTGTGAGTGTGTGTATGTGTGAGTGTGTGTGAGTATGTGTGAGTGTGTGTGAGTGATTGTGTGAGAGTTGGTGTGTGAGTGATTGTGTGTGTGTGTGAGTGTGTGAGTGAGTGTGTGATTGTGTGTGTGTGTGTGAGTGTGTGATTGTGTGTGTGTGTGATTGTGTGTGTGTGTGAGTGTGTGATTGTGTGGGTGTGTGTGAGTGTGTGAGTGTGTGTGAGTGTGAGTGTGTGTGAGTGTGAGTGAGTGTGTGTGAGTGTGTGAGTGTGTGTGAGTGTGTGATTGTGTGGGTGTGTGTGAATGTGTGAGTGTGAGTGAGTGTGTGTGAGTGTGTGTGTGTGAGTGTGAGTGAGTGTGTGTGTGAGTGTGTGTGAGTGTGACTGTGTGTGAGAGTGTGTGTGTGAGTGTGTGAGTGAGTGTATGTGTTGGGGGGATGAGCTTTTGCTCAGTTGGGAGAGTTCTTGCCTAGCTTTCCACGAAGTCAGGGTTCCGTCTACCTCAGCACGTGAAAACTGTGCACAGGCCTGCAATCCCAGCACTCAGGTGTGGATACAGGAGGACCTGAAGTTCAAGGTCATCCTTGGCTACAGAGTGAAGTGAAGTCAGCCTGGGAGATATAGAGCTAAAGAGATAGAGACAGATAGAGGAGATGATAGATAGAGATAGAGATAGAGATAGAGATAGAGATAGATAGAGATAGAGATAGAGATAGAGATAGAGATAGAGATAGAGATAGAGATAGAGATAGAGATAGAGATAGAGATAGAGATAGAGATAGAGATAGAGATAGAGATAGAGATAGATAGAGATAGATAGATAGATAGAGAGAGAGAGAAAGAGAGAGAGAGAGAGAGAGAGATAGAGATATATATGAGAGTCAGTTTCAAAAAACAAAAAATTCAAATGAAACAATAAATTTACTATGGAAAATTTGGCAGTAGGTGCCAGCTTCCAGAGCTGTGTCCTAGCTTATTTCTTCCCCAGGACTTAGTGTAGGGCACACGTATTTTGTCCGCCCCAGGCCTGCTCTGTTTTCTTTGTGCTCTTCCTGAGACATGTAGAAATATCACGGGGGCTCTGTTTGTAGCAGGGCCAGCCAGGAGGGGAGCTGCCCTACTCAGTTTGGGCCTAGGGCAGAAAGGGAGAGCCGGAGCCAGAGGAGAGCTGTATTGGCCCGCATGGGGGATGGAACCTGAAGAGCCCTCCTGTTGTTCCTCTAGAGAATGCTATCTAGGTGTCAGAGCACCCTCAGTTCACTAAGACACCATGGTAAAGTTTGTTGCTTAAGTGAAGTGCATTGAAGGGTGTTTCTCATTGAAATGGGAACTTCCGACAATTAGGAAATTGTATTGCAACTAAACTAAAACTAAATGACAAGTCATTGAAATGACACCATTTTCACTGGTGTCTTTGTGTTGATAGTTTTTATTTATTATCTTAATGTTTCTTAATGTTACATATTTTTATGCATTTGCATGTGTATGTGTCTGTATTCACACACACATGCACACACACATGCACACACACACACACACATACACACGCACACACATGCGTGCACACACACATGTGCACACACACTCACACATGCACACACACGGGATTTTATGAATGTGAAACAGGTACTCTGTCAATGAGCTGAGCTAACAGGCTAATGAATAGATTAAATATTTTTGATCCAGCAAAGAGGATCAAACCATTTCAGATAGGCAAACCTGCCCTAAGTGAGGCCATTGTTGGGAGAAAGTACCCTGTAGCTTGTGCTGACACCTGATACCCGGCCCTGCTGCTCAGTCTACTAATCATGTCCATATGGTTGTCTGAGACCATCTTTGTGGCCCGTGCACAAGTGACACAAACCTCAACAGCTTGTGCAGTTGGGAGCCCTAGTGACATTTTCTAAACTGTCATCCTCATTCTCAAAGAACACACGTGTCTTTTCCAGGAGATTTGTCCTTTCTTTCTCATTCATTCATTCATTCATTCATTCATTCATTCATTCATTCTATTTGTTTCTTTTCTTTTTTGGGGGAGGTAGATTTATTTTCTGTGGAGTACAGCTCTGCATTCCAGACAGGGTGAGGCTGTGCTATAGGGTGGTAAAAACCATGGTGTCTGACCTGCTAGTCACTGAGTACGGGACTTCAGGGAGGTCCCTTCCCTCTGTCCCTTGGTTTCCCCAGCGGTGAGCGATGGGCCAAGTGCCTGTCTGACGGATTGTTACAAGACCAGAGCAGATGAGTAGGGAGGAAATGACAGAGATGCGGGACTGCCTCGCATGTTATGGTGGACTCTGTGTCAGGAGCTGTATATATTTTTCCTGCCACATTTAAATAAAGAATTACAGATAAAAGAAACTCAAACGTTGTGATTTGCTGGAATGGCCCTATGACTGCTCTGTTGTGGCCATGGAATTGCTAAGGCACCTTTGGCTGTGTATGGATTTTCTTTTGATTGTGCTCACGTTCGGAAATATGGACATTGTTGGTAAATAGTACAGAGGTTTGGATTTTCCTAATAGTTGGGTGGGTGTCTACCTTGGACCAGCAGCCAGTCCTGAAAGCTATGAAGTCACGTGAGGTCACGCGAGCACACCCACATGTCGGGGGGCTTTTGGGGATGCCTACTATATCCCTGACGCCCGTGCCTGCACACAATGCTGGGGCTGCCACTACACATACCTGTGTTTTCTGCTGTCACATGTCTGTGAGCTTGGAGAGTGGACTTCTGTGCAGTCCCCCTAGATCTGCTGAATACTTATATAGAAATCACCATTTTAGAGAGCATTTCTTGGTTTATTTTCCCCCCTACATAAGTCCCTCAAATAGAAGCAGGTAAGACAGTTTTTAAATAATCAATCAAACGTAGCAGAAGTTCGAAATAAGCTAAGTGTCTGACCAGCAGATGAAGAGTCAGTTCTTAACCTGAAAGGAGTTGGCTAGGTCAGAATATCTTTATTACATGTATTTATTTATTTATTTATCTATCTATTTATTTGTGTATATGTGTGAGTACACACATGCACACGCATGCACCCCAGGGCGATGATGTGGAGGCCAGCTCCTGGAAGTTGGGTCTTATGTTTGATCATGTGGGTCTCAGTAGCTGCCGCTCAGGGATTAAACACAGGCCACCTCATTGGCCCCTTGAGTAATTTTTAAAGATCTAAGATGTGATGCTTGGTAGTGTGAGGTGTTGTAAGTGGGAGCTTACAGCTTCCTCCCATATGTGACCTTCAGTGGGAGGGAAGAAAGGTCTCTGCCACGGCACATTCTTGTCACCCCACACTGGAACTCTCAGAAGCCATGACATAAAGAAAATTTTATCCTTGATGAAATACCTTAGCACGTTAAGCCCAGGACTCAGGAGCAAGAGCCAGGCTGATCTCTGGCATTTAACACCAGTCTATGTGGTGAGTTCTAGGCCAGCCAGGGCTACACAGAGAGATTCTGTCTTTAAAAAAAAATGGTGAAGTAAGGTTATACATTTCTAGTCTAACCCTATTCTTAGATTTAATGTATGCAAATCTATTGCCAGCTTTTAGCGCTTCGTCTTTTAAAATGAAGGATTATACACCGTCGACTATTTAACATTGGTATCATCAGCCGCTGATTCGTGAAGTATCTGTAATTACATGCTACGCACACTGACAATTGGTTCTCACGTAGTTACGTTAGAAGTTCTACTCACCAGCACTTTCTGCGCCCACCTCAGCCCCAGTAAACATCTCAGTGATGAAGTTCTATTAGTCACGATGCGCCAGGTTGGTTAGATTACGTGGATCTTCCTGACATATAACGTCATAGGAACACTGAGAAATGTGCTGTGGTGGAACAAAGAGGGGAAACGTTGTAGGGAAAAGGCCTGTGATCACCTAGGGCATCTGGTACAGAGTAGGTGCTCAGTGAACAGTTTAGTCTCTGTTCTGAGCATAAACAGCACAATGACTCCAGCACCTCGAAGGCTGTGGACATCACTGAAGATCCTTAAACAAAGTCTGGGCAGTCATTTCATTTCGGGTAGAGGGGGGCTATTTAAAAATCCCTGATAGATATTTCCAAAGGAGACCTCACCAGACAAATGGGTAGACATGTTCGAAATGTGAGTCATGCTAGAATACATGTCCATTGTCCCTAATTGGGAGTGTTATCAACAATGGCTCTGTTGATTACTTGTTATAAAATACACATTACCCCACCTGCCATTCAAATAGCATTTCTGCACATAGAAGTATTAATTTCACTTGGATTGTAGTTATTTACTTGGTCTTATGTTTACACACATTTCTTCCAAACTACGAGTGAGGGTTTCATTTCTTGACCGTCTACCGACAGCAATGCTTGTTAATTCTGAGTAGTTTCTGAATACTCCATGGTGGGGACCTAAGCCACGCGGCAGGTAATTGGTGGCGCTGAAACCAAGTTGCCGTCTCTGCAGTTTGAAGTAGGTGTTGTTTATTCAGTCTGCCCTTTTTTTCTTTTTCTTTGATAGCCGTAAAATTCTCCCTAGGACCGTTGCATTGCTGTTGTTACTGTTGATGTACTCTGGCCTGATCACTGACAGAAAATTCCAGCTCAAGAGTTCTCCCTCTTGGAGTGTGCACTGGATATTTTATGTCAACTTGACAGAAGCTAAAGTTGTCTGAGAGGCGGAGACCACACTGAGAAAATGCCTCCATAAGATCACACTGCAGGCCTTACTCCGTGATTGATGGGAGAGGGCCCAGCCCACCGTGGGATGGGCCATCCCTGGGCTGCTGGTCCTGGGTTCTACAAGGAAGTGGGCTGAGCAAGCCATGGGGAGCAAGCCCGTGAGCAGCTCCCTCCGTGGCCGCTGCATCAGCTCCTGCCTCCAGGTTCCTGCCCTGCCAGGGTTCCTGTCCTGACTTTCTCTGGTGATGCACTGTGATGTGGAGGTGTGAGGGGAATGAACTCTGTCTTCTCCAGGTCGCTCTGGTCATGGTGTCTCATCACAGCAATGATAACCCCGACTAGGAGACAGTGTTTGCAGGATATATTCCTTTCTTTTGAAACAAACAGGACATGTGTTAAAGTAAACAGCCTGGGCTTTTAGGAATGGCTGTGGCCAGGACCAGTGATAACTCATAGGGAAGTGAGGAGCTGGTTCGTATCCTTTTCCCGGGTTCACGGGTGGTAGTGCTGAACTGAGATTTCTTAGTTTCTTTCACAAAAATTCTTACAGTTTGGTGCACTGAGTTTACTAGAAAATGTCATACTTTTTATTTATTTATTTTAAGCTTTAAAGTCAGTGTCCTCGGAGCCCTCCAAAGTGTCTTGCATGAAGCTAAGTGAACTTCAAATAAGTGATTTACTTATGCTTGAAAGCCTAGCAACACCGCATTCTTGTCCTCCGCACTTTTCCTTCCGAATAGGACGTCATTGCCTCATTGGAGGTCTGCACTCAGACACACCGGATTAGGAAAATGCTTACTTGAATGATCATTTCCAGCAAACTGCCCAACGCCACAGTCTCACAATGCATCCTAATCTCTTCTCCTCGGGGCGTTTGGGTTTAGTAAGGGAGCAGCAGCTCGCAGCTTATCTTTTATATGCATCCATTGGACGGAATTGCTGGGCAGAAGAGCAGTGCTCTGCATCTGTGAAGCGGCTGGGCTCCAGTACTTCGGTAGAAACTAAAGTCCCGGCTTAGCTCTTCCTGTTAGCCGGAAGCTCTTTACTTCAACTGCGATTGAAACTAGGTTGAGTTGAGGGCCCAGAATGCTATCTACCTATGGTCCTACTCCTCAGTCTCTCACATTTCCCAGGTCACTCAGAGATCAGCCACGTACACTGTGTTCTAAGGCTTTCCACCTTCCACTCAAAAGCGGACATTTTGGTATGGAAATGTTAAAGTAACTCTTGACTCTTTTTTTTTTTTCCTAAGGGTCGATTCTATTAAACACAGATCGCTTGTCAAAGCTAATTAGAATATTCATCTTCTGTCCTGTGCTGTGCCTTACTGCCGAGCGCCCTAAATGAGATTCACTCCAGCTCAATTCCAAAGAGCAGCACTGATAATAGCAGACAGCATTTAATAATTATGGCTAGTGCTTGGCACGGTGCTGTGTGCATTTATAGGGTCGCATGGACCCCTCAAAGCGAGCAGCCTGGAGTCTTTGTATCTTCTACAGTGGGAGACGTTTCTGGAGGTTAGGAACATGGTCACGTTGCATGATGGACTGACCGAGGACTCCACCCGAGTTGGGGCTATCCCAGCACATTCTCTGCTTTCTTCCTTCCTTCCTTCCTTCCTTCCTTCCTTCCTTCCTTCCTTCCTTCCTTTATTCCTTTCTTTCTTTCATTCTTCTTTCCCTCAGACCGCTGTCTTAGTTATCTTGTCCTGCATTAGAGCTGACGTTGGATACTGGCGTGGTTTAATAGTTAACACCCCGTGGTTTGCGTTAGTGTCCTGTGACAAGTCTCCATCACTGGGGTACAGACCCAAAATGGAAAGTTTGTACTGAAATCTCTAACCTTCAGGTAGTTTAGTCATTTCAGCCCGGATGTATGTTAAATTGCAGGGATACTCAAGGTTAAGTTAATGACCTGTAAGGGTTCTTCAAGGCAATGCATTGCATTGGGGAGGGACTGACAATGGAACGGTATTCAGGACCTCGGAGCCGAATAAGCTGTTTGTTGTTCACATTTACATGTTGTGAAGTTGTTGTTTCCCCATCGTCTATGCTCATTTGATATTACCATTCTTTTCTTTCTCTTGTGCTGTGATAAGGGGAGACTATTTTTCAAAAAATGAAACTGGAAGTATAGACCTCAAGAAAAAATTCCCAACTCTAAATTGGTTGAAAGTTTCTCTTATTCAGGGAAATCAAAGTCCTGTAATTATGCCTGTGTTGAATTGCCCTAAATTAACTCAGACAACCATGATAAGGAGAAAGATTGTGGAATACATCATGGACTATTAATATTTGAAGATTGCATGATAGAAAGGTATTTGTAAAGAAGTTACTTTGGACACATGTCATAACACCGTCAGCTTATCTGGCCTCCTCCTTGCCTTTTAAATCTGAGGAATAACTTGTGGTTTGATTATATAGCTGGCATCAGCAATAATTATTAAAAATAAATGATATATTAATTAAGCTTGGGCTTTGAAGATGGGGGTTATGTATTCACCAGTAACAATAATCGTGGCTATGATGGCAGAAAATACTTGCAAAGGTTATGATTTGCTTGGAAGTTTACAACTTAACAGAGATATGATAAAGAAAGGAATCTGGGCTCTGACTTCTGCAGGGTTAAGTTTCTGGCAGTGAGAAAATAAACCTCATTTAAGGGAGGACATTAGCAAGAGTTAGGATTAGACTTTGGTGACATGTCAGAAAGCATGGCATTTACAATGAGATCATCTATGCTTTAGTCCGATAACTACCATCAGCTATCATTGTTACAAAATTAGCATGCAAAGAAAGTACATAAAAAGGAATCTGATGGCAAAGGTAAAAGAAAACTATTTCTTACTTAATGGAGATTTAACTGTCATGTCCACTCAATGCTTGCGCTGAAATAACTGTAATAGAAATAGGTTCATCCTAGCCCAGGCAGTGGTGGCATGCCTTTAATCCCAGCACTCAGGAGGCAGAGGCAGGGGGATCTCTGTGCATTTGAAACCAGCCTGGTCTACCAAGTGAGTTCCAGGAGAGTTTCCAAAACTTGTCTTGAAAAACAAAAAACAAACAGAAAGAAAGAAAGAAAGAAAGAAAGAAAGAAAGAAAGAAAGAAAGAAAGAAAAGGAAGGAAGGGAGAAAGAAAGAAAGAAAGAAAGAAAGAAAGAAAGAAAGAAAGAAAGAAAGAAAGAAAGAAAAGGAAGGAAGGGAGAAAGAAAGAAAGAAAGAAAGAAAGAAAGAAAGAAAGAAAGAAAGAAAGAAAAAAAGAAAGGTTAATTCTAACTCATCGGTGGTGATTTCAGTTCTGGTGTTGTTTTGAGGTAGACTCTGTAGCTAAGCTTTGCTGTGAGCTCATAGGTTCTCAGCACCACTAAAACAATCAAGCATGAGGCTTGTGTTTAAGTTCCCTTATGGAAAGTTGTTCTTTATCTCATTTGTAATTGGTAATGAAAATGTAACGATCCAGTAAATATCCCCATCCATGCAAAGTAAGTCTGGGGCTCCAGGGTCCTCAGCCCCATATGCACTGTTTATTTTTCCCCCTATGCATACCTGAGTCATGGTTTAATTAATAAACTACACAGTGGGAGATTAATGACAGTCATCCACCATAGCAGAATAATTAAAGTAGAACCGTGCAGATTAGGGGACGATGGCCTGTCTCTTTCTCAGAGTACATAGTGTGTCACCCATCCTTCCTGTTGGGATGAAGAAGCCTGGTCCAGTGTCTATGCGATGAGGTGGAGATGGCATAGTGACATTGCACTAAGTGACTGGATAGAGCCTTCTTGAACATAAGTATCATAACTTTGCCAGTCTGCAAATCCAGGTGGATGCTGAATGGGTGACATGCAGGTGATGTGCACACCATGGGCATGCTGCCTGGAGGGAGGATTCACATTGGAGGCTCTGGATAAAGCAAGAGAAGCTTCTCCGTCTGACTCCGAGCAGCACTTTGCCTCAAGCTTTCAAATTGCTTATTTCTGGACTTTTCCACTTAATGTTTTGAAACTGTGGTTGACGGTGTGTAACTCAAAACTGAGCTGGAAAGCCAGACACAAGCTAGGAGGCACTGCTGTGTGTAGAGCCAGGTCCAACGTTGATTCTAATCCTGCCACTTTCTAACCAGGAGAATCTATTCAGCCTGTGTTATATCCCTAGTTCCCCTTCTGTAGGTAAAATGAAGATATTAATGAGTATGTACAGGTTTTAAAATACTACTTGATTGAAATATAATTCACATGCCACAAAGTGTACATACTTGCTGTATGATTTATAAAGATTTAATCCCCTATATCTGTAATTGTGCTTGCATAACCACAATTTAAACTTGCAGTGTCCTTCCCTCCTGATGACATCTTGTACCCATTAGCCAGCATTCACCCTTTTCTGTCATTCCTCCTCCTTCTGGCCAAGAAATAATTTCCTCTTTTGTTATATAAATTCACCTATTCTGGGCATTTCACATAAGTCATGCACGTGTTTCCTTCTTTGTGACCCGATTCTATTGCGTAACACAATGTTCATACGCTCCAGTGTATTAAACATCCATCACTATGTCACTCTGTTTGTTACAAAATATTCCACTGTGCCTACATCACCTTCTTTGACCATTTACCATCTGATTGACACTTGTGCTATTTCCATGTTTCTGGCCACTATGGATGATGCTCTTGAATACCTTTGTTGACTAGTTCTAAGACACTGTGTCTCCCTGGGACGGGGACCACTTGTTTAAATGGTGTCTTAGCATTAGCTTACATTTTCAAATTATTAATATTTCGTGTTTTAAAACAATGTACAAATGATAGCTGGCTTATCTGCACATGTGTTTGGAGGGCCAGTGTTAAATAAAGGGAAGATTGTAATAGCACAAAAGTAAGTTTCCGTTTCCAGGTAATTGTTCGTCTGTATTCTATTTCTGCGTGGGAATTTGCATGTGTCATGGGCAAGCATAGTTTTTATTTTCTTGCACACTTTGATATGTTTGTTTCATGACAACCAAGTACTGAAGCTAATTCCTCACTTATTCCTAAAGGTGTCTCCCACATGAAACAAGTAGGCACGTGAGTGTTGTCCACGCCAGCCGTGGAGACAGGAGACTGAGGTGGCAGCCTGTAAAAGTATGACTGAGCATCCACTCCAAGGAAGCTCTTTTCTATGATAAGGACCCGTTTTGTGCCGAACAGGTCTGTAAACAGAAGGATGATAACATGAAGTTTTAGCCCATCTGAAAAAGAATAATCCCCTAGGTTCCTCTATGTTCAGTGCTGCTGCTGGGGCTGGTTGTGGATGCAGGATTTAATAATGTTCAAACGTTCCAACCTCAAAGGACATCCCGAAACAGAAGAAACATAACCAACTTTGCATATGATGCATCTCTGACCATACTTGGCTGGTGGCTTTTATCCAGGGATTTCTTTGGTTACTTAATGTGTTTGGCTGACTCTTTAACCAATGCAGTTATGGTAGCAATCTTGGCATGAGTATGACTGTGGTCCTCTGTTAATAATGTCAGTCTAGTATGCAAGGGTAGCACACTTGAGAGTAGGAAGTACATCGTGGAGTCCCCGGTTAATCATCTTCAGGGGTTACTGTTTTGGACATATGAGATTTAGGGTTGTGACAGGGTTAATCAGCTCCAGGGAAAAGTCCCTTCCTATTAGATCTTACAGTTGGTAGACTCGAGATTGTCCATAAACACACTCGTCTCCGCATACGTTTCCTACAGGAATTACCTTTATGTCTTCATCCTGTTACCACAGTTATTCATGTTTGGTTTGTATTTTCAAGTAAAATGTACCAGCTTCTAAAGTCCTTTACGCTTAAATAATTATTTGAAGTCAGGAGTAGGTTGTTTAGTCTTAAAATCAGTGGTGGTGTGGTGGGGGGACAGATTTGGGAGGAGAGTTCAGTTGATCATCTGTCCACAAACTTGCCAGCAGCAACAAAACAAAACAAGAGTAAGAGGAGCAAAGAGAGAGAGGGCGGGGTGGGGAAGGCGGAGGACAGCTCTGGTCTCTTGGAATACAAAGGTCTTTCAGTTGTGGGGGACTGCAGTGGGGAGTTTGGATAGTGGAAAAATGTTCTCCATGTGGTAACAAGGTTGTGTGTGGGGGGGCTTGGGTGATTACTTTCCTCCTTCAAGGCTCCTTTATCCTCATACGTTCCGACAGTGGTCAGCATGTCAGACAGCCCTCCCTGGTTTATCCATCCCTCAACTGTGTCCTTTGGTTTATACAGCTGGGCCTTTGTTCAGCTGTGGGGAGAGGGGCAGTGAAGAAGTGAGGAGAGACAGCCCTACAAAGGCGTGAATGCTCAACCCTGCACCGAGAGCTCCAGATTCCAGCATTTGGGTTGGCTTTTACGTATTTGTAAAGAGAAAAAGAGAACACCTTTGTGTGTGTGTGTGTGTGTGTGTGTGTGTGTGTGTGTGTGTGTGTGTGTGTGGTCAGTTGTGGTACTGTGTGGAAATGTGACTGAATACATGGGTGGATGAGTAAAATTTTTTGTTGACTGTATTTTAGCAACTAATAAGAACAAGCTTAGTGATGTCACCATCTAAATTACAGCCTAGCGTAGCAGTCTCTTGGAATGGCAGTATTTTGGGGAATATTCGAAAGTAGATGTGCTTGACCATAGAACTAACGTGGGACCCGGGGCCTGGGGAAAGCTTCAGGCTTCATGACCCTCTTGAAACAGGAACTCTTGGAGTGAATTTGGGAGTAAGCTCTGTCTTAGCCGTGCATCTAAGCACAACACGCAGCGGCCTCTTTCTGTATGTGTTCACTCCGACAACTGTTATAAAATACCAATGGCTTCTTTTGTGTCCACAGTGTGTGCCACGCCCTTTGGGTGTGACAGTCTCTTCAGTTAATACCCCATCTCTTTCACATTTACAGTGAAGAGCTTGGATCCCTAGGCTATACACGTAGCAATGGGATCCATGCTTTATGCCTCTTCTCTCTCTCTCTCTCTCTCTCTCTCTCTCTCTCTCTCTCTCTCTCTCTCTCTCTCTCTCTCTCTCTCTCTCCATATGTGTGTCTTTCTAAAAACAACAGGGAGTGTGTTAAACCAAGAAAGATTAATGGGAGAATGGGAGAAGAAAATAAATACTTCAGACATAAAACGAGTTTGGAAGTCAAGCTTGGAAAATAGCAAATCTTATGGATTTAATTCTTACTCATCTAAGCAAAGGGGGGCTGGCTGGCATGATGGGGGCAGTGGACAGGCTGGGCATCCTTTGGCACCGTCCGCAGCTGCACTCTACTGCTGTGGAGTTTGGGTTGATGGGTGTTTGTCCTGTTGGCTTTCAGTACTTTGAGGCTGTAATGCCTGACCCCTCCCCTCAGTTTTTCTGGGCAGCTCACAAAGCCACCGTCTCTCAACAGAAGCCGTTGTCCTGGGGAAGGACCTGTGCTCTGTGTATTTGTTCTCTGCTCTCTGTTTTGAATATGACAAAAACATTTCCACCTTGTTCATTGTTTTTTTAGACACAATTTTGTGTGGTCTTGGACAGAAAAGAGTATGGTTTTCAAACTGCCCACCATCTGCAAAGCCAGGACACTTCCTGTCAGCAATATTTGAATTTGAAAGCAGGGGCTCACAGAATTTCTCTCCATTGGGCTACCCAGTGGACATTTTTGAAAACGTTGAGCCCTTTCTCATTTCTGCTTTGGGGTTGTTGCTTTAGACGGCTTCACTCGCTGACTTTCACAATGACCTTTGGAAACAAAAGAAATTAAAACTAGACTGGTTACTTAATTACTTTTGTCATCATTATTAGATCCTAAATAAATAAAACATGACAGCAGGTTTGGTTTCAAGGCATATGCCACAATCAGAATAAGTCACTTTTGATCGTAGAACAAGTTGCTATGTATTTAGACTTAGCCAGTGGTGTGAGAGGGGCAGGGCTCAGCCCTGGAGTGAAGACCCCATAATGAAGCCTAGATAAGAAGACTGGAAGAATAAGCACTCAAGAACGTTATTATGAAAGACAAACTTGCTTTTTTATTTCCAGTTTGGAGACATCCCGAAAAGGTGTACGTGACTTAATCATTATAACAAATGGAATGGTACTTATGCAGAAGACTCATGCCATCAAACCTAAGTAGACACTCTCTTCTAGTCTGGGTTCATTGTTTGCATACGTACTTCATGCGAACAGTGATGCCCATCAATGGAAACCCATCTTCACTGAACATGGTGATGTCAAGGAGGCGATTGGAAAGGCCCCAGCACATGGCATGGGGCATAGGTAGACATAATCGTACTGTTTTGAAAATGCTGAGGAAGCCGCACGGACCATTAGGAGAGCCATGCTGTTCATGTGGTCAAAATGGTTTGCTGTTACAAGCATGGCCCGCAGCTTTGAGATTCATAGGGTAATAGTCACCTGTTATGTGTGCACACCACGACTTTCAGATTTACAGGTTAACAAATCCGGAGGTAGTTTAAGACAGTACAGTAAACGAGAACAATTAGCATGTGATTTTAAGTATATAAAATGAGATGTCCAGCCCATAATTAAGACATTTCCATAAAAAGAATACTATTGACATATCCTGGCATAGTCTATTAATCCCTCTTCTCCTTCCCAGGCTTTTCTCTCTCTTTTCTCCCTCCACCCCCATACATACCATAGTTTATTTACCTGACACAGAACACCTCCATTTCCCTGAAGAGTTCACTCAAGGATAGAACAATAGACAGAGTGATTGATTCCTCTTCTCACTGGCAACCGTGCTGATTGCCACGAGAGATTGCACTGTTTGTAGGGACTCTGCAGGCAGTTTTAATGGATGTCTTAGCAGGGTGCTTGAGACTAGGTACCTGTCTTTCCTGTCCCTGCCTACCCCACTGCATGTAAACAGAAAATTATAGATGTGACAACTATACATCTCAGAAAAATCTAAAACGACTTCTGATTCTTTTTCGTTGCTTTAAGTTCCTGTAGCCCAGAACACACACTGATGTGTGTGTGTCCATCTTCTGACCATCAGGGTTAGAAAAAAAGAAAGGCTACTCAAATTAAAACAGAGCTTCGGACTTTGTTTGGGTCTGGCTGCTTAGAGGGGGATTTTTTAATGAGAGCCTTCTGCACCATGTACTGGAAGCGAGAGACATCTGTCCTTCCTCTCTATCTGTCCTGGGCACAGGGTAGCTGCGCTGACTGGCCCAGCTCACAGACACTCGTGGAGCTGGGCATCAGCAGAAACTCTGGAGAAAGTCTCCTTGGTGCTGACTGGGAGACGCACCGTTAAGACTCCAGTCTGGCGCTGGCTGTCATGCCTGCTGTGGAAAAGGAAGAACAATGCCTCCCTTGAGAAGGGGGGAGAAGTCCAGGGCAGTCCCGATTCTGATGTACAATTTAAATCATCCCTCCACATCCTGTGGACTCAGAGCTGTCAAAAAGGCAAGACTACACTGAAAAGGAAAAAGGTTCTTATTTCCCTAAAAAGTATGCCCTCTGTGTCTATAAATAACAAACTTTTGAGTCCCGGCTCCTCAGGCTGCATTATCGTAAAGTAATTTATAAATAATCACAACAAAAAGACTCTGACATTTTTAACCTGTAGATTAAAAGGTTAAACTGCTGTTTCTGTGATTAATGACCAATGTGTTGCAATACATGGACTGAATAATTCACAACAAATGACCATTTATGGACAGACACTGATTTTTTCATTGTTTTGTTTTGTTTTTTTTTAATAACTTCTACATTTGGTTGATTTTCCTGACAACTTAAAAAGATCATATCTTCAATATTTAAATGTCTCAATCATCCATGTTTCTTTCAAGATAGGTAAAGGTTAGTAATCTCATGGTTAGAGGCATTGTTTAATCAGATGTTAATAGCTCAAAATTGGTGTTTCTGTCTATTAGAAAGGGGATGCAATTCAAAGGATTATTAATGGCTCATTAATGGCAGATATTGTCTCTCTTTCAGGTAGAAAGTGTTCACTGCCAGATTCCTTTTTTTTTTTTTTCACACAAAAGGGTAGTTTTGATGCTTTTAAAAAGAAAACAGTTTAGAACACTGTAGAAATATTTGCTAGCTCTTTCTGGATAAGAGTGGCTTTGCATTTGTCAGGCAGCCTTCCCTCTTAAACTCATGTCCTTCCTCACTGTGACAACAGAATAAACTCCCAACCCTTTCTCTACCTCTGAACAGTAGAGACTGCACATGGTGAGGGCTACATATAATACTCTCTCTACTTTTCCAGTGTCAGGCCGCTTAATTAACATGGTTCAATTCTGGAGAAATGCGATAAAACCGAAGACTCAACTGAACACATTTTAGCTGCTCCATAGACAGTGTTTTCTGTGGGTCCGGATTTCAAGGAGACCAGGTTGGCCTTAAACTCACTGCATTGATGAGGCTGACCCAGAACTCCAGCTGTTCCTCCTCAGAGAGATGCTGGGATCACAGGTGTGAGCCTCCAGCTAGGGCAGTATCCTTTACTCACAGAACTTTTGGAGTGTTCTCCCGTGAGAGATGCTCTTGATTTTGGCGTTGAAATGCTACTGATTTGTGTTATTAATGAAACAGAAAATGCAGGGGTGGGGGAAGAATGCACATGCAGACTCTAATCACTGCAGGATGGAATTCTGTTGCCTCAAATTATTTATTTATTTATTTGTTTGTTTGTTTGTTTGTTTTTGAGGAAGGATCTTGCTGTATATACCAGAGTGGTCTCACACTCTCGCTATCCCATCCTCAGCCTCCCAAGTGCTGAGATCAAAGGCAGGCATCACTCAGCCCAGACAGTTTTTAAATACCAACTAACTTGTTTAAACACACACACACACACACACACACACACACACACACACACACACACACAAAGCGGCTATCTTAAAGTTAATTTCATTTCTTAATTCAGGAAGTTAGAGCATATATGGAAGCCATTCTTCAATCCCAGTTCTGACAAGAGTAGCATCACACCTCTGGGTCCTTTCTGATGCATTGTTGTCTCCTGCTGAGGCCTCTCCTTTTCATTTGGAGCGATAGCCCTGAACTGCCTTGCTGTCTCCCTCCCTGAATCTCAGGCTTCAGAGAAGTGGAAGAGGCTGAGTAGGGCATTTACTGGGAACTGTGATGGGGCTCAGAAGATGGGAGCAGGGAGTCAAGAAAGTTAAAAGTGGTCCTATTGTCACTAGAAAACCACCACCAACAAACAGACAAATAAACAAACAGAACAGGCAGAAGGCGATGTGCAGCCCGGTCCCAAAGCTGAGGGCCACAGAGTGGAAGGACTTGGTTGAGAGTGGAATGATCCCTGGGAAAGTCCCTTTGGGCCACACTATTGGTGGCGCTGACATTTTTACCAAACTCTCTTCTAAACGCTACTTAAGGTTTTGCGTTACACGGTAAAGAGATGTTTTGTGTTGTACCCATTCCATTTTAAAGCAGATTAGTTTCCAAGTGGCTGCAGCTCACGCTCATTTGTTTTTAGACGTGCACTTGATGATGAGTTTTGTCAATTCCCACTCTGCTGAGATGTGTGGTGGAGACACACAAGCCTCCCTCCTCCGTGTGTCCTGTCTGTGTGTCTTCACAGGGGTTGGGTAAGTTCTGCTTACACACACTTTGTGGCAGAACCCAGGGAACACATCCAAGCCTCTTAGGAATAATGGATGTGAGGTCCTCAGAGGAGGAGATACTGAGCAGAGAAACAGGGGAGAAGCAAGTTCTGCCTGAGACACTGAAGGAGAGAGACTTTAAAAGAGGGAAATATGGTGCAGAAGTTTGAAGACCGCATGTTTACCATAAATAAATTCTGCAGCAGACTTCTGGAGATGATGAAGCATACACTTGATTTAGGGAATTGACGAGGCGTCTTTAGAGTACAGGAACACAACTCTTGGTAGGGAAAGGAAAGGATGTTTAAATCTTGTCAAGGAAAAGGAAAATATGAATGGCAAGATATAAACAACAATTGAAATCTAGACAAATGGTAACGGCAGATATTTTCTTTCCTTTGGTAATGTGACATTCTAAGTGTGTAACCAGATGATACAGCAAAGGGGCATGTCGCTTATTTCACCCATCTGGGTAAAACTAGATTCATTCAAGCTTCCTATCTCTTTCAAGTCCACCTATAGGGTGGGTGACATTCTATAGCGAATAGATTTTTTAAATATGCAGTTGAGTTCTGTTCCTTCTGTTGATTATCTTCATTCAGAATGAATTCTTGAATTAGAAAGGAAATAGTCTGTACGTATCCTCAGATACTGTCTTTCCACTCCCAACAATTACCTTCGAAGAGTGTTTGAGTGTGGTAACTTTGAGTATGGTGACAGTCAGTTTTGTGTGATTATAACAAATACGCAAGACAGCCAAAACATAAAGAAAAAGGGTCTGGCTCAAGGGGAGCCTCCATGGTAGGTTGGCCCTACTGCTGCGGGGTTATGGTGAATAGCGTTGGAGCAGAGCCAGTCACCTCATGGCCAGGCAGAAAATCGACACAAAGAAGGGAGGATTTGGGTGCCAGTATCCGCTGAGGACAAGGCTCCAATGACTTAGAGACTTCCCACCTCATAAGGGTTCTACACTTTCCAGTAGGACCTTCCCGGGGACTAAAATCTGCCTATGGGATCTACAGAGATGCTTACATTTAAAATGAAAGCCAAGGAAAGAATTGCAGATGTATTTATTTATTTTGCATGCTCTTTGTCAAGGTCTCATACAGGGCACACCTCTTTAACCATTTTCAAGTGTTTTCAGACATGATCTATTCCTTGCTTATGTCTTAAGACAAGAGAAGGGTGATCATCAGAAACTAGTGTTTGGGAGAGTAACCAGGAAGGAAGTCATCAGTCCGTGAAGAATACGGCACGGGATTGGGAAGGCTCCCATGTTAAGCATGAAAATGGCCAGGAGAATAACCCTGCTACTTCACTTACCAACATACCATTTCTCAGTCGTTTTCTCTGCTCATTCATCATTGTTCAGTGATCTTTAAAGAGTGAACAGATTGGAAACAAATCATTTATCTTTCTAAAACCCTGTTTATTAGGAGATTGCTCAGTCAGTAAAGCTCTACCCTGCAAACAGGAGGACCCGAGAGAGGTCCCCAGTTCCCAGGAAGAAGCTGATGCTGGCTCACACTGTAATACCAGCACTGCATGTGGGGACACATAGATCTCTAGGGCTCAGTGACCACCTAGGCTAGCTGGGAGCCAGGCCTCAGGGAAAGGCCTTGTTTGAATAAACAGAGTGAACAGATTCTGAGGAATGCTACTGAGGTTGACCTCTGGCCTGAACACCTGAAAACACACACACACACACACACACACACACACACACACACACACACACACACACGAACCATTTAGGTGATGTTGTTATGTGATTCATGAGCTTTGACTAGTTTTTCTCTGCCCTTGTATAGATTTCAGCTTTCTAGCTTAGCCACTGAAATTGATGCTTAATCAGAAATGTTGTGTTTAATCCCACCCCTCCTGTTCATCTCCTGCATCCTCTCCCCTTTGCTTCATCCAGAACATTCTCTCCACTATCCCAAAGCAGTTTTGTTTCTCCCTTTAAAAAACTTGGGTTTTATTTTAGGTGTGTATTTGCCTGTGTGTACGTGTGTATGAGAGTGTGTGAGTGTGAGCGTGTGTGAATGTGTGTGAATATGTATGTGTGCGTGCTTGAGTATGATTCTGTGTATGTGTTACAGTGTCACTTTTCATCCTGTGTTTATTGATGTCCGTTCAATCTTCATATGTCATGGAAGCATCCTCTGATGAATCTATTGACATACATCATTCTGCTGCCCGGCTCTCATGGCACTACTGAGAGGGCATCTACTTCAGAATATTCTTTACTTATTAATTATGTTACCATCTACTTGAATAAGGGGTTGTCTTTAGATATTTCCGTGGATTTATTGATTGATTGATAATTAATGAATGGGTATATGTATTCTACTATTCAAAGGCAAACCAGAAAATCTAATACACCCCCACCACCTGTTTTCTCATGCCACACGGGTTATTTTCTAGGCACACACTGTGCTCACTCAGTTCATTTTTACCCTCCTTGTTTCATAGGACAGATACATCCGTGGTGGAGCTGCCTGTTAGTGATTTCACTGAAATGTGAACAAATGTTTGAGCTTGAGCCTAGAAGACTAGATTCTATGAGAAAGGAAGTCAGAGCCAGTGGGGGCCCTGAAGGTGCTGGTGTTTAGGGTGAGGAACCAGCCAGCCCTCACCAAGCCCACAATGCTGATCATGACCACACAGTGAACATGCCTAGCCACAGAGCTGTCTCTTCAGCCTTCCTCATACATCTGAAACAGTACTGTAAGATACTTTGATAAGAACTCTAAAAATTGAATTTGGGGAACAAACTCACACAAGGCACCATGATTTATGAATGTTAACATGTGAGATGGTCAAAATGAAACAGACCATCATTGGAATTCCAGGGAGAAAGACAAGGCTGCCTCCTGGCCACACTTCCCTCTCTCTGACATTTAAGATGCACTGCCAGCATCTGTAGTCATTGTTAGACACACACAGTCAGGAAGTCCCCATCTTTAGTAGCTATTCGTTCAGCAGGTGTAATTGAAAGACCACTTTTGGAGATGATGAGATGCTCGTCAAGAAGTTGTGAATGGAAATGTCTGTCTCTCTTGTTCTTGTATGTCAGTGGCGGAGGCAGAATATAAACAAAGAAATAAGTATGAAATGCTATGTCCATGAAAGGCGGGGAGGGCGGGGTCTAACCTTGGAAGAGTGTTTGAATGGGTTCTGACTGAATAAGAGAGATTTGAGGAGAATCTGTCTGATGTGAGAGTAAGGCTGGTCCTTGTGTGGAAGAAGAGTCGTCAGAAACAACCCAGTGTGATGTATTGTGTGCATTTAGATGGCTGGGGTGTTAGTGCCCCATTGCCAACACTGAGTGGCTTTGTCTTTCCATTTTGAGGTCAGAATTCCTAAAAATCAAGGTGCCTTCTGGACTAAGTCTCTTCTAGATGCTCTTTGGGAGAACTGACACCTTCTCCAACTCATAGACTCCATCCACATCTCTTGGTTCATCATCTCCACACCAAAAGCCTTTGGCAGGTATCTGACTCCTTGTGAAAATACTATGGTCACCATGGACCACAGAACTATCCCAGTATAACCTTCCCAGTTCTACATCTCACACCTACAAAACCTACTCTTCTGTGAAACATTACACTTTCACGAGCTCCAAGGATTAGGACCCAGGTGTCTTGAGTGGGTGGGGCCCTATTTTGATGAGCACCTGGGGTTTGTGACATTCACTGATTTAGAATATAGAAGAGCTCTAAATGGCCTTGATATTTAGTTTGCACTCGGGAACCCATGCCAATAGCTTTCCAGAAGAGGTGACAGGCATCAGGGCTCTTTAACACCACCACTCCCCCGGGTCAGCCCACTCACTGCCTTGCTAGTGTTCAGGGCCACTGTTTTCATTTTCTGTTGGCAGTCTGAATTCCTCTTTCTACCTGAAAGTTTGTTCTCCATGAGTGACCACAAGCAGAGGTGTATGCTCTGTGCACAGTGCTCATGATACACTTCCATAGCGAGAGACACAGTCGTGTGAAGAGAACCATCTCACTAACATGATTATGCAGAACATTACAGTAAAGGAAAGGAAGGGAAAAGTGAGGCTTTGCGAAAGCCAACTTCTTCTTCCAAGGGGACCGTTGCTTATCTATTCCATTCATGCAACTCAGCATCCCAGGAGTGCTAGAGAGGAGAGATGGGATTCCATCCATGCTTCTCAATCTGCTCCTTTTCCTAAATAAACCTGAACCCTAAATTTATATTGACTTTCTAAAAGTATCTCCGTCTGCATCTCTGCCTCCCTCCTTACTTCCTACACGAGATCCAGCTCTATTTATCCCCAAACTCCCGTTTCTCTTTGTCATTCTTCTCCCTTAAGACGTACAAGGTAAACCATTCTCTGGAGCCTCCCAGAGCCATGTGAAACCAGGGCTGAGGGTTTCACAGTTCTGTCAGTTGGGTCTTAACCTCAGGTGACCCTCACTAGTTCTATTCCCTGTACTCAAAATCCCCCTACTCACTTCATAAAGCTCTTGAAACAGAGACCTTGCTGGTGCCATTAAAACCTTTCAGTAGGCAAGTGTCTTGCACTTTTTAGGGATAAGCCAATACTTAGATGAACTCTTTGAAAAATACTTCCTTGGCCAGACGTCACAGTGAGTTAAGACACCAACATTATACCCAAGAATCATAGTCCCACAAGTCGCTGCCATCTTGAGTTCTGTCTGTCTCAGGCCAGCTTCTCTGAAGTCTGGGTTTTTGTCTTTGGTAAAGCACATAACAGCATGCGTTACACACAGATTGCCTCAAGGTGCTCTCCCCTTGCAGCACAGCCATGCAAGTGTGGCCACTGTAGCTCTCCTAAACCAAGGTGAGTCTATGACCCCTGCCTACTTTCAGGAACTGCCACTTTGCTTCACACAAGACGGATCCCTTTGTAGATAGAGCTGGAGTGTAATTTGTTGGGAATTTTACTTTTCACTGAGTCATAACCATGCATGTTCTACCTCCAAGCATCTGTCTTGCAGAAGGCTTTACCTGACATTTATTAGCATGCTTTCCAAAGGCCAACACGAGAAGGGCATCTGACAATATTTTGAAAATGGAGCAGGGGGATCAATTGCCTTGTGGCATCTTGACCTTGAACTTTTACTCCATGGGATGCTGTGTCTGGTGAATACCACTTAGCCACTTGTACATGCAGTGGATCTGTGCCCAGAGGTGTCTGTACACATTGAGAACAGTGCTGACATCTCTCTATACCTTGTTTCCTGTGTCTCTACTTCTGGATATTACTTCTGATATTAACAAAGTGGAAATTCCCACTTTGGTCTTAGTTCTGAGAAAGGTAGAACTGTGATGACCTTAGAGACCAGTTGGGCTAGCTTTCTTGTCTGATTTCCAGGAGCAAAGTGTTGTTAGTAGCCTCAAATTGTTAGGCACAGGAAGACTGATTGCACATGAGGCTATGGTAGGGGACCGTAGAACTCCATCTATCGACTCTAATAGGAATAGTGATGCTCCTACAGACCACAGGCATGGTGGTTTCATCACACATAAAACAACCAGTGATAAAAAATTCTCCCTACTAGTGTACCATAACAGATCTCTCCACAAAGACCTTCAGTGTCTGAGCATCCCCTTCTAATAAGTGATGAGATGTTCACAGTGCTAAACAGGATCAGAACCCTGAGATCCAACTAGTCCCAGTGTAGTATGTCGTAATGTAACTTGTGAGGCAGACAATAAGACCTAAACAATTCTAATGATTTACCTCAGCCCTTTCCATCCTTCTCTGAATTTCGAGTGATACATCCTCCTCTTGATCTACTCTGATCTTAGCTGGTCAACAGCGTCACCATTAACTTTTCTTTAAAGGCTCTTGGAGATTAGTTTACATTTAAGTACATTAAGCAGGTCTGGGGGAAGCTTTCTGTTGGGCGCCTTTGGCTTGTGTGGTTATTTTACAGCTAAACTCTATGAACTCTTAGGAGGAAATGTCCCCCTTACTTTGCACCTCTCTCTCTCTCTCTCTCTCTCTCTCTCTCTCTCTCTCTCTCTCTCTCTCTCAGGTGGAAATTCATGTGGTAGGTCTGAAGTCTGAAGTCTGCAATGTAAGCAAGATCTTGCACTTGGTGACTGTCTGCCCTGACTCAAGGACTCCACTGGTTTTCTTTCAAAAAAAAAAAAAAAACCTTAAGAGGCAGATGCTATCTCTTGGTTTAAAGAAGAGTGACCTGAACGAGAGAGTCTATCACTAATGGCAGAATCACTTTTCAGGGATGAGAACTGGCCGATGGAAATACATTTGAAATGTAGAAGTAACTGTAGCACAGCCCTCCCTCAGGGAATATGATCTCTGCTTCTTGTTCCACGGGTCTAGAATAAAAATGGAGGGTTCTACAGGCACTCATTGTATGCTGATGAACAACCTGGACAAAATAATTATTGTCTCAAGCTCAGATGAGGCTGTACATACTACAGGGCAGCTGATTTGTTTTTACATTGGGCGTTTCAACTCAGCTCCTTTTCTATATAAAACTTTTTCACAGCAGGAGAAAGAGCTGGCCCCCACACTAAAAATGTTTGCTATGGCTTTTAAGCTCAGATGATGGTCTGAACCCTACTGAAACACAAAGGCAATACACAGTCCTTGTCCCTTTATCTAAGCCTGCTTCCTTTAGCCTTTCTTACAGAATCAAAGCATGGGGGTTTCTTTCTGTCCTTAAATATTCTGAGGAGTAAATAACTGTAGATTCACATGTAAATAATGATAGGCTCATACAGATAGAAACAAAACTTCTAAAAAATGCCTGGTGTGACTTGTTACCTCAACATGTTGATGTTAGGACAAAATGCCAAAATGAGTTAGATGTTTCACAAGTTAAAATGTTTGTAGCTCTTAAGTTTTGAGCAAATATGCAACTTTCTGCCAGTTTCTCCGAGGACTTTCTGTGTCTCACAGCAAATCTTACTGTTAATGCAGAGCAAACTCATTCGAGTGGAGAACATGCATTTCTTTTATTATATACATTTTTTTTTGATGGAGGAAATTTCAGTGCTTTCTTTCTTTTAAACTGCCCGTAGTATTTTCTATTCACAGATGTTGTGTTTTGAATAAGGTCTATCAAAGTGTAAAACTAGATGGATACTTTGCTTCCCTTTGAAATGAAATGGACTTGCCTTGTGCAGTGTTCTTAGGTGAATTTTCTTGTTTAAGAAGCCAGAATACAAGAGAGTGCTATATTAGTGCATTATTCTCACAGCAAACAAGCACTGTTCTGTCGCTACCTGCTTGGCCATTGTTTTCTGATTGTGTGTGCCGTGCAGTGGTGTTTGGATGGCTTCCTGCTCGCTGCCAGCACAAAAAGGCATTTCTGTTACAATGGCCCCTAACCACACAATGGCGGCATTAAGGATTTATGTGGAGGTTTCATTATTTTCTTCTCTTTTGTTCCTTCCAGGATGTCTTCCAAGCGACCAGCCTCTCCGTATGGGGAGACAGATGGAGAGGTAGCCATGGTGACAAGCAGACAGAAAGTGAGAGAGGAGGAGAGCGAGAGGCTCCCAGCCTTTCACCTTCCCTTACATGTGAGTTTTCCCAACACGCCTCACTCTGAGGAATTCCAGCCAGTTTCTCTGCTGACGCAAGAGACTTGTGGTCCTAGGACCCCCCCTGCTCAGCACAACACAATGGTAGGTCTCTCGGGGTCTCCCTGTCTGCCAGTGTAGCCCTCTAATACCTTGGCTTCAGCCTTTTGCTCGAAATGATCATGTGTTTAAGGACCTCAGGCCTCATAGAATTCCTCCAAGTAAGCAGGCTCCACAAAGGACCAAAACGATGTTTAGTTCTTTGTTACCTGCTTCTGACACATGATTAGGGGGAAACCCATACAAAGTGTAATAATGGTCGTGCTAAGATGGCATTGGCTAAAGTTATCCAGAATCAAAGTTGGTTTCTTATCCTTTCTCAAGCAATGTTGAAGAAACTTACTGGTAAATGCTTACCTTCATCATTGTTAATCATCGTGAGTTTTCAATCATTTGACCGTGTGACCAGATTTTCCCGCAATTTTAGCTAACACAATGCATGCACATATGCACGTGCACACACACACACACACACACAGAGAGAGAGAGAGAGAGAGAGAGAGAGAGAGAGAGAGAGAGAGAGAGAGAGAGAGAAAGGGATTCAGCCCTTCTTACTACCACAGTAATTCATGACTTTCACAATAATATATCTAGGTATTATTATTCATTCTCTTTCATATTTGAGGAAACTGAGTCAAGATAAAATTAAAAGATGTTCCAGGTCATAGAAACAGGACTTACGCAGCAGCCATGCTGGCTTACCGGTCCACGGTCCTGACCCTTCTTCATGGAACTCAGGCACAGTTTATGTCTTCTTGTCTGTCCCTGGGCGAGCTCCATCACATTCTCCACAGTGGCTCCCTCTTCCCGACTTGGTCACTTACCACTCAGTGCGAGGCTTCAGGGGAAGGGAGCAGGTGGGTACGGAAAGTCAGCACAGTGAGCGGCCAGACTCCCCGCCTGCTATTGTGTCCCTGACACATCTCATCTGCTTATCATTTTGACCACTGCCTGCTCTCAGGCGGTACCCAACTAAGTAAGAGTGCCCCTCACATGGATTTCTCCTGTGTCACCTCTGAAGGGCTGAGTATAAATAGTGATGGCTTCAACAATGGTTCCAAGGTAATTTTAAGCATATTCAAAGATGAATGACCCTGAGAGGGGCAAGTTAAATCACCAAAGTGGTGACATTGGGGACACTGGAGATGGTGGCATTGGGGACACTGGAGATGAAGTTCTGTGCTATGATCTGAGGGTCTCCGGAAACAGGGAGCGGATTCTCTTTACAAGGCTATATCATGGGCTAGTGGGATGGTTCATGTGGAAGGATGCTGGCCACACAGACTCAGCCAAAGGAGCGACATCCACAGAGCTCGTTCCAGAAGGAGAGAAGCAACTCTTGAGAGTTGTCTTCTGAGCTCCACATGCATGCCTTGGTGGATGCGTGCCCATGCTCTCACACACACAGGCACACAATAATACTAAACAAAAGTATGCAAAGAATCAAAACAATGGATCTGAGTTGTGCTACGATTTCCAGTGAATTCTCCAGTTAGTTCTGTGACCCAAAGTGGTTGGGGCCCACTGTGGTATAAGTTTTTAGGGTTTGTAAGCAAATGACCCATCCCATATTAGTGACATCAATATTTGGACTTTCTCATACACCACGTGAGTGGTTTCTACCTGGAATGTTTCTTGCATTCACCACCTTGTCTTCTTGAGTGGACACTTGAACATGTCACAACCCTAACTTCTGAGCCCTGCTGCTAGATCATTCTGCCTTCTGCATCTGATTTGTTTACCTAACCAAGGGTTGATGTGTCTCCCTCACTGTCAAATGTGTGTCCTACTGTCCCTTTCAGGATTTAGCACCGACTCGTCACCACCCCACGCTATGACTGGGTTTCTTCCTTTGCAATTCGCATGGGGCCAGTGCTGTGTCCATGCCCAGCATCACACACAGTCAGGAACGTGGCTGGCTTCCTTCAGTGGCAATTCTACACATCCTCCTGGGATAGCTTTCTGATTTTTAAACTTCATCCTTATGGTAAATAGTGCTTTTCCCACATGACTAAGTGTAAGGTCACTGTAGCTTGTTTTCCGCCAGCCCGCCCGCCGCTAGTTTGGGTCTGGCGTGCCGGCCCCAAATAACACTCAGAGACTCTGTATTTGATACAATCCTGTTGGCCAGTTACCATTATTGTTTATGGGCTAGCTCTGTCTTAATGATTAACCCATTTCTACTTATCTAAGTATTTCCACGTGGTCGTCTTGTCCGGGAGCCGTGGCTGGCGTCTTCCTTCCTCCCTGGTCTACATCTTGACCCCTCCTTCTACTTTCTCTTTCCTCCTCCTAGTCTCCTAGCCCCGCCTATCTAGTTTTCTATTGGCCAGCAGGGCTTTATTAATTAGTATGAGAAACATATATACAGAATAACATCTCTTGGACAGTGGGAGTACATTGTTCCTTCACTCATGGCACACTGTACCTTGTCTCAGGCTCTACACTATGACCTATGCAATGTGCAGAGTGTTTCTTCTTGATACTCTCTCTCTCTCCCCCTCTCTCTCCCTTTCCCTTTCCCTCTCCCTTTTTCTCTCTGTCCCTCTCCTTCTCCCCCCCCTCTCTCTCCCTTTTCCTTTCTCTGTCTCAGTTTATGATGGTTTAGTAAATACTTGAATTGATATGGCTCAACAAATACTAAGTATTTGGGGGTAAAGTTTTCCAAACAAGTCAATTCTTGGTGATATTTTCCAGAAACTTAGAGCTATAGTGATACCCACTAATGTGCTTTCTGAGAAGATATCAGAAATGAATCTCTTAGAAGAAGATCTATTTTAAACATTTATCAAAATGGTTGAATGTATTTATGGTATTAACACCTAACATGAATAATTTCTTTTTATAATGGACTATTGTTCTGCCCACACAATGGAGTCTTATGTTTCTTGAGGAAATACGTCCTCTGTGTTTTTACTCAGTGTGTTTGAAAATGGAGAATGCTTCATAATCTTCGTGTTGTAGAGTAGTTACTGCAAGTCTGCGTGGCAGAATCAGGGAAACCCTTCCCATATAAAACCCAGCGCAAAGGCACTTCTGATATAACAACTTGTGCACTCTATGGCCATCACCAGCAAAGATGAAGAGAGTGTTGAGGCCGCGCAGGGGCCTGATAAGGAAGTAAATCTGCCTCTCTGAACTAGAACTCATGTGTATTTTCCTAGTGTTTGGAGACATAAACTGAACGCCTGACTAGGAGAAACCCCTGAGTAGCTGTGATCAGCACACATGCTGCCAATTCAGTTCTGTGAGGGCTTTTGAGTTGCTGGGAGGAACGCAGTCCTAAGCTTGTGGTATGTGTGATCCTGTGAGACTATCAGATCTCTAATGCATGTGGGATTCAGGCACGCGTGATGATGCCACTGTTTTCCTTAAAGAAGCCCTCAGAACTTTGCCAGCCAGCTAAAAGCAGATCATCTGCAAAAGATGGCTCTTCCATGAATGGATGGCCATCCTGACGTTTCACCTATTGGTAACAAGGGTGCTCCTGAATCTTTTGTTGGTTTAGTTTTTTAAATTTTTTTCCATATGTTTGTCCTGTGTGTAGGTATAATTAACTGTTTGTGTGTGTGTGTGTGTGTGTGTGTGTGTGTGTGTGTGTGTGTCTGCACACGACACACACACACACACACACACACACACACACACACACAGGCCAAATTAGACATTGGTGTCTCTTTTGGGGGTTTTCACCTTATTTGTAGACAGTGTTTGGGAGTGCATGAGGGACTCACTGGTCCTGGCTGGCCTGGCTGGCCGTCCATCTCAGGCATCTTCCCGTCTTTGCCTCCCCAGGGCTAAGATTCCAGGCACACTCTGCCACAAGTGATTCTGATGTGGGTGTTTGGCTGCAAGACTCTGCCTGTGCACCAAGCCCTCTACAGACCTAGTCGAGTCATCTTCCCAGCCTGTGGGCTTTAGTTTTGCTTTGTCTGGTTCTTTAAAGTGGGCCTGGTTGTTGCTTCAAAGTTTCAGAGACAAATGGGTAGCTCTGTGATTCGGGTGAGCCTGAAGGACAGTTCTGATACGAAGCAGCCAAATGGAAGATTCGGGCAGTCCATAGCAGGTGATCTCACACCATTCAGCACAGGGGCGTGTGGGTGTCCAGAGCGATGGGGGCAGGAGATACGGGGCCTCTGGTCCTCACAGTGGGACAGCCCCTGGCGCTCATTTTCTGTCTGGCTGCATGCTGCATCTGCTGGTGAGCTCTCAGCTCCAGTGCAAATGCGATGGGAAATGAAAACCACCACCACCCGTGGCTCCAGAATAATCTGTTGTCTATTTTTTTTTTAAGCCTATTCTGTCTCATTCAAGCTTCCTTTTGATTCTTTAAACCATTCTTGTTTTGAAGGAACAATATGTTATTTTCAATATGAAATCATTGGAGTGGCTTGCTCTACATGTAACTGAATCTTATTTAAAAAAAAAATAAGTGCACAGATACCTCTGCTTTGCATTGTTTCAGGTCCAGCCACTAGCCTTGCACACCCTGGACAAGAGCAATGTCAACGAGCTGCACTGTAGACCTTTCCTTTAATGAGATAGGATCATAGATGCCTCTGACTCTGGCTCAAGCCATCCCCCACCTGTTAGTCTCCTGAGTGACTAGAACTAAAGTTACACCCCACTGTGCCAGGCTCTGTGCGTGCATGTGTGTGTGTGTGTGTGTGTGTGTGTGTGTGTGTGTTCGTGCGCACACACACAGATATAATGTTTTATATGTATTTGAACTATATTTTACAGTTGCTATTTTTCTATATTTTTCTGGAATTACTCAGAACTCAGTCTCCATGCTCATCATGTCCTCCTGGGGTGAACGTTTGAATAAATGTGCTTCCTTCCACACTGCAGAGCCAGGGCGCTCTGAAACAACAGTTGGTATGAGTCCAATCCCTCCATAAGTCCATCAAAGAAATTTTGGAAATGTGTCTTTTTATATTAATTTTTCATAAAAGACACAGATTGGGGGCTTTCAAGTTTCCCATAGCAGGGCTCCTGTGTGTGAAAGGTAGTCTTAATCACTGAGTAAACACTCATCCAGTGTGCCGAGAAGAGGAAGAGGTCCTCAGATACTCAGGGGTCACTGTCAGCCCTTAGATTACTTTTCGACGCAAGGTTATCTTTAACTGCTACATTGTAGCTGTGTGGCTTTAGGTGCTTGCAGTATGAATCCCGCTTACAAAAGAAGAGTCAATTATGTACTTTTTGATATCTAGGGTAACGTCACCTATGGGATAGTGTTCAGAAAACTTCAGGAAAAGAGAAGAATATGTGTCAGTACCATTCAAAAATAAATCACAGAACAAGAACTTAATTATGGGGTGGTAAAGATTACTGTTCTTATCTGATGCTTTCTATAAGCTTCTCAACATCTGTTACCTTTGTAAGTAAGACTTTGCATTAAGTTCTCGTGGCATGGTTAGCACCGCTATTGTTTAGCCAAGGTGGCCCTTGTACTAGATGTAATAATGAGAATTCCATTGTTTAGGTGGAGTCCTATCCTGTACTCTAGACAAAAGTGTAATTACCTTTGAGTGGTGTGGATGTGGGATGCACTCTGTTTCATAGCACAGGGAATAGATTCAGCAAGATTCAGATAAAGTGGGCTCGACAGTATGTGCTAGGTGGCCATGTAAAGTTACCATCGCAGGCAGTATCATTGCACAGGGAGAGTGATTTTGCCGGTTTATCTCTAACCTGTTGTTGCTGGCAGAGATAGGCTTCTTATCTGAACAAGGCCAATTCAGTTGCAACAAGGTAAGATGCTGACAAGTCTGTATTTGTTTTTTTTTTTTTATGGCAAATTGATGTTTATCATACAATGAAATTACATTGTTACAAACCTCGCCTTGTCTACATTGTCACAAAATACCCCCTGATGCTGCTTATCTAGACATAATTCCAGACTTGTGTTTGAATGAAAGTTCAATTTTTCTGTGTATTGTGCTGGGAAATTGTCCCCAGGGCTATCGGGGATGGCGACATTGAAACACAGTCAGCTAGGGCCTCAGAAGCGGCAGGAGAAATTGGGCAGTAGATCATTCTGTCTGTGTCCATGCCCTTTGGTTCAGCCCCATGGTGGGAGGGGTTGGCTCATAGGAAGTCACAGAAATGTTGATCAGGTGTGGGGAGATGGTTCATCCAGTAAAGTACCTGCGTTGCAAACATTAGGGCCTTCGTTTAGACCCCAACACAAAACCTGGGCACAGCAGTGTGTGCCTGTGAACTCCTGGTTGGGATGACAGAGACCAGAGGGTCTCAGGGCCTGTTGGTCACATGGTCTAGCTAACACAGCAAACTCCAGCTCCTATGAGAGAGTAGAATAGAAATGAACAGGTAACAATGTCTTTCTGCATGAGGCTTTATATTTAGAATTAAGCTAGGGTGATCACCAAATAAATAATATACAGAGTTTTAAAAGTGCTAGGATTCTTGGTGGAGGTGATTCTCAGTGGAAAGTTGAGTGAGATTGGGTGTGGTTGAACTAGTTTAATCTGAGGCCATTTCCACTTGAAGAATAGTACTAGACACCCAGATTAGAGTATTGTTGGAACCTTTTTAATTTTCATTGTTGCAAACTCCTCACACTGGCATTTGGTTGCTACTTTAAATACTTTACCCCAACAGAGACAGCTCAGTGGAGAACAAGTTAAAAAACAAAATTTTTAAGGTCGAATTTGGGCAAGTTGTTAAAATATGGGACTTACATCAATAGGGACTGTTAACGAGTTGTTTTCCTGACAGGCTGGGTCCACAGCCACCTCAGCCCCAAATAACACACAGAGACGCTGTATTAGAAACTGTTGGCCTGTTACTAGCATTTCTTATCAGCTAGCTCTGTCTTAAATATTAACCCATTTCTATTAATCTAAGTGTTTCCATGTGGTCTTGGCTTACTGGAGAGAGGGTCCGGAGTTCTGCTCTCTCGGTCCTACATTTTCAATCTCCCCTTACCTCTTCCGGAATCCTCCTTGTCTCCCAGCCCCTCCTATCTTGCTTTCTTATTGGCCAGCAGGGCTTTATTCATTAACCAATAAGAGAAACATATTTACAGAAGGACATCTCCCATCAAGGGATAAATACATCTCTGATCTGTTGGGGGTTCTTTGGTGCCTGCTTTGCTTATGGGGTGACTTCTCTGCTGTGGTAACAAGTAGCAATGCTTCTGTGCTCAAAGAGGAAATTTAACTTCATGTTCTCCATCTCCCGAAATCATAACCGGGCATTGCCATGAGAACGTTGAGCTGCAGGAAACAATGTCAAAGTAGAGACATAAGAAAGGATGGGTTTTCAGTGTGGCTTAGGGTTTCTACGACTTTCCGTATCACAGGTAGAACACTGGCTGCAGCACAGAGCACTCTAAGTGAGCCAGGAAGGGTGGCAGCACTTGGAGGCTGAGGCAGGGGACTGACGTGTTCTAAAGGCCAACCTGGTCTACCCGGTGAGCACCAAGCAATGTGTTCTACGGTCTGAGGCTGTATTGGAAGAAAATAAATGAAGAGATGAAATGGGGGACTTTGAGGGGAAACTATTCCTTCAATAACCATCATGAGAACTGAGTTTACTTCTCCAACAGTGTGACGCCAGGAAGATGTTAAAGTGTTGTACACCATTTAAATCTCTCTCTACCGAGTCTAAGATACTCAGAAGAACACTGGTCCAGGGCTGAATTCACCATTAGACTTGACCATCTTATGCAAGCCTCGTTATTGCTTGCTTTATTTTCTTTTTAAAATGTTTATTCTTATTATCTTTCAATTGCTTGTGTGGGTGTGTGTCTGTGTGCAGTGAGTGTCCATGGAGGCCAGAAGAGGGCAATGGTTTCCCTGCAGGTGTTGTAAGCTGCCTGGTGTGTGTGTGTGTGTGTGTGTGTGTGTGTGTGTGTGTGTGTGTGTGTTGAGAACACTGCTCGGGTCCTTTGCAAGTCTTCATGGGCTCTCCGGCTCTTTACACAGTAAATTCTGTTTTTGTTTGTTTTGTTTTATTTTCCTTTGGTTAGTTTCCTCTGTTCCTTTATGGCAGAGGGGAAGTTGTGTGGTATCAGACAAAGCCATATGGCTGAGCGAGCTGACAATTGTCACCACGCTGCTTGGTTACACGTTTTCTTCATGTGACAAGGAGATTTGATGTTTCCCCATAGTCTATATTTAAGGATGAACCCTGTGGCTGAAGGAGGTGTAAATATAAGAAGGTCAGCCTTGACCAGCTGTGACCTTGGTACCACAAGATTAAGCCAGTGAACAAAGTGCCTGTGTTGTGCTTGTCATTTAGTCCAGGCTGTCTCTGGGGCCGGAAGGCTGACACTCTAACCATTATGTATAAAAAATGTATTCATCTGCCTTCTGGTACTAGCTCTTAAACATCGAGCCTGCCTTGAGATAGAACAGTTAAACATATTTGTTGATAGCCCTAAACTAAAAAAAAAAAAAAAAAAAAAAAAAGTTTTCTGAGGGTTAATAAGAAAATTAGAAGCACAAGAAAGGTGTGTGAAACTACAGTTACTTAAGTACATTGCAAAAACGACCTTAAGTAACATTGACTTATATACAGATATAAGTGTTTACTGCATGAACATCAATGAATCTTATATCAATGAATAACAGGACCATAAGTTATGATAGCTTGTGAGCATACACTTAAAAATGTAATCTTGGTAACTCCCTCCCCCTCCCAAGTAAAAATCCATCTGTCTGTATAAACACGGGTCTGGGAAGATGAGGGTTTCTCACCAGCACCTGTATGATTCTGGGGCAGGTGCCCCCATGCCTCTCAGCACAGGGACCTAGGAGCCCCTGAATGTGCTTCCTGTGTGTCTGAGATCATCTCCCTGGGGCCATCAAAAAACCCAAGAAGCAAATCTGAGCGACTCATGAGCTTTTCCATGAAGCTTCAGCCCGGAGGTCTCCGGGAGTCTGGAGGGAGAGCTGCTTAAGGACGTCCACAGCATGTTAGTGTACAGGGACACACACTCCATGTTTCACTGCTCCCATTGTCACCCCTGCTCAGGGGACCACACACTGTGGCATTTCCAGCTTATTGGAACCAAATGGTCCTGCTACTGGAGACTACTTCTCAAACTTAGAGTTTGAGTTTGTGACTTCACAGTCCAGACGCCCAAAAGCTATGTGACCTGGATGCTCACACCCTTTTCATCAGAGCTAATGACTTTAAAGACCTCCAGGGATACACTGCACCAGGCGAGTGGGACAGTATTTACTTGCTTATCTAAACTCAGATGCATGTGTCCTGTAGGTGTGTGTGTGTGTGTGTGTGTGTGTGTGTGTTTTCACATGTTTGTGGGAGACAGATAACATTGTGTGGTACCCCTCAGGAGATATGCATGCTGTATGTTGTTTATTGGGACAGGCCAATGGCAGGGATCCAGCTGCCTCTGCCTTCCCAGCACTGAAATTACAAATGGACATCACCATACCTGATTTTAACATGTGTGGGCTTTGAACTCAGGCCCCGTGCTTACATGGAAATCCCTCTACCGATGTCATGTCACCATGTCCAGAGTATTCACAGCACATCTTTAGGCTCTCACTCATGCATTGTTATCACACAAGAGAACTTGCTAATGTTTGACCCAACAAATCTGTATCAGTCTGTGAATGGCCTGTATGGCAGTGGCTGGGGTGGGGGGTGGGAGCAGAGAGGGCCCAAGCAGTTAAGAGTACTTGCTGGCTTTTCTAGAATACCTTTGGCTCACAGAACCCATGACAAGTACTTTATAGCCACCTGCGATTCAGGCTCCAGCAATCTCCTCTGACCTATGTCTATGTGACAGACATGGAGCAGTCAGCATACCACTCCTGGAAACCTAAGCTACCAAGGGATCAGAGCCATCCATTCCTTCAAAGCATAGATAAGAACACATTGGTGTCTCTGTAAGTCAGTCATCCAGTGAAAGCTTAGAGCCGTTCCTCCATTGGATGAGAGTCCCGTACCGATGATCGATCGTGCAGACACAGTGTGAGAAACGGTCAGTATCAAACGTGCTTGCCCATCTGCCAGACACCAGCCTGTCCTGCAGTTCCAGAGACCACTGTGCCCCAGCATAGAATCCTCAGTTCTCTAAAACGATGTTAACAATGTGTGTCATGGGCTGTGTGTCAGCCACTGTGACAGACTCCAGAAAAACAGTGTGGACCTTTCTCCATTAAATGAGTTCCCATCTCAGGTTCAAGAGGGATTTCCTTGAAGATACTGACCCCAGAACCTGCAGGTCAGGTTACTGAGCCATCAAACACTACAGCCAAAGGACACAAGGCTCCTCCCGGTAATTAAAGGAAAAGTAAAATACAAGACTGAGAGCACTCATGAGATGGGCCAGGCGCCAGGCGCGAAGCGCGTACGGGGACTCTACCATTTAGTGAGCAAAGGCAAAATAAGCGACAGGACTTAGACATAAGTGCAGGAACACGTTACATAATGTGAATTACGACTGAGTCCCATGCTGTAGATTATATTCCCAGCACCCACGTGACAGCTCACAGCCATCTGCAGCTGCAGGTCAAGGGGACCTGACACCCTCTTGTAGCCTCTGAGGGCACTGCAGTCATGTGCTACACATACATACATGCATGCAGGCATGCAGGCAGGCAAAGCACCCATAAACATAAATTAATTAATTTGAAATGTCTAATTTAGGAGTGTGTGTGTATGTGCATGTGTGTGCGTGTGTGCATATGTGTATGTATGTGTGTGTGTATTTATTTGTGTGTGTGTATTGGAAAACTCATAGCCACGCCCATGTATTGACTGACTGTAGCGTCTCTAAACTGCTTATGTTGAGATTAATTTATCATTACAAGCTAGGCGTGGGGACATACCACAGATATACTTTTAAATGATGTGTTTTTCCCTCCATGAAATGACTTGGTGATGTCTACACACTCATTTTGTCTTAAGGAGTGTTAGGGAGGTTGGTGGCTTTTAAACGAGGTTTAAGTAATGATTCCTCTCGTATTTTCCCCCAGCATGGTCCACGCTAAGATTTTGGGAGTATCATGCTCCTTGAGGGGTGCAGCTCTTTGGTTATGGCTATTGTGTTTACTGTTTCATGACCCTTTGATCTCTCTGCTCTGATTTACCCACAGGAACAGCTTGAGATGGTGTAGGGTGCATGAGATTTGAGACTGTACAATATCACAGCTCGCCTGTCAGAAATCTGACATATTGCAACTAAAGCTGACATCCCCAACCAAAATACCCATGTCTGTACTGCTAGACCCCAAGATGAGACACATAGACATCCCTCTGCCTTTGTTTCACGGGGGCCAAACCCCAGCTTCTGCCTTTCCTAATGGGTTCCTGTGGCTGTCTTTTCTGGTACTCCAACTCTTTCGTGTGGGCCTATGTCCTCTCAGCGATTCTGTAATTATTTTTGTTTTACATAGAGAGAAACATGCCCCCTTTACATATGGTGTTTTTGCTTCCCGCAGACAGAACTAGACAGACGCCATCCTTTGAAATTCCAAATCTTATTCAGTTTTGCATTCTTATGCTTATAACCCGAGACTCACTAAACTGTCCTTACCTAAAACACTTTATCGTTTTATTACTAGATTTATGCCAGTAAAGATCCAGCGACTTTCCTAGGGATGATCTGTAAGGGCAGTGTAGGAAGGCAAGCTTTGAGAAACTCTCCCATAAGAAAGTAAATCTCAGATCACAAAACATCACTTTAACCACTGCCCCTGACAACTTAACACGACAGACTGAAATATAAAAGCCGAAGCAAGCGGGATCAATGGATTATCCAAGTCCGGATGTCTCGCTGTAAATTAGGAGCCCTGACAGAGTGGCTGTGAGAGGGTGTGTATTGCGCATCCCTGTCAGATGCAAAGCATTAAGTTCTCAGATTAGCCCTGAGTGGATGTGGGCTACCTGCACATGGAGCAGAGGGAAAGGCCCAGGAAGGGGGTGGCGTGGAGAGAAGGGTCCGGGTGAGTGAAGGAAGAGCGGCATTTGCCCGTGCCCACTCAGTGGGCTCTGTCACCACAGTGGTATGAAGTGATGTGCAATGCAGATCACCCACCGCGTGTCCCTGGATGGCGGGAGGGTCACAGCCTCCAGAGCCCGATTACTGCTTTATCTTGTCACACTAAATTAACATGGCAGTGCAGAGCTAAACAGTGCTGACCTCTTCATCTGGGGAAAAGTGCTGCCTAGGAGGGAGATGGCATTTCTGTCTCTCCTTCTCTCCCTCCCTTCCTCCCTCTCTCCCTCCCTCCCTCTCTCCCTCTCTCCCTCTCTCCCTCCCTCCCTCCCTCTCTCTCCCTCCTCCCCTCCATTTCCCTCCTCCTCTTCCCTCTCCCTCCTCCTCTCTCTTTTTTCCTCTCTCTCTCTCACACACACACAGCCACCACCAACACCATAATACCTTCTTATACTCTTCAAACAGTTTATTAGTTAGACCATTATCTATTTTCAAATTATCTTAGAAAAATATATTTTATATTAAAGTGACAACAGATAGGCCTTGAGTAGATGAAATGGCCACTTGGAAAGAAACACGAGGTCTTGTTTGTTTGATATTGTAGAAGCAATACCATCAACATGCGTAGAATGATTTAGCTTCGCTGTGACTAGGAAGAGCTGTGACTTTGCAGACAGAAGAGACCTGTAATATCTCTTCTGCTCATCCTCTGTGGCAGGAAAGAGATGGAGCAGTGAGGTCCATCCCCTGATGAGGAAAGCCCCACCCACAGGGAGGGGCAGGGTTCTTCATCCTTACCAGGTAGTCTCTGTTCCTTTTAAAGAGAGACAGACTAGCAGGCAAAGGGACAAACATAACATGAAGCAAGACCCCAGAGTTAATGTGTTTGGCCCTTCTGACCGACTTCAACTGTGCTTCCCATGTGTCTTCTGAAATACACACATAGGAAGTACAATTAACAAAGTTTTATCTGTCTTAATATATTGACGAATCCATCAAAATCCATGGTGGGATCTGGCTGACAGAACAGACCAAGAAGAGGTCAAGAGTGTCAGTGTGGCTCTCTCCCTCCTCAAGATCCAGCCCAAGATTGCATCTCAGGAGGATAGCCCTGTGCACCCCTTCCTCACTAACTGCCAGGGGAGGTATTTTCCTTTTCTTTTTACCCTGCGTACTAAATCACTTTGGAGGATGTAAGATGAGCTCTGAGGAATCTGGGAAACCCTTAGTGGCCCTGATTTATGGGCTCATACTGTTTTCTAACCTGGAGACAATGTCCCAAGCTTCCATTATATTCCCCGAGGGTCCTGAACAACCAGAATAAGCCATGGCTTCTTAGAACTTCCCTCCCACCCCCGCCTCGGGCTGTCACCTGGGCACATCTGCAGACTGGACCAAGTGTGCAGCAATGACAACGCTGACTCCCAGACATCCTGCTAGAAATCTTTCAGCTTGTTCTGGGGCTTTCTTCAGGGCACTCGTGCTGGGACAGGTTCATTCTTGGCCAAGTAGATCCACTACCACACACCGATTTTCCCAGTTTTTGACCTGACTCTTCTCTACGAACTGACTGCAATTGCAATTCATTTCCAGAGCATCCTGAATCCAGTGTGCAGGTCCTGGAAACAGACTACATTTAGCTTGGGAGAGTACTGCCTGGGGCCAAAGAATGGGTTTCTCTCCTGGTTTGTAAGTTGTTTAACCCCAAACCCCTGTTCTCTTTATGCTATTTCACGGAGTCAACTTACAGCCTGAACTGCTAAAAAGAAGACATCAGTATAAGAACAGCTAACTAGTTCAGTCCATGCATCCTGTTCCCCTGGCACCACCAAGTCAATAACTGCACAGGACTGTCAATGTCACAACAGTTGGTATATTTTTCAATATCATTGTAAACATTATGCAATTTCGAACAAAAGAAAATCAGCCAAAATTCTTACCAAATTTCCTTTTTTTTTTTTTGTACTATGTAATGCTTTAGAGCAAATAGTTTTTTTTAAAAAATGACTCTTTAAACCAGTCTCTTGCAATTCTCAATGATACGTCTCTCTTCATCTGTTTTTTTTTTTTTTTTTTTTTTCTCATGTTGAGAAGTTCAGGACTTAGAGGAACGATCTTGTCGGAAGCACGAAGCTCCCTATCTTCATTGTGAACCTGCATTTATTTAGTAAATAGATTTAATGGATACAGTATGTATACATCTATTAAAACCATGCAGGATTTGTTAGCTATAAATTGACTTTAATGAAGTTTGTATCCTGGGAAACAGAAGTGTGTATATAGTTTGTATCCTAGGAAACAAAAGTGTGTATACAGTTCGTATCCTGGGAAACAGCCTGCCACCAGGTGATGGAAGAGAAGGAAGAGCATGGTAATCCTGGTGACATTAGAGCCAGGAGGAGCATCTAGGGGAAAGGCAGAAGAAACCCGCTGGATTGAGGATAAGTGGGGGTCTAGAGGCCTGCAGGGAGCAGAGTCTAGTAATATTGGTGATTAGTTTTTAGGAGATTCTTAATATTCAGAAAGCTAGTATCCAGTAGTTTCCACAAAAGGAAATTATCTTGGCATGGTGTGTCACACCCATAATCCCAGAAGTAGGAAGGCAGAGAGGAAGGGTCGTGAGCTCAAACACTGAACATGGGCTGCAAAGCAAGATATTGTCTGAGACAAAAAGAAAACACAGTAAGAGTAGAAAATGTAAAGAAAGGAGGGAATAAAAATATATAAATATCAAAAAAGAGAGACCAGGAAACAAGAGAGGTAAGAGCAGTTGTTAATTATCACACTAAATATAACTAAGTGAACTTTCTTTTAAAAAGATTACTCTTCTCTGGTTTTGTTTACATCTTATTTCATTTTCCTTAAGGATTGGTATCAATCAAAACATCATGGAAAATCAAAAGTATAAGGAGGAGTGAAAATACAGCAGACACCCAGAGCAGGAAGCCATGCATGGTGGGAGTGCCATCACATGGCATGGAATGGGATGTAGTCACTTTATATGGTTACACAGATGTAACCATTAATTCATGAGTATTTATGAATTAATTTAAAATGGGAAGAAAGCTGACCTGGTGATAGTTAACAGTGCAGACAGGTTTAACACGTGCCTCTCTCTTTGAGGTTTGGAATCTGTGGAACACAAAGACGGCATTGACTTACGTAGCTCGCATGAGAACATGTAAGGGACTGCTCTGTGAAATGGCTCTTAGAAAATAACAAAAGGTCATCAAAACTCCTTAAAGAAACATCTTGAATATAATGCTTGAAACCCCATAACAAGAGGGTTAAGAATCCAGCAACTGTGGTGATGTGTAATTCTAAGTGCACTCCATGTTCACCAGAATGTTTTGAATTAAGGAGTGATCTCACATGATGCCAGTGAGAGTCAGCAGCTTCCACCACCGAAGAAAAAGAGAATCCAAATGCCTCCTAAAACAGTTTTTGTTATGAGCAGTTTTCCCTCCAGCCGCATCAGCCCCAAATAACACACAGAGATGCTGTATTAGATATAAAGCTGTTGGCCTGTTACTAGTGTTTCTTATTGGCTAGTTCTGTCTTAAATATTAACCCATTTCTATCGATTTAAGTATCTCTACATGGTCCTTTCTTACCAAAGAGAGGGTTCAGACTTTCTCCTCAAGTCTCTACATCTTGAATCTCCTCTATGTCTCCCAGAATCCTTCTTTTTCTTCTAGTCCCACCTATCTTGCTTTCCTATTGGCCAACAGTGCTTTATTCATGAACCAATAAGAGAAACTTATTTACAGAATGACATCTCCCCATCAATTCTTCCAGAATAAAAGAAGTAAACTTAGCTTTTCTCAAAGTTGGTACAATTGTTACTTTCCCTCTCCCCAAACCAGAAGAGCAGACTCAGAAACTTCTGCTGCATCAACAAACTCCCCCTCCCTCTCAAGTTGACAGTCACTGTCACTGTCTCAACTGTGTGTTAACAAGTCTGAGGGCTTCCGCAATCTTGACTGGAGTTTAAATATTCCCCTGCGAGTTCACACCTCTGCCACTTCTGGGTCCACTCTCAACCTCCATGAATTAATCTTAGGATCAAAAGTATCTCGCAGCCATCTTTTCAGTTCCCATCTCCCTGCAACAGTAGCGCCACTAAATTCCCTTCTAGAGTACATGAAATATCCAAAAATCTTTTTATTGTCATAAGCTTTCAAATGCTGGGTAAGATGGGTAAGACCTCTCCTGTCTTCACTGATCCCCTTTTTTGGAAATGTTATTATGCTTATTTCTGTGCATCTGCGTGTCTGTGTATGAGTGTGCATGACCTCATTTCACATGTGGAGGTCAGAGGACACTTGCCTGAATCAATTCTCTCTTCCTACCCTGGGGACTAAGTTTAGGTTGTTGGGTTTGGTCTCAAGCACACTTACCCACCCAGCCATCTCACTGGCCCTTAACCTCTCATCTGAGGAGCACTTTGGAAGGAAAATAGCTCTAGTGGGCCCACGCAGTGTCGATATGTACGTTTCTGCATCCTGCCCTCAGAATCGCCAGAGTCCATAGCCAGCAGAGGACAATGGAAGGCATTGAGATTCACTTCCTCTTTGAGCCGCCATACCGTCTGCGTATTAGATAGAGAGATGTCAAGTGTTCTGTCTTCCTGCACCTTCCCTCTGCCTCTCATGACAATAAGTTGTCTTCCTGTTTCCAAATCCAGGAGAAGGGCCCGCCCCCATCTTTCCTTGTTATTTCTGGTGTGTCTTGGTTGTCTTCATTCTCCAAGTCTTCCTTATCCCTTCCAGATTGGCCACATAAGAAAACACACTTTTGGTGAATCACCGTCTTCTAGAAAACTAGTATTTTCAACTTTTTTTTTTAGTGTTGGAAAATCCACCAAAGAGCATCTTGGTCAACACTGTAAGCAGAGAACCTGCTCCTCAGTAGGGAAGCCCATAGGAGAAAAGCCTGCGGAACGTCAGACCCTTGTACGTTTCGTAATTGCTCAGCAATTCATGACTCTTTCAAGTATCCACACTGCCCTTTATGCATGGGTAAAAGACCTTACCAAGAGCGAGCCGCCCATGTGTTCTCTGGGATGATTTAAAGAAAGTAACACATTCTAAAGCAGAAATAACTTGATTTCAGGGAAACTTTTCATATGGCCATGATGGTTATCTGAAGGAAACAAAGCAAAACCCTGCAGTCCAGGCATTCAGGACAGGATTTCCTGCACTGTGCAAATCCAGACAGGTGTAAGCAAGCGGTCAGCTTTTTGTGTCACTGATGATAAAACGGTGCAGTGCTGGTCTTGGAGTTGAGTGTCCAGCGATATGGGTTTAGTGCTGAAATAAATATCAAACCCAGGTAGCACTTGGGGAAAGCGTATTTGCTTATAACCTAGGAAGAGTGATGTAAGTGAGAAGTGATCCCCTCCTCACATGGAGGCAAGCTTCCACGAGGAAAGTAAATATCACAATGAAACGTGTCTGATTTATTGTAGAGGTTTGGGCAGGAGAGCCGCGGTCATCTTGACTCCTTTATGTAAGCGGGTGAGAACACTTTATCCCCCCTGGTCGTGTTTAAATTTGTCACTGACTGCGAGGAGATGGGCGGCATGTCTGTCACCCTCTGATTTCCAGGATGCATCTGGCTAACCTTGCTTCTGAGATTGAAGCCATATGGAGCCTTCAAAATTCTTGTGAAGACAGCCATCTTCCCAACTGTCTAAGGCGGAGACCACATGACTAACTGTATAGCCGGGCTTCCCAGCTGTGTCACAGGCTGGTTATTAAGTAGCCCAGCCAAAGAATATTCTAGTATATACATTTGGTTGTGATATCGGAGCATAAGAAAACTCAGCTAATGTAAATTAATGAACTCATTTGGTTTTTTAAGAATTCTGCAGCCAGTCTCGGCAGAAGACAAGCAGTTTAAAAGCTTTCACCTGCTTTGTCTAGCATTAAACATTAAAGAGGATTGAAAGAGATGTCCCAGTGGTGGGGAGCATTGGCTGCCCCAGGAAAGGTTCTCAGTTTGGTTCCCAGCACCCACATGGCAGCTCACAACTGTTTGTAACTCCAGGCCCAGGGAATCCAATGCCTCCACGAGCACCAGGCATATGTGTGGCACACAAACACACACAGGAAAAGCCTTCAAATAAAAAATAAATCTTAAAAAAGAAAGAAACAAAAAGACCAACAAGAAATGTAAGAGAGAGCAAACATTCCAGGTTCTCGTGTCATAAAAAGAGAACAGAGGCTGTGGTTCTGTGTTTGCTTGTGTCGTGTGTATGTGTTTTAGGTATGAGCAGGGAGAGCTCATAGAAGTTCCAGTTAGCAAGTTGGCTGCATATAGGTAGACACATGTAACGTGCATGAGGTTTGAAGAGCATACATTCTGGCAAAGAAGTTAGCTTGCCAAATGCTGCTGAGCAATCAGAAGAAAAAAAAAAGGTAGCGATCGGAAGAAAAAAAATAAAAGCTAATGGTTAGGGAGAACCCCATTGTAGAGAAGGCCAGCTTACAGCACCAGGCACTCTGAGGCCTATAGCTGACTGTACAAAGGCCCAAAGGCCACGGTTTTATTTCCTTTAAAATCAGAAAAGACAAGGGAACATTTAGTAGGAAGAGTTTTCATACACAATACTAATGTATTTGTTTTTCTACTGACTGAGTCACAAAATATAATTCAAAATATTCTGTTTTATTTATTCATTGATTCCTTTGGTATGAAGGATGGGGCTTTCAAAGGCAAAAATTCATAGGGCCCCAAAAAAATAATGACGGGGTCCTGGTAGAGGGGTGAAACACAGAGACAGCTTTGTTACAAATGTGTAACAAAGATGTGTTTCACACGCAGGTCTAACTTTTTATACCTTCTCTTGTATGCTCACACCCTCTCATTCTGGGCCTGCCTTTCTTATTTACAAGTCTGTTTGTTGTCACCGTCCTTGGCTAACTTGAATCAAGATTTAGATGGACCATCTGATCCCAATCTTCATTCCCTCGCCTAGTGCAAAACAAAGCTCAGGTTGTGCTTCCTTTCCGAATCACATCAATCCCTGTCTGCATTGCATGAAATACAGCAATGTTACTGGAGATTTTCAGTAGCTGTATAATGCAATCAGTAGGACAATGTGATTTTTAAAGTAAAATAAAGGGATGGATATTAGTTTAGTACTATTTTTCTTAGTATAACCCTTTAATCCTCCCATACTTGCCAAACAGTTTCTTCAGACAGGATGATAAAATCAGTCTGGCATAATAAAAACCTCAAACTAGGTTATTTGTTTTTGAAATGTTTGGGTTTAATATATGAGCTATACATAGGTGTCTAGTTTCCTTAAATATTTCTCTTAAAGGTGTTGTTTATTATTTTTGTTAGGAAAATATATGCCTTCCAGATTTGAGTTCGTTTAGAAGACAGTAGTCCTTTCGTCTACTTTTGAATAGTGAAGTATGTCTGTTCCATTGAAATAGCTACCAGATTTCCATGGCGGATAAGGGGATTTCTTTATGATCCTCATAATTAGAAAGAGATTCCCTTAGTGAGTGAAGTACCTCATTTATGCACCTCAGCTGAAGGGAGAGCCCAGCATCAGAGCAAATCCCACACAAGGAGCGACAGTAAAAGCCAAAGAACAGTCACCACAGCGAGAGAACACGAACACCAAACTGCTCAAATCAGAATGTAATCCTTGAAGAAGAGAACTTAGCGCCGAGTCCTATTTTCACACCCGAATATCAGACCTACATCATGGGGGGAGGGGAGACACAAACAAAACCAGGTATAATGTCTGCCGGTGTGAATGCTGATCTGCTGACTGTGGTTGGTGTTAGACAGTGTAAGTGGTCTCCATTGGGTACCCGGTGGAGCCTAACCAGGCGGGTTGCTTCATTCCTCTGTGCTAAGAGCATATCTGGGCCTGTGTGCATTTTCATATATGCATATATTCCGAAGTAGAGTAGGAACCCATCGTGTGTGATCAGGAGGGAAGGCTGCCTTTGCTTTCCATTCTTCCTGCGGTTTGCATTGTTAGCTGCCCACCTCTCTGAAAGCAGAACACACGGAGGTTTGTGTAGGGGAAAGGAGTTTGGCACTTGGAAAGCCTCTGGGCTTCCACCAGGGAACATGTCCCCTCGATGCAGGAAACACCCTTAGAGGTGAGGGGCCTTTCTTGTTGGTGATGTCTCCCTCATACTTTAATTGAATCCCAGAGGGTTTCCCACACTGTGTGAAATCAGCAGCAATGGTTCAACTTCCTCTTAATTCAGGACAGATTTCTTAAGCACTGTTTTCTTCTGTCTATTTTCAGTAATTTCTCCTGATCTTATATAACCTGTATCTCTAGCTGTCAGTTTCATAGTTACTTCCAATGCCGTGTACCTACAATGACCCGTGCCCTGAATTACACTGGAAGGAAATGATAGTAAAGGAGGAAGTTGGGTTGTAGCTAAACCTTAAATATCTCTCTATTCTAGCAATGATAGGGAAGGAAAACAATCCCACTTTAATTCTTGTTTGCTGAAAACCTCGTATATGGAAAAAAAAAAAAACGTATTCAATGTCTGCATGGGAAAGGTACATCTTAATCCACTGGGAACCCATGACGTGGTATTGAAGTGGAAGGAACTGTGATGTCATACTAGAGTGTAGGGCAATTCTGTGCCAAATAGCAACTTGAGGCGATCCAGATCATGGTATGGGAGGCATGAGAAAGAGAACGCCACTTTCTGATTGAACAAATTAAGAAAAACTCACCATGTTTCTAGAACATCACAATAGAAAGGTGTCTATGTGTCCCCACTGATATGGAAATGTGGGATTAAGCATCCAGGGAAATGTCACAGCAAATAAAACCTGTTCCTTTAGCTGGTTAGCATGTATTGATGCTCAGAAGAAATTCAGCCGTGAGAAGGACCTTCAGCTGGGCTAGAAGGGGATTACAATGGGCTCCGTGTACACTCCTTGGGCAGTTTCTTGGACGTCTTCTGCTTCCAGAATCATCCTGTTGGAGGAACACAGCACACCCTCAGTGTGTACCTCCAAATGACAGTCAGATCTGACCAGACCCATAGCATGACCCCTAGGGGCACTGGTAGAGAGGGATAAGCCAAGCATGTCTGGAAACTAAGGGATTTGATCTGAATCTGCAAGGATGTGTTGATTTGAAAGTGTATGCTGAGGTAGGGATTGAGACATTCTAAGCAAAGCAGCAAAGCAGATACTGTGTGGCCTTCTATTCAGACACTGTACTGTTTGTTTGGAGGGGAGACCAGCAGGCAACTGGAATCGATTGATAGGAAATGCACTTTCCGTGAAAGACTAGAGAGGATATGTGCCCTAAGGCTGTGTTATTCCATTGTTAACTACTACAGGCAACCCATGTAGTTTTCCACAAAGCTACAGCCGGTGCCATCTTACTGACATGTACGAGATGTGTAAAGGCTAGAATCTAGTGACAATGTCAGTAACAACAGACTTTACTTAGAAGACCGTGTTCTGATGGGACAGAGTTTAAAATATCAACCGAGGGATGGAGAAATGACTGAGCAGTTAGCAGCAGACAGCGCCTTTATGGGGGAACCCAGGCTCTGTTCCCATCACCCACAGCAAGTGTCTCACAACTGCCTGGAATTTTAGATCCCAGAGTCAAAGGCCTTCTGGTCTCTGTCAGTGCCTACACTGAGATGCACACATCCGCACATACGTGTAATTAAACATAAAGACCACTCTTTAAAACAGTGTCCACAAAGATAAAACCTGAAGAGCTCCGAATCCTGTGACAAGTTTGGAATTGATAATCAGATTGTTAGCAAATCATTAAGGGCTTTAGACTTATAAGTGATTTCATTAAAGTCACGCTTTGTAAATTAAATAGTGATATGTGGTTCAGTTTAGACTTGAATTAGTGTTCTGGAACACTCTGTTCTAGGTTTGTCTGCATACCTCATCCACAGAAGCAAACTTGAACCAGCATTCTTTTTTTTTTTTTTTTTTTTTTTGTAAAATGCTAAGGCAGGGAGATAAGCATTCAGTTTAGGATCCCCCCTCAACACAACTAGTTTATTAGTAGTGAAACATATGAACTACGTATTACGAAATAGAATCTGATGGGGTTTATTTTTTGTTTGTTATATATCAGAAAAATACTTGCACAAGTATATCAGAGTTAGCGTTTACAGATATGACCACATGCACTATAGCTTGCAAAGCAAAGAACATCCATGTTTCCTTTCCTCATTCAAATATAAATATATAATGATTTGTGCTTGCATTGGAACATCAGTAATATATTTCCTACCCTGTTTTAAAGTTGTTCAGTTCCATTCGAGCCAGTCAGAATGTCACCAAATCTGAGAAACAATTAAGCAGCTTGGAGAATCAACAGGAAGAAAGCCTAATTACTTTGTCTTTCCTAGAAATAACACTGAGTGGAGCCATGAGTTGCCAGGAAATCTGGTTAAACCTTCTTACATTTAAACCAGCCAGAGTTTTTCAATATTCTTTAAATGAACGTTAGGTGAATGAAGAAGAGGAGGGAGGCCCAAAGGGGCACAAATGGAAATTGAATTTTTATTTCTCCTCACCTGTAAAATATGTTTGGTATTTATTTAATTATGTCTAATATAGACATATGATTTGCAATAAAACTCTGTTTTTATGTGTACAATGTGTTCCTAAATAGAGCATTTATTGTTGTTTTGTTTTTCCATTAGCTAGAATAAAATTTAAACATCTGCATTCATACTAGGAGACGTTTCTGTCTGTTGCCTAGGGAAAAAAAAATCCATGCCTTCCCATTGAGAGAGATCTTGATGGCTCATCCATGTCAGCAGTAGCAAATAGTACAGATTCCTAATTTATCTTACTGTAAATACAGATGTTTTGTGTGCTTTCTAAAAGAGTGGAATGATAGGAATTTTAGGACGATAAAACTCCAGAAGTAAAGAAATTGCCTGCTTTTTGTCCTTGTGTAGTAAGCAGCCAGAGATTTGTGAAATTTTAAACCTAGTGTGAGATCAGCAACTCTTTTGTGTGAGGGAGGAAATTAAAGTTCATCAAGGTCTTGAACACTTTCCCTAGACTGAAAAATAGTGATTTAGGTTCCAGCTCTACAAAGATCAGGGAGGAGCGACTCTAAGGCGAGGAGGGGATGAACCCAACCCAGCAGCAACTGCGGAAGACAGTGTTCAAATTCACTTTGTGTAACTGGCTGAGGTGTGGGGATATTTAAACAACAGGCGCTCATCTGGAAGGATGTGATTGGGAGTTCCTGAGAGAGAGAGAGAGAGAGAGAGAGAGAGAGAGAGAGAGAGAGAGAGAGAAATTCTCTGCTTAGAGATCAGACTTGAAATCATTCGTGTGTCAAGATATATTTATTAAACAGATAATTACAGAGAACAAGTAGTATAATTCCTCACAGATCAAGCCATACAGACTTCCAAAGCTAAATACTGTTTTGGAAAGAGCGAGGAAGGGAAACACCAAGGAAAACGTGGTATAGGGAAAGCCAGGAGTTCTGTCATGGTTATGTGACTATGGAGCTAAGAGTAGTGATGTGTCAGCTTGTGTACCATCCAGAGATTTCCAAGGTCTTCTTGAAAGCCAGGTGTGGACCAGAGAAAGATCTGTCAATGATAGAACATCAAGGGAATTTCAGAGAGTGAAACAGAGAGACAGAAAGGCAGAGAGAGGGAGAGGGGTTGGAGAGGAGTGTATTTAGGAAGACAGGATGTATATCCATGTCATCTAAGAACTCAGCTTCTGGATTTGCTTAAGAGCATGGAAGGTTAACAACATGACATTTTTTTTTTTTTTTTGTACACCGGGAGAGAATGAGCAGCCAGGAGTGAAGAGAGGAAACGTTGTTCTTGTGGTCAAAGACTTTGAAGCTGTTAGATTTCATAGTCATATTCCTTATATTCCTTCTAGGACTCAGAATAATGCTCAGGCTGTGGCCATGCCTCATTGGTGGATGTGTTAGTCTAGGGTTGGGGGCTCAGGAGTGTTCAATGTTAAACATGCTACTTGGAAATCTGACGGGATTGCTTAGCTTTTACTTGGAAATGTAAGTCGTAGAAGAAGACGTGTAAAATGCTGTCAATTAAAAAAAGAGCATAGGAAATTGAATGTGCTAATGAGTGCATTACAAAACTAAAGTGAAGCATTAGAAACAGCAGGATGTAGTCACGGCATAAGTAGGGTTAATACACACTCTGCTTAGAAAATTAGATTAAGGTCAATGAGATTAATACAGTTATGTGGTTCACCATGATGAGAACATGTCCATCGGAGTGGCTACATCAGGAGGACCTGAGAAGTAGCTTCAGATGGCTTGCTGTTTAACTAGACAGAGCCTGCGTTTAAACTCCATCCCAGCATGTGAAAGAGGTAATGTTTCACTGGTCCTACTTCTGTCTCAGAGAAATTGCTTCCCGAAGCCAGCCCCATGCAGTCAGGGAAACTGATGCTTCATAAGGCTGTTCCTGCCATCTTATTTAGCATCTTCTCAGGTTCCCATAGCTTCTGAGGGTGAATTGTGACAGAACATTCTGGTCTAAGTGTATTCAAGGAATACCTAGGCCAGACCGTGCCCGAGCCTTGTGCGAGTGGCCCCGGGAAGAACCCCGAGTCCAGAGAGAAAGGCTTGCCATTATTGAAGCGGTCGGTTTGGAGCTAACACCCACATGAAATGTTGAAAGCTGTGCATTTCAGGTCATTTCCAACCCTGTCCCACCTCACTCATGAACCCCTGTGGTCGCGGCTGATCCCCGGCACAGACCTGCCATTCACAACCCTTAACATGCACAAAGCTCCATTCACTTCCAGGAAATCGGAGGCTCTGTGGAGCTGGTAAGAATTTCACCCTCAGTGAGTGAGCAGAATGAATGAGTTTGGAATTGGCAAGAACATTCAGGCATGTGCCACATTTCCTCAGGGCCTTCATGCTTCAAGACCCCAGGTAGCATGGAAATTCTGTGGCAGAAGCCAGAGAGTCCTAGCAAGATCCCTCTGTTAAGTCAGCCTGAGTAGTTTTCATTTATTCTTGTCATCCCGAAAGAGCAGAGGGAGAAAAAGGGGGATAAATAAATGTACACACATTTAATCCATACTCATCAGAAAACACAAGATGATTAATCATTTAAATAAAGTTATAGCTACATAGAGCGCTGGTGTTAAAAGCCAGAACTGGCATTCCTACCTTGGACTATTTTTGTGGTTTAGTCATTTTCTTATATTTTTGGTTGTGAGCCAGGCCTTTAACAGCAGAGCCATCTCTCCAGCCAGACTTATCTATTTTCTTAGATATTCCATTTGAAATCAATTTTAAAGTCTTTGTTTGTTTTCTGAGACAGTCTTACCCTGTGAGCCTAGCCAGCCACCACCTTGTGGCGATTCTTGGCCTCGGTACTAGTATGAAAGACTTTCACTACCACCTCTGGTTTTCTACTTTGCTTTAAAAGCTCAGCCTTCGTAGCCTAGACCAATGTCAGCTAGGTGGGAGCCTTTGGTGTAGGAAGGTAGAATGCGTGCAAGGTATCTGGCCTCTCTGCCATGCTGGCACAGAGTGGCTACCTTGAGCTGACTTCTTTGCAAAAATGGAGAATTTTCTTCTCTCAATATTATTGCTCATGCAGTTTTCAGCACCAGAGACATTGGGCCTTTAAAAAGTAAGAGATGTTACATTTTTGACAGCTTTTGCCTTCCCCTGAGTGAAACAATAAAAATAAACACGAAGCTGCCGGCAACTGTCGGCGTGGCCCGTGCCTATAATGCCATTTGCATGTGATTTCCTCTGCTCCTCTAGATAATTGAATTTATTCAGGCAATTTATTTTTTAAATGTGTGGTCTCTGTGAATGGAAACATCTTAACTAAAGACAACCCTTTTATTTCCTCTTAATGAAATATATACATGTATGTGTACACATCTGTTAGAACCAAGGGGCAGAGGAGAAAATAACGGAAAAGTCGAAAACGTACTGTAAAAAGTGTTAATTAAGGAGACAAAGTCTGACTCTTACAACCCGGCATCCTGCTTTGTGCTCGCTCCCGTTGACGTTCAAGGTCCCTAGGTGGTCTACAGGGGGCTTCTCATTATATCTCCCTGTTTGATGTTGCTAAGTATAATGAACGGGTTGCAAGGGACTTGCAAGAGGCCTGTTGGTGCCATTGTCTCAGAGCTGGTGAGCAGGGCAGACTGGTGTTCCAGTCCTGAGACTCAGGCTTCACCCACAACAAGCCTCAGTGAAAACAACCAAACTGCACTCCTTTGTCAAGCAATGAGGTGATCAGATCAAACCTATGTTCTCTTGACGTAGGGAGCAGGGAGAACACATGTCTTCAGCTTGGGATGGCATCTTTGTGGGTCTCGTGTGGCACACTGGGACCATTCTGGAATACGGCACACCTATCGGGTCATCCAGAAGGGAGAAATTCAAATACAATCGGAAAGGGGGTACAGAAGCAAATGCCTGTCTCCAGTGCACAATCCTTTATGGTCTCTCTACATACCATAGGATTCAAATGTTTATGCATTTACCAATGAGGTAATTGGTAAATGAATAAAAAGATACCTATCCGATCGCCTCTCGTTGCACCTATGGGACCAACTCCAATACTCACAGTAGCAGCTTTCTCCAAATTTGGGAGAGTGTTAATGAGTGTCACCCTCCACTCATTCCAGTGTCTATGTGGCTGGACAGATGGCCAGAAGGCTGTAGTGGCCACACTTGAAAGATGCACGTGTCACTTGCCAGGAAGAATAAGAAACTTACAATTTCGACTTACTGAATTTTTACATTGCTGTCTTTTTAATCTGTTTTGTTCTATTTCTCTGGAGTCACTAAATATTTTACTCATATTTTGTTTTTTTTAAAAAAAACCCTTCTTAATTTTCCTTTACTTCTTTGGCTTTGCTTAATCTATAGGTATTCATTCTTTTATATATGCATGTTTCTTTGCAAGGAAAACACATACATGAAACAATCACATAGCACATTTGATAAAACATGAGTATTTCCTTTCTATGTTCAAAGTCTAATTGTAATACTGATAAACATTCCAAAATTGACATGGCAAATCCAAGTTCTGGGGGTTTTCACCCACTCGTAAGACTTTCCTTTTGGCTTCCATGAAGAGGGCTTGGCCATCAGATCACTGTCCTGGGAATATAGCTTGAAGGCTTGTGTGTGGAAAGATGTCCCCAGCCCCCGCTTGTAGGAAATGTCTCCTGCGCCCTCATTGAACAACCCCTGTTCTTCACCTTCATCCTGTCATTCTGGACACATTGACACACTTACCTTCTCATATTCCAGTCACTGCCTGAGTCTCCTGATGGAGATCACGTGGGGTTTCAACCCCGTATTGCCATGGTCATAAGTCAGGAGCTGACGAATCGCTTTGGTAAGATTATGTAAAATTTAATAAGAAGTAACAAGTAGTACATTTACTGAAACCATTTTAAACCTGAGCATGGTAGCCACATGACTGAGGCAGAAGAGTCACTTCCAATTCTAGACCAGTCTGAGCTGCATGGTGAGTTCAAGGCTAACAGAGGCTATGGGTTACATGCAACTCTGTCTCAAAGAACAACGGCTACAAAAATCTGGGTGTGGTAGTGCATGCCTGTAGCATTAGAACTCCAGAGCTGGGCCAGGACGAAGGAGCATGAGTCCAGGGCTGGCTTCGGTGCACAGCAAATTTGAGGCAGAGCTGGGATGATTTTATATGAGGTCCTGCCTCAAGAAAGCAAAAGCACAAAGCAAAGCAAGCAATGCCCTGTCAAAGCAAACACCAAGTTTCCAAAGATATCTCGGCCCTGTTTTAGGAATCGGGTATACCACCTGTGTTTTGTGTTGACGTCATACGCACCGGGTCTTCCTCGCGAGCAAGAGCCACAGTTAGCGCTCACTCTTGGTCCCTTACCAACTCCTCTCATTGCTTTCTTCCAACCCCTCCAGGATCTGAAAATACGAGCAAGAAGTTGATTTTCGTGATTCATGGTAGAAGGAAAATTTATCTGAAAAGATAACAAGTACATGGACGCATATTCTCTCACACTGGAACCATCAATTACAAACAAAGCAACCCCTCCCAGGTGCTCTGACATCAAGCACCCTGCACAGACAGTGTGCCCTGCACCCCTGCATACAGGCACCTGTGTCCGTGTAGAACAGCCCTACCCGTGTACGTTCAGCAGCACAGACTCCTGAGTGTGGTGTGGATGGGGGTGGAACGGGAGGACGCCTAGGGCTGCGAACAAAAAGGATTCAACTATGTGTGGTTTGGAAGAATCCAGTGGTGGCCGTAACTTCTCTACCCCAGACACTGGATAATTCCAGGTGACCGGTGAAATTAGTGTCTTTCTGACACTGTGTGCTACAGGCCAGCAGTGAGCATTTATGATCACACAGAGGTCCTGGGAACAGTTTTCAATACAATAGGACACTTATTCCTCACTTTGTCCCCATCGTGTCCCCTTCCACTGCTGCCCAATCTTCCTAAGACACTACTTCCGGAGAATCCCTTCCAAAGTCCCCCATCCCCTGCCAGGTCTTCCTGGACTCCCTCCCTCCCCCCCTCTCTCTCCCTTTTTGTCTCTCTCTCTCTCTCCCTCCCTCTCTCTCTCTCTCCCTCTCTCTCTCTCCTTCCCTCCCTCTCTCTCTCTCTCCCTCTCTCTCTCTCTCCCTCTCTCTCTCTCCCTCCCTCTCTCTCTCTCCCTCCCTCTCTCTCTCTCTCTCTCTCTCTCTCTCTCTCTCTCTCTCTCTCTCTCTCTCTCTCTCTCTCTCTCTCTCTCTCTCTCTCTCTCTCTCTCTCTCTCTCTCTCTCTCTCTCTCTCTCTCCTCTCACCTGGCTTTCAAGATGCTTTGGGAAATGGCCATTGTATGTAGGCAGACTGTTTCTTATGGTCCTCTCCTCCTTCCCTATAATGGATGTACGTACACCGTGAGACCCCAGAGATGATGCATCTGAGACAGCCCTGTGTGTTCCCCTCTGTTTATCTCTTCTTACAAGTGTAGACAAGAGGGCCTCTCCATTTATTTCTCATTAGACCGAAGGTATCTATGCATAAAACTTAATAAATTCACAATTAACTCAATTGGCACTTATTGGACACTAATGGCAGGATACATGGTGACTAATCTGAGATGTTCCCGCTTTCACAATATGAAGATAATAGTAAACCACCACTGTCAGAGAAACACACCTGGGGCTGGGACAGAACTTCCCTATCTCTTCACGCCTCAGCTTTCTCTCCTGAAACGTCTCCTTTTCCCTCTGGGTTGTTGCTCTGCAAATCAGCACTCCGCAGTTGTCATTGGTGAGAACTGTATATTTCAGTGCCTCTCAGATCATCAGTTGTGAAGGGAGAGAACACTGCTTTCTTTTCTTATACCTTTGGCGCGTGTCACAGCACCTGAGCCAAGGTAGCTAGCTAAGGGACAGCCAGCATGGGCTTTAGGATGGGATCTTGGGTTTAATTTTCTACTTTTCCATTTTCTTCCCTCACTTTTAAAGTCATAACTTCTGGAAACTGCAATTTCCTCATATGTGAAATAGGAATCTTATATTCATCTTGGAGCTTCTCTGTGAGTTATAAAACGTTATATAGTCCACAAAATCATTCAGCACGGCAATCGTTAACTCCAGAAGGGGAAGTCATGTTGACTGAAGTATTAGTGAATGTGTAAAGATTTTGTGTGTTTGTTGAGGAAATTATCTTAACAGTTTAGAAGACTCCATTTCCCCCCAAACAACAAACACTGTGCCTACAAGACTAAATAAAATGAGAATATCTTGCTCATAGAAGCTGTGTGAAGACCATTTTGCTCCTGGAAACCTACTGCTTTGTTGAGTGAACGTGTGCTTTGCTGGAGATTGTTCCTGCTGTAGGGTGGTTCTCACATGCCTGCTCAAATGGATGAGGACATTGTGTGCTTTATAGGACAACTGCATAATTTGTATACTTGGGCAATTGTGTGAATGTATATGAACTGTGTGCTGTTTCCGCATTGTATGTAAACTGAAGCCTTGAGCTTTTTATACCTGTAATCAATGAATGCTCACTCACGCTAAAGTCCTCTTTCAAAGTCATAGAGCTACCTCTGCCTGGACCTGCCTAATGTCTCAGGAAAATAGACCATTATCACTTTGTAATGGGAAGCTGGGTGCCTTTGATAGTGTGAGAATACATTGACATTAGGCTCCAGATTCAGCCTGATCTACGGAGGTCAACATCCCCTTAACCAGCTCTAGCATGTTACAGAGAGGAATAGGCTTCTGTCCTAGCTGACCTTACTCTTGGCTTCTCTGCTAGCAATGCAGGGGAGCCCGAGGGTTAGTATGGAAGTGTTTCCAAAACAGCCATGACGAAATTGGAGTCCTGACATACCTACTACATGGACAGAAAGATCAGAAAAACCAAAACACGGCTTTCCAAGTAATTGGCCTTGTGGAATGATGAGAAGGAATGCATCCCTCCTGTGTCCCTCAGAATTTGGCAATTAGAAGCTTTATTTGTGCCGGGTGCTAATGGAGCCTTCTCCTTTTGATCATTTTCCTGATTTATCACTTTGTAGAAAACGGTGAAAACTGAAAATCAGGTGAGCATCAGAGACTAAGGGCAGTGATGTGGTGTGGCAGCTATGGACTACACCCTTTCTAAGCAGAGCATAGGGTACCGGTCACACAGAGCCCCTGGAAAACAAACATTGTGTTTGAAACAGTCTTATTAAGAGCAGTCACGATAGCTCAATAGTAGGATCCCCCTGCCTCAGTTTACTGAGACGATCATGTGTGAAGCATGCCAAGAGCACAGATTTACCTCAGTAAACAATGGGTGTAGAACCACTGGAGGGGTTCATACACTCTACACCTACCCCTTTATAACACTACTTGTCACGATGAGTGAGAATTCCAACAAATTTAAGGGTGTTAGACCCCGGGTCTCTCACATGTAGGCAATCGAAAAATAAAGACCTGTTAGTGGATGAAGACAGTTGTTGCCGAAGACCTGGGTCAATCCTCAGAGCTCATGTAATGGCCGGCGAGAACGGGCTCCCTCTGTCACCTGACCCCCACACACACCTTGGTATTTGCCTCCTTCCCTGACTCGGAGCTTCATACACAAATAAATAAGTGAATTTCATAAAAAAAATGAAAAGTAGTAGTATCTCTTACTTTTACGTATACATATTTTCATTAATGTTAAATTCTGGAACATCAATTACATATGTGTCTATGTACATATGAATTATCTCTTTCCCATTTAGGATAATGTTTTAGAGTTTTCTTCTGATTGTGTACAAAATGCTAACAACAACAAAACAATGTCAGAGAGGAAAAACTTATTCTGACTCAAGATTTGAGACCCTTGTGACAGGTGGATCAGGGCAGGAGGGGGAGGGAGTTTTCCAGGGTCTCTGTCTCCCTAAGCTGTGTGCAACCTCAACCCGTGGGGTGTTGGCACCCACATTCAGAGTGTCTTCCATTATAACCTCTCTCCATCATACACGAATGCACACAGACACAAGACAAAAACTCACGTGCATACACACACACACACACACACACACACACACACACACACAGAGAGACATATACACACAGAGAGACAATAGACATAGATACACAGACACACACGGACTCATATACCCTCATACACATATGCAAAGACACATAAACACACACATACAACAACCCCTACACACAAGCACATACATACACATGGTCACATACACATGTACACAAAGACACATGCACCACAGTATGCTTCCACAGTCTCCTAGGAGACCCTAAGTCTAGTAAGCATCAACACCACAGCCCAGGACACCGACTCTGGAGATTCCAGTGTGTGTTGCCCAAGCGATATGTTAACAAAGGAGTGTGAGGGTTGGGAGAGGTTGCTCAGTGGTTATAGCACTTGTTGCTATTGCAAAGGGCCCGTGTTCAGTTCCAAGCATCCACATGGCAGCTCACGGCCATCTGTAAGTCCAGCTCCTGGGAATCCAAGTCCCTCTTGTGTTATCCATGGGCACTATGTTATTTATATGTGCTATACATTTAGGCAAATACTCATACACAAAAATATTATTTTAAAGAAAGCCTGAATTACATTTGAATAGCAACCCCTAGTTCAGTCTGCTTAACAACAGAATTAAACTGTCTTGATGTTTAATAGTTTACTGCATGGGGAAGGGCTGACATACATTTTATTTAGCATAAAACACTGTTTGTAATTATAAGCAAGACTATCAGTTATCCAGCTGGTTGGCATTATTTTGTGAGTGTCTACGCTACATGGGATAAAAACCCATGTAGTATACCATCTTTATTATACCTGTGTAACTACTTTACAAATGTGGGCATACAGACCAAAGCTATGACAAATTCTTAAGACTATTCTTCCTTCAGACTCACAGATGTGAGCAGCTTTTCCAACGAGTGTAGTGTAATTGTTCTCCGACCTTCTTGTGGAAATGTGAAGTATGATGGGCATCCAGTCTCTAGTTGTTGATACAGAAATGAATACTTTGCATTGGTATGGATTATACTATATTGATACAAATTGAAAGTTATTGTTGTTATGCAGTTTATATTTTTCTGCTCTTGTCCAACATACTTTTGTACATCGATACAAATTTAAGGTCATTTTTTTTTGTTGTGACATATCATATATATCTTTCTACTCTTGTTTAAAGGATTTTTGTATATTGATAAAAATTTTATGTTATTTTGTTACAATGTATGTTTCTACTCTTGTTTGGGGTATTGTACCTATGCAGTTTATTTAGAATATAAGGTAAAGTTCTAGTTTTGGAAAGCTATAATTAACTATTTAAAATAACCAAGAAACATAGGTCAGTAGTTGATCATCTATAACAGTGAAATTTGTACATATATTACGCATCTTTTCTAGCTCATACAGAAGGACATGCCCCCATCAAGTTGCCTTTGACAGGGTAAACGTTCAGTGGAAACCCTCTTCAATGTGTGGCCCTGTGTCTTTGATGCAGAGGCAGCCTATGGTTGGCCTTGGAGTCCTGGAGTGGGTGACCTCAGAGGCCTCAGGGTGTGTCCAAGGGATGCTGGATCTTGAGACACAGTGCGCAAATCTTCAGCAGGGAGGGGATGAGGCTATCAGCTCAGAATGCTCTTTATTTACACAGGTCCTATTAGTTAATGTATTAGCAATTTTCTGAGTGCCACTTTTGCTTATTAAGAGGCTCGCAGGGCACATGGAAGCATACATTTTGTGCCCAAATGCAGCATCACTGAGTTCCCAACACATGTGATCACGAAGGATTTAGGGAGAAGATCCTCTAGACATGCCTTCTGTGCAGTATCTGCCTGGACAAAATGATGTTTCCGCAATTGTCCTCTTTGGTACAATTGTCCTTCTCTTCTTGATCACCAGAAGAGTGAGTCTACACACAGCCTCTCGTTGCAAATACTTTTTGTGTACGCAGACAGTGTGGTCGTTGTGTAGACAGCGGATGACCTGTGGGCATCTGTCCTTTCCTTCGCCATGAGGATCTTGGGGACTGAATAGGTCCTCAGGTTTTCCGGCGAGATCCTTTACCTATCTTAGCGGCCAAGAAAGTTCACTTTTAAATCTCAGATTTGTTTGCAGGGATAGAGCGGTTTTGCTAAGATGATAGTAATGTCACAGATAGCACTGTTTAATCTCCACATTATTAATGTTAATAAATTGAGGCAAATTTTGTCACATTTCTAAATGCAATGTTGACAAAAACAAATCCGTCTCAGACTCTCTATTCTGTTACTGTGAAATTGGCAGGGAGGAGGCTGAGGAGAGGGCTCCCAGGTGAGAATAAGGCTCCAGGTTGAGGAAAGGGCTTCAGGGTGAGGAGAAGGCTCCCCAGTAAGAACACTTGCCATACTTGTATGGGTACCAGCTTTGGGATCTCCATGCCTACATCAGCAATCAGTAGACATGTGAACTCTTAGACAAATGCCCAAAGGACTTGGTGGCTCAGAAAAAAATGCCATTAACCTCTAACATGTGCCAGCCCCTTTTGTCCTTGCCTCTGCCCTCCACCACCAATTTCCCCTTAGAACACCCACGCTGTTGAGTCCTGTCAATTGAGGACTCTATCCTTCCTCACTGTTGCTACTGGTCCACACCACTCACCCTCTCGAGCTAACTTTCTTCTTATTCTACAATGGAAGTTCTTGAAGTACAGAGGACATCATGCTCTTGGGACCTCCCTTTGGGCTCCCCTTCTCAAGTGTGTGAGTCAGGATTGCTGGGGCAGGGCGGGAGAGCGTATCACATATTCCCAGGTACGCCGCAGGCATTGTTAGTCCAGGGATGCGCTTTTGAGAAGAAACTCATGCGTGCCTATCACCACCAGTAAGCTAGCTGTGGTCCCTTGCAGTTGATCACTGCCAGTGGGACGCAATTTGAAAACAAATGTAAAAGCACAGTTCTTTTGTTCAGTAGTGAGGTACAAGCCTGTGCTGACTTTTCAGCGCAGGGCTTGATTTAAATGCTAACCAGACTGAATCTTTGTAACATCGCTATCCTGCTGGACTGCTGTCTGCAAGAGTCTGGGTTTCATCTTGGGAAGAAAAAAATGAAACACTACTCTCCACTGCTTACGGTATCCCAGAATAAAAACAAATGTTACCTTGATCATGTGTGTGAAATGTAAGGAGGTTGTTTTTATAACATGGACGCTCCTGTCAGCCCGTGTGCTCTGCCACTGGCTCCATGACCACAGTGGGTTTCGACTGTGCTGAAGAAATGCACTAGGTTCAGTCAGCGCACACATTCATCACTCTTCTTGTTATTGTGAAGTACCTGGCAAGAGACAGCCACAGAGAGGGGGGTTCCTTTTCAGTCACAGATCAAGAGACTACAGTCTCCACCCCATTAGTAGCATTTCCCATGTTCAAAGTGAGTCCTCCCTTCTGGGTGGCTTGGTGGAGTCCTCACAGACACGCCCACAGGTGTGTTTCCACCGCAATTCTAAATCCTGTCAAGTTGACAATGAAGATTAGCCGGTACAGTGTCCTTCCTGAGTCCTCAGGGGACTTGAAACAGAGGTTTCCGAGGACCACGTAGCAAAACCACTCTTTGTGACTCTGAGTGACCTAAACACATTATGCAGACAGGGCTGCCCTACCACTCATAGATATCTAACTGCTTTTGACCCCAAAATGCAGAAATTAAAGGCATGCATCATCATTCCCAACTAATTTTATATAACTATATATGCATGTATGTATGTATGTATAGATAGATAGATAGATAGATAGATAGATAGATAGATAGATAGATAGAGATGTATACAGTAATTGATCGTTTAACTTTTAACATCATCTTCTATCTACACGATGGGCTCCCTGGGACAATGCCTCAGATCAGGGCTTTCCACCCAGCAACCGTTTTCAATGGAGTTTGTGGGATATTTCGGGAGTAGACTCATACTTGGAATATTAACAGTGGGAAATGGATTCCCTAAAGTTGTTGTGAAATGGGATGTGAGATTGTAGATGTGTGCTTACATACTCACAGGGATTGTGTTCAGGAGAGAAGCTTAAGGGGCCTCCCAGGAGTCTGTGAGTTAAGAGGAACTAAGCACAGTATACTGTCCATGAGAAAACAGTGTGGAAAGTTAACCAAAGGAAGCACCGAAATATTTCAATGACTGCCCTGTGAGGGTCTTTACCGCACCTGGCCCTGCTGCATTCCACAGGGCACATGAGGGTCTTTACTGCCCTGCTGCATTCCACAGGGTAGACTACAGGGCTGGCAATCCACTGCAAGCCAAGGAGGTGTGATGTGAGCGATCTTGGGTTTTTAAACATCATTTAAGGAATAGATGCACAAAGCAGGCATTAAGACAGCTTTCAGAACCTCGTTTTAGGATTTGTTGGTGAGTTTTACGGGACTTCCCATTGTGAGCTTGACCTTGTCATGCAGATTTCTTCTCCCCTGCACCTCTCTGTTGTCACCCAACTCTGATGCCGTGGGAGCCCCACAGTCTGTAGACTGCAGACTGGTTCTGATGACACTTGAATCAGTCATCATCCATGCCTTCTCTGTTGCTTCTTCTGCATTTGAAGTTTCAGTTCACCAGACTGAATCTTTGTAACATCGCTATCCTGCTGGACTGCTGTCTGCAAGAGTCTGGGTTTCATCTTGGGAAGAAAAAAGGGACAGTATCTATAGAGAGCTTTAAAAACACAAAGTACCCATTATTTTTACTCTGATCAACTAGTTAGGGGGAAAAAATCATGTTGAGTTCATATCATTGTCTAAATGTTAAAGGTAATTTTTAATTTCATTGGCTAGAAGGATGGACTGAACTTACAAACCTGGACTGCTTTAACTGATTTGAAAGCATTTTTCTCTTACAGAAGGTGAACATATTAAAAGGAGAGGCTAGCTTTCATAATTATTAGGAAGAAGATAGTTCATCTTGATCACAGATGATAGATAAGCAATTATTTTATTTTTTGAGAAAAAAAATGCATGTTATCACTAAGGTTACATGCAAGAATTCTGAGGCCCCCTAGGTTTTCTCATTATTCAGTGTTTTGATGACCTCAGTAATTTCCCCCCAGCCTGTGTCCCTTAGTCTCTCTATAAACTGGAAATCATAATTAGTCCTACTATAAAGATTAAACTTGGGCATGTAAGACTCTTTAAAATGCTTGACATAAGCTATCCAGTTATTATTATAGCTTGACAAATGGGATATAAGTATGATGTTGTTTTACTAGCATGTTTGAATTTCATCTCCACATATAGAATCCAAAGCTAAGTAACGTGATGCATCGCATAAGATCAAAAGCTAAGGATGGAGCCCTGTTTGGATCTGGTTGAGTTACATTAATACAGTTTCTTTTCCAGATGAAGCAATACTTTCTCATTACCCAACTTAACATTTAAATATCAGACACAGTATTTTCCTCCAAGTGTTTATAATGAAATGCTGTCTTTAGGAAAGGGAAGTGTGTTTTCACAAGGGCATTTCAATGAGGGGCTTACGTTGAGCACGCCTATTTCTTATTCTCCTGCATGCAAAGGTGACAAATAACAAAGGGAAAGAAGCCCTCCAAACGCATTCAGAGATTCAGTCACTCCGACACCATTGAGCATTATATAGCACACCTCACAGTTGTGTGAATTTGTCTGCAAAATCCTGAAACTTACTCTCAGATAGATGCTGGGGTAGATGAGACCCAAGTGGCTATTCAGGCCCTTTTGTGCTTCTGAAAGTTGAGTTCCCAGGCTTCATCCTCCATCAGAATGAAGAGAAATATGTTTTACATGTGGCAGAAAAAACTGAGGCTAAGCCTCTCTTGCACTGGAGGCTCATCCTGCTCTCCCCAGTAAGATATTCATCATGCAAACGAACAATGGAGTCCCAGATGGAAACATCTGTTAGCCACCCATTAAAGGGATCAGTAGTGCTGATGGCTAAAAGGCCATCTGATAGGTGATTTGGAAGTAAGGTAGTGTCCTGTGTGAAGCAGCAGCAGTACTTAATGAATTTTCCTTAAGTTTGTCCTGCCGTGGCACTTGAGTTCAGAACCCTCGTGATACGGGTTAAACCTTCCAAGACATCACCTTCCAGTGTGCAAGGTGTGTAAAATCGGACGCTTCCTTTGTGAGGAATTTCTGATCTCCTAACTCTGATCGCGTGCAGGAGTGGGAGCCATCCTCTCTGGGGATGACCTGCCATAGAAAGGCGTGTGGTCCCCAGTCAGCTCCGTGTTCTTGCTTCTTCAGCTCTGCATGGTTTAATGTGAGGAGTAGGCATATGTGGGTGTATTTGGGGTGAAGTTGAGGTGTGTTTGTTTGCTTTGACCATGGAGGAAGACGGAATGGAAAATCTTTGGTGAGCAATGAATATAAATGCTTTTGCCGCATTGTGATGCTGGGTACTGTGGGCCTTTCATGAGAAACATTCTTTTTAGTTTCCTGGATGAAGTATTCAGTTCTCTGACTCAGAGGAGACTGTGTGCGCTTTTCCCTGTAAAACGATATTTATGTATCGTTTTAAATAAATAACTCCGAAAGTGGGCACGCAACCTCCCTCCAAGGGCTGCATAATATATCCTAAATCCAATAACATTAGAAACTAAATTGTATGTATACAAAATTCCCTCACAGTTTAAGAGGAATATTCTGAGATTGTGAGAAAGGGAAGTTACTTGGGATGAAGCTATTTGGGGGTTAGGACTGTGATTCAGAAGATTTGGTTAGCTGGACTGTGATCTAGAAGATTTGGTTAGCTGGACTGTGATCTAGAATATTTGGTTAGCTGGACTGTGATCTAGAAGATTTGGTTAGCTGGACTGTGATTCAGAAGATTTTGTTAGCTGGACTGTGATTCAGAAGATTTGGTTAGCTGGACTGTGATCTAGAAGATTTGGTTAGAAGATTTGGTTAGCTGGACTGTGATCTAGAGGATTTGGTTAGCTGGACTGTGATTCAGAAGATTTGTTAGCTGGACTGTGATCTAGAATATTTGGTTAGCTGGATTGTGATTCAGAAGATTTGGTTAGCTGGACTGTGATCTAGAAGATTTGTTAGCTGGACTGTGATCTAGAAGATTTGGTTAGCTGTACTGTGATCTAGAGGATTTGGTTAGCTGGACTGTGATTCAGAAGATTTGGTTAGCTGGACTGTGATCTAGAGGATTTGGTTAGCTGGACTGTGATTCAGAAGATTTGTTAGCTGGACTGTGATCTAGAGGATTTGGTTAGCTGGACTGTGATTCAGAAGATTTGTTAGCTGGACTGTGATCTAGAAGATTTGTTAGCTGGACTGTGATCTAGAAGATTTGGTTAGCTGGACTGTGATCTAGAAGATTTGTTAGCTGGACTGTGATCTAGAAGATTTGGTTAGCTGGACTGTGATTCAGAAGATTTGTTAGCTGGACTGTGATCTAGAGGATTTGTTAGCTGGACTGTGATCTAGAAGATTTGGTTAGCTGGACTGTGATCTAGAGGATTTGGTTAGCTGGACTGTGATTCAGAAGATTTGTTAGCTGGACTGTGATCTAGAGGATTTGGTTAGCTGGACTGTGATTCAGAAGATTTGTTAGCTGGACTGTGATCTAGAGGATTTGTTAGCTGGACTGTGATCTAGAAGATTTGGTTAGCTGGACTGTGATCTAGAAGATTTGGTTAGCTGGACTGTGATCTAGAAGATTTGGTTAGCTGGACTGTGATTCAGAAGATTTGGTTAGCTGGACTGTGATCTAGAAGATTTGTTAGCTGGACTGTGATCTAGAAGATTTGGTTAGCTGGACTGTGATCTAGAGGATTTGGCTAGCTGGACTGTGATTCAGAAGATTTGTTAGCTGGACTGTGATCTAGAGGATTTGTTAGCTGGACTGTGATCTAGAAGATTTGGTTAGCTGTACTGTGATCTAGAGGATTTGTTAGCTGGACTGTGATTCAGAAGATTTGTTAGCTGGACTGTGATCTAGAAGATTTGGTTAGCTGGACTGTGATTCAGAAGATTTGTTAGCTGGACTGTGATCTAGAAGATTTGGTTAGCTGGACTGTGATTCAGAAGATTTGTTAGCTGGACTGTGATCTAGAAGATTTGGTTAGCTTGCATTATTCCTTCCCTCTCCTTCCTTTTCTGGTGTTTCTCCGCATGCCCCAGCCCATCCAACAGCGAATGTCCCCGTTCCCACTAACATCTGCTAGTTCAAAATCATATTAACATACAATGATTATGTTGATAATTATTTTCAAGGGTCGAAATGACAAGATTTTAGCCAAGTAATTGAATAGGCTTAAGCTAGACAATATCACCCTTAATTTTAAAAGAATTAAGTATCAGTGTCATTTGTTGCACATCTGGGGTTGAGTATCAACTCTTACACAGACAACGAAGGCCCCAACAGGCCTACTGTATGATCTTACATGTTCTATTTGCTCATGCTTGCTCATATTTTAAATGAGACCTTCCGTGCCATACGAAGGAGAAATCAGAGTGAAACTCACAAAACTGGATGACACAGTTTTGCTCCTAACAGCTCTCTGCTTCATGGGAACTTAAAGGACAATGGACTTAAGTGATGGCCCCAGGGAAAGCACATCTGCAAGGAAACTGTTCATCGTGCTGGCTCCACTCCTTTTAAAAAATGCCTGAAGTATCTTTGACAGAAAACATACCCTGCACATTACAAATGTCACAAATTTGTGCTTGAAATTTGGGAGAGAGAAGATAAGAGAATACAAAAACACAAAAGGTTTTTGAACAAAGAATAGAGTCCCTCATGGGCAGATAATTACAAAGAAGCAAAACTTCAGGGACCTGGTATACTGGGCACTTGATACTTCCAGTGAAATGCAGGGAGGGGCCAGAAGGCAGGCCCCAGGCCCTGAGCCCACTGGGGAAAGCTTCCACAGAGGCAGACACAGTCTTACAATGGTCCCTCCCAGGGTCTGAGTCTCCAGTGTGGTGGGGTGGCTGTGAAAGACTAGGAGGGGAAGGGGCATCAAGGGAGACCCCGTGCTGTTTGGGGGCAACGAAGAGGAGTCAGCTGAAGATAAAGACAAGGTTCACATACATATGTATGTGATTTGTTTAAACATCCCCATGTCACCAGGAAGTTGAACGCAGTTGACAGCTCCATCTAATATTCATGCTCACAGCCGAGACCTTCAGCAAAAGCCAGGACAGTATTAGGACAGTAGGGCTCCACTGCTGTTGAGCCTAAGAACCGGTTGCCTTACTTTATGGCCTCCTATTTGGGCTGTGCCTGTGAAGCAATCGGTGACTCGCCCCTGAGCGGGCTTGCAAAGTGAAGACAAGGGTTTTTAGGGTTCCCTTGCTCCTTGCTCTTACAGAGTGACAGTTCACATGTCACTTTTTTTTGCACTTCACAGATTAAGCCACAGAGCTCCTTCTCCCCCAAAGAAACACTACTGAGTTTTAAGTCACCCACCCTCTCTTTGCTTTCTCTTCTAGGAAGTCGATGGCAATAAAGTTATGTCTTCATTAGCCCCATACAACTCATCTACCTCACCTCAGAAGGCAGAAGAAGGTGGGCGACAGAGTGGCGAGTCCGTGTCTAGCACAGCCCTGGGAACTCCGGAGCGGCGCAAGGGCAGCTTAGCGGACGTGGTGGACACCTTAAAGCAGAGGAAAATGGAGGAGCTCATCAAGAATGAGCCGGAAGGTAAAGGCTGGGAAAGGAACCTGTGCTGTGCCCTTCTCGCTACCAGTTCGGATGTTTGGTTTAGATTCTCAAGTTGAACAAAGTAGAAACTATGGCTATGAAGCCCATCCCTGCCTTCCTTCTTCCCTCCCTCCCTCTAACCTCCCTCCCTCTACCCTCCTTCCCTCCCTCCCTCCCTCTCTCTCCCTCCCTCTTTCTCTCCTTCCCTCCCTCCCTCTTTCCTTCTTTTCTTCTCAGAGATACTAAGGTTTTTAAAATCATAAATTCATGTTGCAGTGTGAGTCTTATTTTTATACATGAGTAAGTTATACTTGAGTGAAACTTAAAGATTCAAGAATAGAATGTCTCAGCATTGCCCAGAAGACCCTCCCACTCGTCACGCATCTGCAGCCTGCACTGTACATTTACTCTAGTAAATTTTCCCCCTCGCGAACCATTTTAGGATAGTGTTGCATTTGTAACCTTTAAACAGCATTACATCTTATCCTACCTTGATTTTAGGTCCACCCCTTGTATAGTCCATAAAAAACAATGTGATTATAATTACTTAAAAGTAGCCCCACTCAACCTCCCATGTGTAGACATTTTGAATTCTTTATTTTTGGGTTCCAGCTCTATAACTCTTTCATAGTTACTGACAGCCTCTTGAACTTGGTATGCATATGTGCAAGGGTTTTCTTAAAATAAAGCAAACCAAGAAAAAAAGAAATATTTGCTAACCTGTCCAAGGTTAGATCCAGATGGACTTGTTCCAATTTAACCTTGTTGGGGAGCAGAAGCCACTGAGCACACAAGAAAGAGTGCCTCTCCTCACCAGCTGCGTGTTTCAAGTGAGCAAACCAACAAACAGTGGAGAGAAGATGTGCTTTGATTATAGGTCATGTCTGACATGCAATGCATGATAGTCAATGCATTTTCTGGTCCCAGGGAGCATCATGGCGGAGTGTATGGGAAGGCTGTTGCTTGACTTTATAAGAAATTGCCAAATGGTCTGCAGAGTGTCCACAAAATTTTCCTTCCTGCTGTCAGTGGAGGGAGGTTACTGCGTGTTCACATCCCTCTCAGCCTCGGCACTGTTGTGTTTGGGGATTTCTGTTCATTCATATAGCCATGCGTTACTATCTTGTTGGTTCACTTTGCAGCTCCCCAATGGCATCAATGTTCAGATTCTTCATACATTTGTTTTGCATCTCTATGTCTTTGGGGAAGTGTCTTTTCAGTGCGTTTGTTCATATATCGAGTCATTCCGATGCAGTTGAATTTTGAGAGATTTCTATATATCTTGGATACCAGTTTTGAATCAGAAATCTATTGAGAAACCTTTTCTCCCAGTCTGTGGTTAGTATTTTCATTCACTGTATTTTCTTTTGCAGAAAAAAAATCATTTAATTTTAATGGCTTCTAAGTTGTCATTTTGTTCATGAATTATACTTTTGATTTGTATAAGTGATCATGGAGAGTCTGAGAATTTTTTTCTTACACTATATTCCATACCTTTATAATTTTGCATTATATACTTTAGATCTGAGAAGCCCTTTGAGTTAATCTTTTAAAGGCTAGGTTCTATGTCTGACTCCTTTAATTTTTGTATAATCAGAGAGTCTAGTTGTTCAGCACAGTTAACTGAAAGATGATCCTCA
>JANBXA010000735.1:48655000-48740000 GCA_030556225.1 Cricetiscus sungorus | reverse complement strand
CCACATTTTCATGGGTCATTTGCTTGTTTTCTTTGTCTGCTGTCTTCATGGTGTTGTGTGATCATCCCATGGCATTGGATCGATTCCCCATTTCCAACGGAAGGCTGGCCCATGAGTCCTAGCTGTGGGTGGCAGCCTACCTTTCTCAGTGTCCTGAGCCCCAATTTTGTTTACATTTGTCCTTTTCATGTAGTTTTTCCATCCTCCATAGCCTACGCAGACGCGTCCTTTCTTCATGTCTGGTTCTCTGGCTCTCCTGTCGTCTCCTTTTCTTAAATGCATTCATTCCCCATTATTACGGGATCTCTGGGATCATCCACGTCACTTCTTTCTTTGACTCGGAGATCCAGGACACAGCTATAAGATCTGTGTGATATGTGTGTCTCACTAATGACTCGACTGTTACCTGGTGGCCTTAGGAAAGGTGTTGACACAAGCCATGGAGTGAAAGTCTGCCTTGTTGCTGACCCTAAAGCAAGACCAAACAACAGTGATATATGAACATTATTTCTGGGATGTAAAACTATAACTCTTCGTTTATCTACCTGCTTTTGTTTCTGTAACACTGGGATTGGACCTGGGGCCTCCCGTGTGCTCCACGAGTCCTCTGGCCCTGAAGTCTAATCTTGGCCTTTAGGACATACCACATTCCCACTCCTTCCTACCATTTCTGGGACTCTACCCGGGTCTCCGCAAGGCAGCAATGTTTTCAGATCCATGGATTTCTTCAGAGGCTTTATTGAACTTGAAAATTTTAAATAGAAGGACATAAAGGCATACATATTTACCCATGTCCAAGAGATGAAATATTTTATTAAGCCTCTTGGTGAAGCCACTATGCAGACAGAGTAACTAGACTGAACACTTGGAACTGAGATCAGTCCCTTATAACCAAACAGTGAGATACATATGTGTGTGTTTATATGTATATATGATATATGTGCATATATATAAATATGTATATATATATATGCTTGTGTGTTCATATGTGTGCATATGTATGCCTGTGCATGCCTGTGTGCATGTGTGTGTGTGTGTGGGTGTATGCATGTGTATATGTGTGTGTGTGTATGCGTGCGTGCGTGCATGTGCAATAGCATCTGAGCCATTCAGGGGTTACTTTACAAATACTTAGGTAATATTCTACAATGCAATTTGATGTAATTTTCAGTCGTGAACCTTGCAGCTTTCTGTATGCATGAATGTTTAATCTTAAGTAAGGTTTGCCCTAAAACAGTGTCTGCATTGTGATTTCCCAGGGAAATGTGGTATCTACTTGGCTTCCTCTGCTAAGATGGCTGTCAGTGCTTCTGCCCTTTGCTGCAGTGCTGACTGTACTGTTCCCTTCACGTGATGGAAGGGGACCGACGAGGCAACGGAGGCCACCGTGCTTTGTAAATTGTAGTCTGCTTGGAAAAGCACCGGTGGCCCATTAAGGACTCGACTCCCCGGGTGCACTGGCCACATACTTTGCAGCGCTCTTTATCAAGGATCCCTTTTGGGCGGGGTGGGACATTTAGGATCTAGATTCTCTAATTCCAACAGCAAAGGAGAAGCTAGCTAACCTGTAAACAGCTCATGGCTTTCATAATTTATTTATATATTCACCTAAACAAGTATGCCGTTAGCCTGTTTCTTATGTGAAGAAGGAGTTCACAACGAGAAAGACATTTCCTCCAAGTTAATAATGGGCGAAGTCTTGAATTCTGGCCCGCGTGAAGCTAGGAGGGATGCTGTAATAGTCCATTTGTGGGTTTCTTCTGATTCCACTACGCCGCTGTGCACTGAAAGTCTCAAGTCCCGAAGCATCGTAGTTGTATAAAGCTTTGCCATTCTCTTGTGTCCATTTGTCCCGTCACTTGTTAATCTCTCTTTGCATCCTGCTGTGTGCTGCAGCACTTGCAAGCACATGTGTGCTTGTGCGTCCCTCTCTCCGGTCTGCCACATGCCTGTTTTCACTTAGTGTCTGTATCTCTCCGTGTCCTTCCTCGCTAGGCTGTGCCTGCCGTGGCCAGAACTGTTTCGCCTTAGTGAGCACAGTCATTGTGTATGGGAAGCTGTTGCTTGTGACTTCCTCATTTGTGTCACAACTGAAAGATTTCCCCCGAATTCCCCCAGAAAATCTTTGCCCCTGGTCATGTAAGAAAGATCCCAGGGACACGGTGTTTTCTCCAAGTCCTGCGATGCTGCTTTATGGAAAGTGGCCCTATGCTCTCCTGCATAGGATTCACAGACAATTCCCCGCTTGTGCTTGTGAGAACCGCTAAAACTGGGCACTGAGCTCAGAAAAGTCTCGTTCATGAGCGGCCCTCGCCGTGCCTGCAGCCTCTTCCCCGAGCTACCCTGAGAATCATCCCCAGACTATCAGACTATGGGGTGGAGACAGGCAAGTTCTCACTCACTCTGTCCCCATGCGTCATAGGTCTGTGGCTGAGAAAGTGACAAAATTCACCAGTAACAGGTTTGGATTGGACTTCGTGTTTATCTCTGGTTTGTTTGTTTGTTTTAGAGAAATGAAACTCATTGTGCAGTCAGTCATAATACCGGCCTCTTTGAAAACTTGGAAATGTACATGATTTTACGGTCTGGTATGTCTTTCCCGTATTTGCATCTGTCAAGGACCTAATCCACTGTACTTGATAGTCAGTACCTTCTACAGAACTTGTAGAATTTTCCAGAAAAAGAAGTATGTGTCAGTTCAGTGTCCCTTTAATTTGCAATGCAAATGTATTGGTGCATACAAGCATAAACCCCCGAGCATGCGAAGTCTCCTTCCTCCAGGTGACCCTTGCTAAAGTAGGCATTACGTGCAGCTCAGTTGTGTTGGCCCTGTGGGCCTGTAGCAAAGCCCCGAGTGTGTGGTGCTGGGCCCTGGGAAGGTGGCCAGCCGGAGGCATTGCATGTGCAACATCTGAGTGTGCAGAGGAATTAAGGTCGCCTCTTCTTCGCGCTCTCGTGTCTGCTGCAGACCAACCCTTCAGAAATGATATCAAGCCTCATCGCTTACCTGACACTTTTGAGACACAGGTTTCACCCAGCCGCCTCCCAGTTGTGACTGTCCTGGGGGGAACACTAGAGATTCGCAATCTCAAATCAAAGCCTCCCACAGCGTCCCTGCCCCTGTGCCGAGAACGGGCACTCGGAAACTTGCTCTTGTTTTTAGCTCTGCATTTGATGAGGCCAAGGGAGAAAACGGGCACGTCGAGGGGGGAGCCTGCAGATACTTTAATTGGCAGAGGTTTGAGGTGCGATTGTCTCCTTGTTCACTGTCCCTTTGACGTGCATCCCGAAGAGGCTTTGTCAGTGCTGTTCCCATGAAGGACAAACAAGGGGACTGTTCAATGGATCTCTTTAAAGTTTTGTTCCTGACACTCCAGCTGCTGTCAGGGGCTGTGCCTCCTGCACCGTGGCTCTGTGTTCAACTGTGCCGCCTGTCACTCGGAAATGTCTCTGTTCTTGTTGAGCAAGCTAGACTCTAACCCAGGGGCGCCCTTCTCAAAGGCACCCACCCCTATAAGGAAATCAACACTCGTAAGATGATGACAAAGGGGAAGAGCTTGCTTTTCAAAGGTTGAGACAAGACAATGCCCTCACACGCTGAAGAGAGTTCTTCATGAAGCCCTGTTTCAACGTCAGCAGACGGCCTTGTCTGAAGCCTCGAAGGGAGTCTCGTTCACAACCAAAGGGTAGCGTTTCAAGCGCTACCCATCATGGTGGTTTAGCCCGTTCTGTTTGAGTTCATCAAGTCGTATAGGAAATGTATTTATATTTGCATCATAGAGGCTCAGGGACTGTTTGGGAGAGGCCTCTTTACCCTGTAGGGCCTTGATCTGGAAGCCTGGGGTCTGGGTACAGAAAACCGCTGGTGTTGACATGATTTCTATCCTTATGGTCAACTAAGAACTTGATTTTTTTGGCTAATAAAATGTAGGTACTTGTAGGGGTGTCCTTTTACTTCAATATTCCCTCTGTGCATAGTCAAGCTACTATTGTGTTTTAAGTTGCTTATTTGTCATAATATAAAAGGACAAGGACCTTGGTTATAAAATATTGATTCCTGCTTAGACTTGTGAGTGTGTGTGCGTGTGTGTGCGTGTGCGTGTGTGTGTGTGTGTGTGTGTGTGTGTATGTGTGTGTGTGTATGTGAGTGTGTGTGTGTGTATACTGAGGGGACAGCATGGGCCAGACCCAACAATTCTTTACCCAGATAATTCAGATTTTTTAAAGATAAATGCATACCTCTTTCTCCCATCCCCAACTAAATCTGCCAGTTCCAGACTTTCAGATTCAATGCACAGAGCTCCCAGAAGGAGGCCTGCTGACCCTAGCTACATATTTATAAATAATCACAAGGGGAGCCCGGCAGCCCTGCTTGCTGATCATATATCATGGCTTTTGGGGATATCATTTATTCAAGAGTGAAGAGCCAGCCACCTGTTTCTGAGGCCTCTCTTCCCTCACAAGGAAGGTCCCAGCCCCAGCTGAATAGTAACGCTCTAATCTGGGCAGCCTCTTTCGGAAGCTGAGTACGGCCTGGCTGAGGAGTTTGTGTGTTTGCGTGCCCGTGTGTGTTTTCCACTCCCTTACCCCCAAGGCACTTGTCACAACCATGCATATTAAAATTAATCAGACCTCCCAGGCCTGTGTGGCTGTGTGTTTAACACGGAGAAGTGGCTATCAAGCATTTGCCCTAATTAAATAGGCCTGCTTAGCTCTTTGTTCTAGTGGGTGTTCAGTCTTTTTTTCCTAATAGGACTCTGTCGTGAAGAAGGCACGGACAGCATTGGAGATGGTGGAGAGGACCACTCAGAGCTGCCTCTGCCACCTGCTCCCAGAGTCCTGAGACCTTAAGGACTCCCCCAAGCACCTTGCATGCTGCCCTTGATGTTTAGGGGAAATATGGCCAGCAACGTAAGGGAGCAGAGAGGCTGGGCCAAACAGAAGGAACATATGACCTGGCCACTTGGTTTTGATTAAGATGGCCCATCTCACGGCGGTTGGAGTTGGAGACCAGCTTGTGCCCTGCACTCCTGAGTTTGTACCACAAACTTTGGAAGCCAAAGGGGAAGTCTTGTTGAAATACAGGATGTCTTGAATTTGAAAGGCAGCTCCTATTCACCCAACTTCTTTACCTAATCCTTCCCCAAGTCAATGGAAACTATTTTCCTTGCAACAATGGCATCAGTGCTGATACAGAGGGGTTTGGTCCAGCCTGACCGTTTCCAGACCCCACCTATTTTCATTTGTGTCAGATGTTTCCCAGTGTAAGTCATCCAAAAACAAACTCTTGTGTCCTGTTAGGCTGGCAACACTGAGAACAGCCCAGTTACATAGGGCATAGCCATTCCCCCTTTGTGGCCTTTAATGTCAAAAATGAACCATAATGATGTCTCTGTATATTGTAGTCCCAATTTATGTATATTATTGGGGACATTTTATACTTTAGATAATACACGCAGAAAAACCTTAAAATATCTCAATTTGATATTAGTTTTGGGCATATATGTGTGTGAAACAAAGCAGGTAGCTGGCATTCGAAACCATTTGACAATCAATGCAATAAACCGCTCCATGTTAAACAGTTTTGGGATATAGTAAATTCCCAGACAACTACTAAGCACTTGCTGAAAGATTACTCTGGGATATGATCCATTTCTTCCTTAGGAAATATGAAGAGCCACATTATTAAAGGCAAAGAAACATCTTAACTATTGCTTTCCAACTTCCCCCTGCCCCCTCCCATTCAAGTGGCGTCATGTCAGGACCCATGTAGCCATAAGCCCATATTCTGTCTTACGTGTGGGCATGTGACTGGTGTGGGGGTCTGTGCCTATGGTGCTGAGCAGCTGACAACCATCTGGTACCTGACAGCCTCCCTCCTTACCACTCCCTCCTCACTGGGGCTGCTATGGGTATTGATCAACACAACTCAGACTCTCCCGTGTGGGTGTGCATGTGAAATAAAAAGAAAAATCAAGGCCTTGAACAAGTAAATATGCCTTTCATTATTCCTTTTGTTTGGCATGTCTACCGTGTGCTATTCTTGGCCGGTAGAAGTTGTTTGGCAGTTCTGAGGAAGGGTAAAGAACCTTTTCTTGAACTTTCTCCTTTGTTTGTGTCTGTGGAGAAAGTTGTCCTGTACTATTTCCCTTCGGTGCCGGTTCCTGTGTAAAATGTCCCTCTGAGGCTGGCCCTGCTGTCAGGACAATGAAAGCAGGAGGTTGTCAAAGTCGCTGACTCTTTTACCCTTCCTGCTTTGAAATGGACAGTTAAGAAGGTGGAGCTCCAGACTAAGACGTGCGAACTTTGTCATCAGACGTGAGGAACAAGATGGCAGACAAATGGCTTCTTCTATCCCCTTCCATGAAGCTCTGCTTGCCCATGGGTTTGTGTAAGCATTGCAGAGATGCCAAGCCCCGACTTAATTCAAGTTCTAGTTTTCAGCCACACATTAACATGGCATCAAGGTAGAACTTTATAACAGGATTGATGATGATGATGATGATGATGATGATGATGATGATGATGATAAAACCCAGTGACAGACATTGGGTTTCAAGTTGAAGATCAGAGAAGCAAAAGAGCCAGCCAGTTACCTCTGCCTCAGGATGAAATTGACGATCCTATCTCCAAGAATCCTCAGAGACAATAGCTCTCCCTGTCTGGAAACTGATTCTCACATGAGACCCTTTTTTCTTCCTTACATACCTCTCTAGTGCTGAGATGAAAGGAATGACCTCTGTTTCTCTTTTAGACTGATTCACTCCTGTGTAGCTCAGGGTGGCCTTGAACTCACAAGATCCATCTGCCCCTGTCCCCTGAGTCCTGGGATTAAAGTTGTATTCTACTACTGCCTGGCCTTTATGGCTAACTAGCATGGCTTCTGGAATTAAAAGTTGTGTATCGCAATTGCCTGGCCTCTATGGCTAACTAGTGTGGCTGGCTATGCATTCTAATCCCCAGTGGCTTTATCAGCTCATAAACAATGCATCACCACAAAACTTTATACATGGTGTAATTGTGGAAAATGTCTGTGGGAAAATGTGCTGGTATTGGGCATGCGTTAACTGTAGCCAGACAGCTCTCTTACACTGGTGTTTGGTGTGTTAGCAAGCAAGCGGTGATGGGTATCGCCCGTGAATTAGAGCCCTATCAACATCCTTGCTCTGAGTACTTAAGCTGGGCTTGTAAAGGCTTTCCTGAGAGACTTCTTTTGCTTGTTCTCAGCACCATGTGCGGGAGGTGTGTATCTTCCCAGCCCTGGGATAGTTTTATTCACCCTTAGCTATGGCAGGGTTGAAAGAGAAGCCCCTGGCGGTGATCAAAATGCTTACGTCTTCCCACTGCAGTTCTTTCTGAGGGTTTCTGGTTGATGCAATTGTTTCAGTGTACATGTCTCCAACAAGCCCAGGTACCACATCTCAGCAGAGAAATGCATCTAGCTGGGAGGCTGGGACAAGGGCTGTAAACAGGAGATGCTACTTCTCAGCATTAATATGGTGGCTACCCAAATTGTAAGAAGAAAAAGAAACACCCAGTTCAAAGTTATCACGGCAGGGCGGGGCCGTGTCTGTGCACCTTTGACTCCACGCTGCCTGACTTTGGCCATCTCGTGCAGCACTGCGTCTGAGCACACCTGTCGCTATTTGTTCTCACCTCAGCTCCTCGCAGCCCATCGGAATGATGAGGGACACACGTGAGGAGTCAGCAAACTTGTGTTCTTCTAGCCCAGGCCTCTCACTCAGAGAATGTAGTTAGGGATGGATAGACAATGCTAGTGACATGAGAGGGGCTTAGAACACTTGGTTTTGTCCTCTCAGGGATTTTTACCTTTTCTTTGGGAACTAAACATATTTAAATAAGTGGTGTTTTTTGTTTTTGTTTATTTTGCCAGTTTTAAGATCCATCGCGTTATAAAGAGAACTTTCCACGGTGTCTCTGGAAAGGATCTGTGACTCCCAACAGTGACAAGTGCCGTCTGTTTGATATTGCTGAGGGCCCGAGGCTCCAGAGAGCTGCCTTCCTTCTGATCTTTGCTCTCTGGGCTTTCATATTAGCATTTACACTTATGAGAAATAATCTTGCCAACCCAGATCTCCACAATTCTTCTCAGTATATGAATATATATGCGCAAACAAGCAATATATATGTAAAATAATAAAAATAATGTTACTCTACGTTTAAGGATAACCTACATCATGCTGAATTTCTTTTTTATTACATTTCTTTACTTCACTGGGGTGGAGGAATACTATAATGTCTGTGTGGAGGTCAGAGGATGGATCACTTAAGGGGTAAACTCCTCCCACCATATGGGTCCCAGGGACTGAACGCAGGTCATCAGGTTTGGGGGCAGCTGCCCTGCCCAGCCATCTTGCCAGCCCTCTCATGATGACTCTTTGCAATCTTGCCTACATCGAGTCTTGCTAAACTAAGTACAAACTGGAGATTTTCACTCACATTCTGTATTTTACTTTCTATCGCTTTTTAATTCTTTGGATAAGTTGTGTATATTCTTTCGTAAGTCCCCGCATGGACTCAGTACCTCCTTTTCTGTAGTCTCCACCTTAATTCTTTGATCGCTTTCGTCTTGATGCCAAGTATGTAGGGTGGCCCCGAGATACGGTGGTCATTTTATGGGTTAGTGAGGAGACAGAAGTGAAATACGCAGCACTTGTTCTCAACCTGATTATGACCTGTTAGGAAAGAGGCCACGAATTTCAGATCCTAGGAAAAGGGTATGCGAGGGGGAGGCATGGGGGCTCTGTCTGCAAGGTGAAGTGCTTATACCTATGACCTATCATATAGTCAATATTTGATCAAATTGCTTCAGTGCTTAATATGTACACATCAGTAGACATATTTTTGTTTCGTCTTTGGAGGAGACACACCTGTCTCTTATGATTACTGCAATTGACTGTTTCAGCCAGGTCTCTTCAGGTGTTTATGCAAAAAATGATTGCACTGTCCACTGGGCCCATCTCTCCGGAAAGTGGCTTCCTCTGATGTGTTCTCATCCCATCATATTTGGTATTCCAGGGCAATCGATCTCTCCTTCTCACAAGCTGCCTGAAGAAAGTTCATAGCTGAAAAGAAAAAGCAAATTCCTTCCCTTTTGTGCACCAGCAGATAAGCTAAAGTCTAATGTTGTATTTTCTTTACTCGCTATGATTGTAGAGGATGGCGCATACTATCATTGGATTTTTGTTTAATACCATCTGTTTGGAAGAGTGAAACAGATTGTTATGGTAATAAGTAAAAACTCAAATAAATTTTATTCAGGGGCAAAAAATAATAGCTTGGTATCATTTACTGATACATAATAAAATTATGAGTACACAACAATAATTTAAGATGTCTACTCTGCAACTATAACCTCAATTTTAACAGATACACCTTTACTTCTGACATACATACATACATATAGACAGAAAGACAGACAGACAGACAGACACACAGACAGACAGACAGACAGACAGGACAGTTTACCCTAACATGCTCAGGTGTTTTGCTGCCTGTCAATAATATGTAATCCATTTGTGTACATAGTGTGCTGAAGACACAGCTGTGGTGCAGCAGGCTGAAGGATGCAGTGGTCACACTCCTCAATGTTTCCTCAGGAGTATAAGCCTGAGTTAGTACTGGGTATGGCACTTGTGCTGCTCTACACATTTCATCTCTCAGCTTAAATGCATGTGCTAAACCTGAAGCTGAAATGAGTTCACTTTCTAAGTCTCTACCCTAGTGAACTCACTTCCCACCTAACTCCCCAGCCTTTTGAGTTCACTTCCTGTCTGTCTCCAGCCTGGTGAGCTCACTTCCTCTGCAACTCCTCAACTAATCCCACTTCCTGTCTATCTCCCGCCCCGTACAGTCATTTCCTGTCTAGCTCTCTACCTTTGTTTCCCATGTCCTGTCGTTCCCCACATGCCTCTGTACAACCCTTGCTCTAACAAGTCCCCATGTCCGTTTCTTATCCAAGCCGCCATGCTTTTCTTTGCCATGGAATCTTTGCAGTGATTCCTTTAACTTACAGCTGGCTGGTAACTGCTGCTCTCTGATATTTAGTTAATATTTCAACCCTGCCAGCAGTTTTATGAACCTCTGTCCTTCTTTCTTCCCCATTGGATTATGACCCTTAGTGCAGTTAGCCACAGGGAGCCCCGTGAAGACCTTGAGCAGGGAGTAGTTTTTACATCTTGCATTTTTGACTCCTAGTTAATCAACTTTTTTGTGATACATAAATAACAAGAAGCAATCACTTTGTACCTATAACATTTCATTGGTCTCTGGTTATGTTCATTTTTTTACATGTTTATTTATGTATTTCAAGACTGATAGAGTAGAACAATATAGTTTTCAGTCCTAAATATGTGTTATCTCCCTCTCTAAGCACCATATCTTCCTACAGCTGTCCTGTGGGAATGTAAGTATGCTGAGCCTATTATCCAGTGTCCCTAGCACAGCGAGTCTAGACTGAACAACTTAATTCAACAGCAGTCTGGGCCTTTTCTGTCAAGACCATCCACCTAGGGTTTATTGGTAGTAATATACCAAGGGCTGTGGCTTGGGTTCTGGTGTTTGCTCTATTATTATATGTGTAATTTTAAATGAGTGTTTTATTTTCCTTTATTTGAACATGAAATAGTGGCAGTTAATAGTTTTTAGACTACTGTTAGATTATTTTTCATGAGACTAGATAAAGGAATTTCATTCCGCACCCAAGGGAGACCCTAAAGAGTCAGCTTTGCTCAAGTCAGAGCCCACTGGCTAAGCAGTGAGTCTGTAAAAGGGACATAGCTGAGGACCATTCGCAGAAGCATCGCCGAAAAGCCACCCTCCAGCTGCATCACTAAGACCGAGGTCATCCCTCTGCCTCCCGTATCCTCTAGCATCCTCCCCAAAGTATGTGAGTCCCAGCTTGGCTGAATACACACAGCATCAAAAGTGAGGAGGTTGCTCCTCCTTCCCATGAGGAGGTGGTAATAGCTCCATTAACATCATTATGCATACCATTTTTTTTGCTTATTACTTCCTTTCCATGACAACAGCAGAAGTGTTCCACAGGTCGCCATTGCACTCAGATGGCGAGAATCATGGCTGATCCAAATGAAATAGTCTTACCATACAAGGTTTCCAGTCCCAGTCATTAATTTCTGGATGTTAAAACATCATCTTAAGTTACCACACACACACACACACACACACACACACACGAATGGGGCAGTGTAGTTTGATATTCTGATACACGCTGTAATCTCTGAATTTTGGGGCAAAGGCAAAAAGATTCCTAATTCCAGCCTAGAACTCAGGTCAACCTTGATGAAATAAACTCAAGAAAGAACAACTTTAGTGAGATGAGAACATGTTACATGTGAACTATATATATTTTTTTAATCCCAGAAGCTGGCATTTCAAGAAAAAAAAATCAGTGTTATTTTACTACCGTATGCTTTCTCATTTTCTTTTTTACCCAAAGCATATTTGACAAGGACTGATGTCTCTTTTGAGGGGTTCAAATGCTGGAAGGCATCTGCAATTGTTCTTGCTAATCTATATAAAAATAAAGTTTAATATATTTCTGCCCTCGTTTAGATTTTTTATTCTACTTGAAAAAACATTATAGCTTACATGCCAAAATTAATCTTGTCATTTTGAAGAAAAAAATTGTCCCTATTTTGCTGCATTTACTATATTTTAACCCAATTCAATGATAAAAATTACTATTAGCGCTCTCTCTCTCTCTCTCTCTCTCTCTCTCTCTATATATATATATATATATATATATATATATATATACACACACACACACATATGTGTGTGTATATGACATGATTTGAATGACAATTTACCAAGTATCTCTTGTTACAATATGCAAGGATATTTTATTAATTGCTTCACATATAGACTAACCCATGTCTCAACTGAGAAATTACTTATTCCTTCTTATAAAGAATCAGCAATGCCTGTTTGCATAGTGAAATGATTAACATATTTAGAATGACATTGAAGCAAGCATGTAGTTTGTATCTAAAACCAAACAAACACAAAGCACCCAGTGTTTGATGAAGGTAGATTATACCTGCCTGCAGAGAAAAACCACAGCTGACTCGGTTTCACTGAACACCCTTCCGTCTGTGTGTTTCTTCTCTCTCCATTTCCTGAAACTGGCTAATGGTACCCACATGTGGTCCTCGGGGCCTGCTTTGCAGGGAGGACGCTAAACTGATGAGCCCACAGCCTTCCTCCCCCAGTTTTCTCCGGGTGTCCCTGCACTCTGCGGAGCTGGGACAGATGGCTGCTGGTTGAGTTGTGTGCGTGGGAGAAGGGACTTCCACATGTGATTCTTACCATTTGGCAGTAATTAGTTTGTTGTATAAATTAACATTAACTGAACCATTCTTGAGGAATTGTTTGTAATTATCTTCTTTGAGCCTCTGAGCTGTGTAAAGACATAAAAAGCAGGGAAGAAACTGCGTCTTATTTGATAAAAGTTGAAGGGTCTATCATTAGGCAGAATAGAATAACAATTATTATTGTATGCCCAATAGACTGAAAACTTTGAAAGAACCATGAAACGGAAAAGCCCAAAGATTTTTTTTTTCTTAGAACAAAATGGCTGAGAAATACAGTCAGCTTTTCTGAAGCTGCATGATACTTTTGTGGTTGTGAATACAGAACCGAATGTAAAGGGGAATGGGGGTTAGAGGAATTGTATTTCAGTTGGCAATAAATGGTGAGTTCTTACCATGTCCCCTTGAAGGTCACCGACTGCCCTGTCTTTTTTTCTTCTTGATTTAGAGACCCCAAGGAGAAACATTTTAGAACATATTTGTGTATTGTGCATATTTCGTCACCTTCTTAGGCAAATTGACCGTCAGGAGATGGAACTTCAATAATTCCAGCTTTAAACTCTGAGGAAAGTTTAAATGACCTAAATCTCTGCTAACCCACCTTCCCATCCACTGCAGAGAGGAGGAGCTTAGGTGACCCCGGTCTCCATCATCTGCCTAGCTTTGGTTGTGAATGCTCTCAGATGTTTCTAGGCTTAAATTCTTCCTCAGTTCCTTCTGTAAAGAGATCTAATCACTAGAACTCACAGTCTTTCAAAGTATCAGTGTTTATTTCTAGAGGAAAAAAAGAATCCCCATCTGTGTTTTCTCTTTGCAAATTTCTATCAGAAATTATCTTGAAGAACCAATTCTTGCTAGGCATTTGAACCAAGATAGCTAACATGTGTAAGGGCAATTTTACTGTCCCTGACACAGATGTAACGTTAATGATGGCTGGGAAACCCAGTGGTCATCGTTGTGTACTGAGTTTCCCGAGCGCTGAATTCTCAGGCACCAACAGGTCCCATGTTTGTGGACAATGAAGGGCAGGAATGTGTGCCATTAGTAGTTGCTTTATATTGTACAACTAAAATTCCTGATTGGAATTATCATCATTGGGACTTTAGCTGCCGGGCTAATTCAGTTCTGAGATTTTTGTAATAATAAAAAGATTTGACTTGTTCGGGATGAGTGTATTTAAAATCCATTTTGTTTTTGTTGTCTTGACTTGTGTAGACCTTGCATCTGTTTGTACTGTTTTGAGCTTAACTTAAAAACAAATTGCTTCCTCAAATGAGAAGAGGGACTGTGAGGCCAGAAGTGAAGACTGGAGATCTTTATAAAGTGCTATACGGAAACCTATTATTTTAGACGCTCCTCTGTGTGTTTGTGTGTGTGGAGTTCAAACAGAATTATCCCATAGGAGGGGATAAATGGCTCTCAGACACTCTAGGTTATCAGCCCAGTGCCTGGGGCATCTTACCTCACTTGAGTTGTTGGTTGGTGGGGATGGGGATGGATACCATAGACCCAAGCAAACAATACAGGCTGTTCTGGCTTATTAGACAGAGATATCTTGAAAGTACTTCCAACAGTGTGGTAGGAAGTATCAAAACCACAGGTGCCTACATACAAGTTGGCCCCTCCATAAAATACATCCAAATGCCCCCAAATTAAACAAATTTGCAGATCATGTTTTCAATTGTACCTCACTTTGACTTGGCCATTTAAACAGCCCTCAAGATTTTTAATTATTCTAAAATTGGGGCTCAGCAAAGTTTCTTTTGCACATGCTATATTGACTTCAGGGAGACAAAGGAAAATATTGTTGTCTTCTATATTTATGTTGGCTGTGAACCAAATGAACATAAATGCTCCATTCTCTGTACATTCCAGGGTCAGGGCATAAACAAGAAGGAAGCCACCTTGCCCACAAAATAACTATTTTCCCAAATCAGAAAATAGGGATGTGTTTTCTTGGAGATGAAGCAAAATAGAATTTTGGAATAAAGTAGACAGTCATGAAAACAGCAAAGGTACAATTTTAGGATCATTTGTAAAGGAATAACTTTTGATTTTTGGACACTGGTATTCCTAATATTAATCCCTTTATGTAGGGGAAAGTAATTTTTATATTTTGAAGTAAATGTGGAGGTTAATTCCTGGAAGTGAAGAAAAACAAATATTTTTGCTTTAAAATGCTTGCTTTTACTACATTTATGAACCAGTGCTCACAAGAATAATATAATGTTTATGCACTCGTCTAAAGGACACACAGCTCCCTACCACTGCCACCCTACATGGCTTTCTTTGTATTCCTGTGACTTTGGAAATCATTTTCATATTTCTTCTTTCAGAGAAGTGATTTTTTTACATTAAAACAATCAACATTGACAAACCCAACTCTGAATCTGCTTTTTTGGCAACTGCCTGAAATGCAAACTCTCCTGTGACATGATATATTTTGGAACCAAAGATAAGAGGAGTGAAAAGGGAAAGGCATTCCCTTGAGTGGCTGTCGACTCAAAGAGAATGCAGTAATGAACCCGGGAGGTGCCCCGGAAGCTGTACTCAGACACTGCACCGTTGAAATCTGGTGATCTTTAGCCACTGTTGAGTTTGGGTCAACGACCTTGGACAGGGAAGGAAGAAAGGGAAGGCATTCTGTTATAGGAACCAGATGTTAAAAACTGATAAAGTCTGGCCAGTCCCCTGCTGCAAAAATCTAACCCCACCTCCATCAAAAAAGGTGACATTCTCCTTGGATGCCCCTCGTCCTTCTAGGAGACAGACACAATCCTGGCGCGGCTTCTTCTGTGGCCTACCTTGTCGAATGGCCCGAGAAGACTAAACAGGTGTTACCTACTTTTGATTTCAGTGCATTTAAATTAATCCTGTCAGCTCAGCTGTTAAAACAACTGTCATCTCCAGCTGTTAGTAATTTTCGGCTGGGCACTTTTACAGGTTGCCAAGATCAGCCTGCATTGTGCCTCTCTGAAGGCACAGGAGAAGCAGCACGTGCGTGCATGTGTGTGCGCGTGTATGTGTGGAGTATGTGTGTGTAAGGTGTGGTGTGTGTGTGTGTGTTTGTGGTGTGGTTTATGTGTATGGTGTGTGTGTGTGTGTGTGTGTGTGTGTGTGTGTGTGTAAGGTGTGTGTGTGTGTTTGTGGTGTGGTTTGTGTGTATGGTGTGTGTGTGTGTGTGTTTGTGGTGTGTGTGGTTGTGGTGTGGTTTGTGTGTATGGTGTGTGTGTAAGGTGTGTGTGTGTGTTTGTAGTGTGGTTTGTGTGTATGGTGTGTGTGTATGTGTTTGTGGTGTGGTTTGTGTGTATGGTGTGTGTGTAAGGTGTGTGTGTAAGGTGTGTGTGTTTGTGCTGTGGTTTGTGTGTAAGGTGTGTGTGTAAGGTGTGTGTGTTTGTGCTGTGGTTTGTGTGTAAGGTGTGTGTGTGTGTGTGTGTGTGTGTGTGTGTGTGTGTGTGTTTAAAGGGAACTCACAGTAGGATGTAGCACACAGGATATGGTTATAAAAGTCCTAAATCACAATACAGCCTGACCCCATATAAATATGAACCACTTGCCACGTCCCGCCTGTATCTGGGGATGTGTGGTGTGAATCTGAGCGCATTTCATTAGCATCAACGTGGGAACCGTGAGGGAGGGAGAAGTTAGGCGAGTAGAGACAGTGTTGCACCTGTTTAGTTTTGCTTCCGTTTCCAGCAATGCTGTGCACCGCTCAGAGGTTTACCCGCCTTTTCCTCTCTCTCATGTTCTCTGATTTTATGCCAGGTTCATATTCTGAGGAACTTCATGCTCAGCCTGCTACTGGGTCTGAAATATTTGGTTGGGAGTTACATCCTTTCCTTTTGAGCATTTTCAATCCCCATGGGGCGTTCATTTCTAGAATACTATCGAAACTTGTGATCTATGGGATGAGAAAGGGGCTTTCAGAATTACTATGAGTTTTTTACAGATAAGGCCCTGAAATGTGCAGTCATTTCAACTCTGTTGAATAACTAATAAAATAAATAACCAATAAAAATATTCATTTGCTCTTGTGACTGCTTGGAACTCAAAAGTTTAATCCATGTTTTCTCATTTTAAATTATAAAATGGAAAAACCATAGGTTTTCAATTCATTTTATATTGACTGAATTAGGGTACAAGGTCTTAGCTATAACATGTACATTTCAAAACAAAATTAGAGGCAACTCTGATATTGATTCTAAATTTCTCATATTTAAGAAAAATATAGCCATATCAATGAAAACACTTTCCAATAAAGACGTTAACAATCGTCACAGAACTTGAGGCTAATCTACAACATTTTGAAAGATAAATTTAAATGGCAGAAACTTGCAATGAGTTCTCTCGTGTCCGCCTTCCTTTCGAGTAATTGTGTTTGTAAAAGCGAGCCTTATATTTGGGGAGGTTGTCGCATGTACCTGGTTGGTAACACTAGAATAAAGCACATATAACGAAATACACTTATAATCTGAGCCCCCGTCCCTCACCTTTACCCCACCCCCAGGCTGTTTACTTCTAGAAGGAGCAGGGCAACACTTCCTCACTCAGCTCATCACAGATCTTTGGTTCATAGGCAAGCACGTAACCCCACAACACAGAAATATATCTTTCAGATGTATACCACGGACACATCGGTTTAGCCCAATTTTATATGGCGTCACCCACTTAACATATTGATTAAATATTAGTTATTCTCTAAATTGAGTGTTTTCCTAAAAACGTTCTGACCCTTTAACACAGTCCCTCATGCCGTGGTGACCCCAACTATAACATTATTCTTACTGCTACTTCGTCACCGTGATTTGCTACTGTTATGAATCAGAATGTAAATGTGTGATATGCAGGATGTCTGACGTGTGGCCCCTGAGAAAGGGTTGTTTCGCCCCCTCAGGGCTTGCAACTCACAGGTAAAGACCACTGCTCTAAATGCTTACACCTCTAAAGGAACATGGCACATTATGTATGTGCATATGAAAATTAGCTAAGTTTTAATAGTTGGGTGAGGGTTAAAATTTAAACTCAGTGTGGCGTTGGGTGTTAGTACTGTCCCTACTCAGCAAAGTTAAAGTATAGTCATTCCTCCACGAGAGGAGGGTCATGTGAATAAACTCACCTATATAATATTACCTAGGAAGATGCAGCGGCTAAAGATGCCAGTTTCTTTCAAGCACCAAGGGTTGGTGAAGCATATTACTATGTATAGATACGCAGGCTGACTATGACTGCTAAGGCTTGTAGCTAGAATGTTGCTCTCAAGGCCAGTGTGTTAACAACTTGGACCCCACATGGCAGTGTTGGGAGGGAAACCATCAAGGCAGTACCAAGTAGGAGCTCTGGTCATTGTGCTGTGTGCATCCGTGAAGGGATGAAGGACACAGCCTGCTCATCCTCTTTCCGGAGTTCAGTTTGGAATGATTTCTCCAGACCTTGAACTAAACCTTCCCAAGCTTTGAGCCCAGCAAACCTTTCCTGTTTGTAAGTGCAGTGTATGGAGTATTTGTTGCAGAGAAGGGAGGCCAATGGAACTGGGACTTAAACTTTGCAGGGAAGTCCATTCGTTGTATTTAGAGTTGAGAGATAAAGGCTTTGTTTTAAAGATAAATTTTATATAAACCCAAGTACTAAACATTAATCTTAAGGTGGCTGTGACAATTTTTTCAAGAAATGATGTTTTGTTCTTTGACCATTTTTTTGTCAATATTTGACTTGTTGGAACTGAGAGATCCTAATGTGAAAATATTTAGTGATTCTATTAAGACTTTGTTACTGGGGAATTCTGCAAAATCAGCTTCCACAGGCAGTTTTGTTAAAATCTCATGGAATGGAAACATTTCATATAGGGAAAAGTTAGGAATGGTGGGTGGAAGTGGGTGCATAAACAGCAAGAGATATATTAAAATGAAAATAACTCTTAAAATGCTGTAATAAGAAGCTGATGAACTAACTTTTCAAAGATGTCAATTAAAAATGAGCACCCCTTTCTTGTAGCAGACAGTGCCCTTCCCCCCACCAAAGACTTCTTGTTGTGCCAAATGCAGTTCATCATATATTGTAGGCATGGAGAAAATTGTGGTCCCTGGTGATTGGAAGGCCATCCAGTGAGGCCTGGATTATTCCATTTGTATTGAGACTGTATTTTGCTGAACACCAGCATCCTTTGAAAAACAACACGTGGAATTATTGTGATCTGCTAAGTAAAATGTTTTTACTGTAGGATTTTTCCAGCTATTTTTATAGGACAAGGAGCATGCATTTCACATAATAACAGGAATCAGGCTGCTAGGTCGTGTTTTACATTGATAGGGATCCTGGAAAGGTCAAAAGACATGTTTAAGTTGGGTTGGGCAGGGGTGAGCGTTCTGTATTTACAGTGGAGTTAAACACATCTCCACCACAAATTTGGAGCAGCATGTTGCAGTTGTAATTTATCCAATAATGCCAGTGCTGGGGACCAGAAAGGAGGAGGCATAGCTGCCTGGACATTGATCTGTACATTTTCATGGCCTTCTTGTGGATGTTGCTGAGAAATGTTAGGCCACAATGCAGAGCACTGACCTCTGACTGTTCATTGAATGGGAAGGTAAAGGGACCTCATGACCCACAGAATAAAAAGTTCACAAAGGTTCTCTATGGCCATAGTAAGACAATGTCCTACGTGCTGGGGGCATGGCCCATATATGACAATGTCCTCAGGTGATGTGGAATGCTAAGGAGCAAGAGTTGCCATCTTCTGTCCTTTAGACATGGTAAAGTTGAGGTACCATCAAGTCACAACAACCTATTTGATGAGCATTCAATTACAGAGTAGGACCAGAAAGAGGCATGGAGACCTGGGGGCTTGTAAATATGAAGGGAAGTGGTAGTTGAAGTTTAGAGTTGGAAAGATTGTGATAGAGATGTGTGTGTGTGTGTGTGTGTGTGTGTGTGTGTGTGTGTGTGTGTGTGGTGTGTTCACATGTGCATGTGGGGTCTCGAATGATCCCAGCCCTTGCCTGTTTGGCCACTAACCACAAGATCCCTCGTGTCTCTTCTTCTCCAGCACCAGGATTAGAGACATAGACGGAATCACCCAGCATTTCATGTGAATGTTGGCATCCTAAGTCAGGTCCTCACGTTTGTATGGCAAATTATTACTGCAGGTTGTTCCCGCCGGCTGCCCCGGGTCCTGCGCCATGGTCCCGCTGCCATGTGAGCTCCAAATAACACTCAGAGACTCTGTATTTGATACAATCCTGTTGGCCAATGACTATCATTGTTAATGGGCTAGCTCTGCCTTAATTATTAACCCATTTCTACTTATCTAAGTATTTCCACGTGGTTATCTTATCCAGGAGCCACAGCTGGCATCTTCTTTCTTTCAGGTCTAAATCTCGACTCCTCCCACTACTTCCTCTTTCCTCCTCCTAGTCTCCTAGCCCTGCCTATCTAGTTTTCTATTGGCCAACAGGACTTTATTAACAAGTATGAGAAACATATTTACAGGATAACATCTCCCATCATCTCCTCTTTTCTGTCTAAAGTAAAAGAAGGGGTTTAACATCTCCCATCAGCAAACACCTTACAGACTGAGTGGTCTCTCCAGCTTGCAGGGGGGCTATAGAAAAATTAGAGCGAGGGATAACTGTCTGTAGACAGATTCCTGTTCTGTCTTCAGAAGTGGTTAATGGTGCAGTATTCCATAGTGAGACTTAGAAGTAGGTAGTTACCTGGTTGGAACCCAGATTGCAGAACACTTGAGCAGTGAGACTGAAAGTTATGTGTGAATCAGATTTGGGATCAAATGCTGTTTACTTTTATAAGCAATGGCATACAACCCCACAGAAGATGGTTACTGTTGATCACATCCAGCTGTATTATAGAAACATATGTACCATATGGATGATTCACTCAATTTTATTTCCTGAACATCTTAGATAATATAGAGGTTAAGGTGGGGAGAGAGTTTTCTAGTCCACAACTAAAATAATCGCACAAACAAACCATTTGGACATCCCCCACCAAGTAATGTTTTCTGTGTTGTGTTTGAGGGCAAAAGTCAAAGGTTCAAAGGTTGTGTCCAGTTACTAGGGTTGGTTGTATCAGCCACATAGTGTATGTTACGGTGCAATGGCTACTTCCATGGTCAACTTGATTTAGTAGAGAGATGCTCAGAGCATCAGGAAGGCTCTCTGCATATGTCTTTGAGATCTTTGACGAGATTAGATGGCAAGGCGCTTACCTAATGAGTGGCCTAATCACTGGTAGATTCCAAATGTGTGTGACGTTTTAGAGATAGTGGTACTGTGGAAAGCGTCTGTGTGGAGGTGTCAGGCCACTGGGCATACACACACTATGTCTACTCTTGTCTGGACTACTTCCTGTTACTGCTTTGTTTCCTTTCTGCCATGAGTCACCATCTCCCCACCGCCATGCCCTCCGCTCACGATGGATGCAAGCTCTGAGACTCTGAAGAGAATACAACCTTCTTCCCTTGCTTCTCAAGATAGTTTGTCACAGTGACAAAGAAGTGGACCTCTGTGTGTGCACGTCTCATGTCTAAATTCCGTACCAGGAGTCGTGTGGTGTGAACACTTGAGGAGACTGTGTTTTCCACAGAGTTTGTTCCACGCCTAATTTTAGTCATTTGTGTCTTTCCCAGAAGAGAGCTTGCTTCATTTGATAACTAACGAGTGAACGCTAGAGACCGTGGTCATCGTTTTTCCAAAGGAAGGTTAGCACATGATGATTGAAAAGATCACTGAATGAACTAAAACGTCTGCTTTGTTTCTCCTAAGTGTAAAATGTATCAACTAATATATCTGAAATCAAAAAGAAGCGTGAAGTTGAGAGCCAAATACCACCACAGTTTAACTGTACAATATAAGTCAGCTGAAAATGTACATTTGAATTAATTGGGGCATAAGTAATATTTTTGAAAATTATGATAACTTCCAGGCATAAAGCTAGATTTGGGGTATAAAATATGGGAAATCTTACCATCTACTTTTTTTTTAATCCAATCATGTTAAGTATTCATGTATGAGATTTACATCCGTTTTGAAGAAATCATTTCCATAGGAATATGGACTCACCCTTTTGGTCTCTGGTATATTAGAAAATATAAAGTATCGTCGTAATCTACTCCATCTCTGAGCTGTCACCCCTGAATCTCGTAGGCTGCATGTGGCTGGCGTGGGACCTCTGCAAGCAGCTTCTGCAGACCCTTACCCATCCTCTCCACATTTCACTGCACTCCTGTTTCCCTCACTGCATCCCGCTCTCTTTTTCCTGCAGACATGAGAATGGGTCTTCCTGTCTACCATGGGCAATTAGTCCAGCCCACTGCGTTCTGTTGATGTGCTTTCAGTGTCCGCAGACGTTATCAAACTGCCCAGAGCAGAGGGCCAGACTCCTGCTCTTTCCACACCACATCTTAGGAGGAGCCACTCAGAGCAGTTTTGCCTGGCATGTTGGCCTGCCTCTATAATCCCAGTCACCCAGAGCCCTAGGGAGGAGAAATCCGGGGCTACGTAGGAAGATCCAAGCCAATCTTGCCTACAGAGTAGGGCCTTGTCTCATAAAACAAGAGAAAACCAAACCAAAAACTGAATGCAACAACTGTATTGATCCCCCAGGAGGGTTTCTCAAAGTGGCCTGAGTCTGGGTGAACCGTCTCTTAGCAACAGGACATGACGATCAATAGGTCCACATTTCAATGTGGTCTCTAAGTAACTTGATGCTTTGTATTAGTATCTTAATTAATTTTATATTCTATAAGGTAGGGTGATAATGATTTTGCAGATTAGGGACAAGGCGAAGGTCTCCGGTGGGATTGCTTGTTTCTTCTTCAGAATGCCTTCCTTTGTTGGCCTGGCTGTGGTGTTGCACATGCTGTCTGCCGTGTGAATGTCTGCAGAGCCCTTTCTCTCCGAAGGTCCCACACTAGAGAAGCATCTAACCCGACAGCTGTAGGAGGGAACCGCCAAGAATAGCATTTTCTGCTCTTTGCTGTGCTCATAGACTAGTGCTCGGGGTACTTCATGCTTCAGTTTCGTTTTGTTTTGTAAAGAAAAAGTGACAGCCAAACTTCCTATCCTAATGTCCTTGTTTTGCTGAATTTCCATTCTTCGTGTCCTCCTGGGTTCATCTGCCTGATAGTGGCTCTACCTTCACATTTCATGCATGTCTCCCTGTGTTGGGGCGTGGAGTGGCCACAGTTCTATGAAACGGTATTGATGTGGGCACTGGAAGAAGAAAGTGCAGCCCCGTCTGTGGCTGTGCATGTCACATCTCACGCTGAGAACACATCTGCCGTTTTTAGGTGCACTGCTGTAGGAGTTCATGTTATGTCTTAATTTAAATTTTATACTAATTTCAGTATCTCTAGGATATTGCATTAAAATAATATGATTGAAAGTTAATCTAGATCATGATTTGTGGTAAAATGCAATCTGTCCATCTTTAAATCTCCATAGACAGAACAAATAATGTGTGTGTATGTATGTATATATGTTTGTGTATGTGTTGGTAGGTATATATGTGTTTATGTATGTGTAAATGTTTATGTATACCTGTTTGTATATGTATGTATATGGGTGGGTGGATATACATGTGTGGGTGTATATGTAGGGGGTAGGGGGTATGTGTGTGTGTGTGTGTGTGTGTGTGTGTGTGTGTGTGTGTGTGTGTATTTGCTGCTCTGCAGGCCATGTATCTGGCCCTTGTGCACCAGGGGGCTTCTATTGTCTCAGCTACCTCTATCTTCCCACAGCCATGCTATGCTAAGATTCCAGATATCTGTGCTCCAATGTCTGCTTTAGCCCTCGCGTTCCAAAGTCTGGCTGTCAGGCTTCTGTGGCAAACACTATTACCCACTCAGCCATCCCTAAAATATGTTTTAGTCATTGTATTTATAGAATTTCATTTAGAAACCTGTATAGTTCTGTAGTATGGTCTTTTGGATCTTAACTGTAAGAATGCAACTCATTGTTCTGTTAGGTAAATACTTCTGTCCATGTTAATAGTGTTAATAATACTAAGACCGTCTTCTTTAGTGAATAACGCAGAAATGTTAAAAATTCTATTGAAAGAACTTGAATTCAGAGGAGTAAGTGTAGTAGCCATTCAGAGTTTACCCAGTGACATTTCTGATACAAAGGTCACAACAATGTCTCCTTTTTAAAGTATTCTACTGGGCCAGGTAGTCGTGGCTCACCCTTTAATCCTGGCCACCTGGGAGGCAGAGGCAGGTGGATCTCTGAGTTTGAGGCCAGCCTAATGCTATAGGACAGCCAAGGTTACACAGAGAAACCCTGTTGCAAGAACAAACAATGAAAAACAGAACCAAAAATATTCTACTCCATTTCCTTCCAATGACTGCTACCATTTTATTCTATGCTCAAACTGACTTAGTGGTTCTGCGCCTCATCTTGTAGCATCAGCAAGTAGGATGTGTCTTTAGTGTCTTTGGTTTGAAGCACATTGAGCATCTTACCAAGAGCTCACTGCCCTGCCAGGAACTGTGGCACCCATCTGTTATTCCACCTCACTGCATTGCCAGGTGTTCTGACATACATCTGTAACTGCAGTTTGCTGCACTGCCAAGCACTGTGGCACACATCTGTTACCCCACCTCATTGCACCACCTGGCATTGTGACACTCGGCTATAACCTCAGAAGAAAGGTCAGGTGTTCAAGGCTTTCTTCTGCCGTATAACAAGTTTGATGCAAGGAAATTTAGAATTTAAATCATTTAATATCATTAAAAAAAAACAGTTGCTTTACCTCTTTGCGAATTTCATGCGTTTGGTCTTATTGAACTTCTTACCCTAGCTATTCCCACATATACCCCACCCCTCCCTATCCATTCCAGTGTGTCCGTACCCTTTTAAACACCAAGCCTGGTTTGTACCAGCCCACTGTTTCTGAGTGTAGAGTGTGGTTATCGTACTAGGGAGTGCATTCTTAGAGGTTATCTAACTCTCCTGGCATCAGCTAACGATTGCCAAGGGCCTTCCAGCCAGGCCTGAGACTTCATGCTCGGTGCCCCTCCATCTCTGAGCTGGGATTTGGTCCGGGTTGAGCTTGTAAGCTTGTGCGTGCTGTCGTCACTGCTGTGATTTCGTGGGTTCAGCAGCCCTGTTGCGTCCAGCAGGCAGTGTTTCCTTGCAGTCACCCACCGCCTCTGGTTTGATCCCACTCTCTCTCCCACAGTGATCCCAAAGCTGTGGAGAAAGAGGTGCTGTGTGTGTGTCCCTAGAGGGCTGAGACTCCCACACGCTCTCACTGTCTATGCTTTGGGCAGGTGTGCATCTCTGTGTCAGACACAGTCTACTGAACACAGAACATTGTTTTAGATCAAATAAAGCCAGCGCTGGCTGCATTATCGAGGCTTCCTGGTTATGGTTAATGGACGTTAGGGAAAGGGTTCAGATTCAAACTACAGAAAGGTTTGTATACAGGCCATACTCCGTGGTTTTAACATCATCTTAGGGTTAAAACTACCACATTGGTGAATGCAAATAACTTAATATGCTTTTAACTTTTATTCTTGAAGTCCTTGTCTTCTAGAAGACTCTAATTTAGAACAGCAGAATTGAGCCTATCTCTGTTGCCTCAAGAGACAAAATTACAATCCCCTTCCATTGGTGAATGCTACTCTGTAAGGTTAAGCAGCTCATTTTCTTTGTCAGTTCACCCAGCATTGAGCACATAGTTTGATTCCCTGTCTTGACTATCGTGATTAGTATTGCAATAGGAATGTGTGTGCCAATGTAGACCCTCTAGTCTATATACAGACACAAACACTAACAAGTCTTCTGGTCAGCCGGGCAGTGGTGGCGCACACCTTTAATCCCAGCACCAGAGAAGCAGAGGCAGGTGTATCTCTGTGAATTTGAGGCCAAACTGATCTACAGAGTGAGTTCCAGGACAAGCCCCAAAACTATGAAAAGAAACCCTGTCTCAAAATAACCAATCAATCAATCGATCAATCAATAAAAAGTCTTCTAGTCTAAAATTGTAGTTCTCCTTTGACGTTTCAGAAATAAAAACATCACTATTATGTGTGCATATGTATATAATTATATGTGTGAACCTGTGTTTCCATATACAGAATTTCTATGAAGTTTGTGAAATTAACCATATGACATTAGGCCTACTTTATTGTCATCTAAGTTTCTGCCTATACAACCAATAAAAGTTAAATTTTAGTGTTTCAGAATGATACCCGTGGGAGAAAAAAGACAAGAATTCTGTCTGTGTCATAGGTGAGACACTGCATTGGAACTGGGGTGTAATTGAGCTTGTCAGATCTGGGTCCAGTCTTTGTGGATCTAGGCAGGAGCATGAGACATCGTAGAGAAGAAGGGAGGAACCCTTGTACTTGAAATCTCTGGTATAAGAAGTTGGAGTTTAAAATGTAATAAAAATTAGCTTGTCTGATGAGCAGAGATGTTGTAAAATTCAGTACAAGTAGAGACCAGAAATGATAGGAAAACTTGTAAATCTCACAAGTGTAGGGGGGGGCACTAGTATTTAAGCAAATACATGAAGTAGTTGAGTATCCTAGATCACGCAGAAGACTTGTCCAGTTAGGGAAGGAATAGTGGGGAGGATCTGGTGTGATTGGAGACAAGTGGGCCACTGAGACCTGGATGGGTTACACTAAAGGCAGAGAGGAAAAAGAAGCAATCCCAGAGAAGAAATGGAGGCTTGATTGTGGACTGCTAAAGGCCAGTGTTTGCAGGCCCTTGGGGGACCTTGGGGAACAAATTCAAATGATGTCTTGACACTCACACAAAGATGGGGCAGGGGTGATGTTTCTACAGAACAGTGGCAAAGATGTAGCAGCTTGAGGTGCTTGCCCGGGCTGCACACAGGATCAGACCAGGACATGGGAATTCCTCCCCCAGATCTCAAAGGGGACTCAGTAGTCTCACTATTGTGTCGTAACTTGTGAATTCGCTATGCTGGCCACACAGCCCTGTACTTTCAAGGACAATTTATCCTTACTGTAAGAAGCCTGCATGTTGCATCCTTAGCCATCCCCATAGCACTGAGCTACTGCTGAAACAAACTTAGAGACATTGATGTCCTTTTACAATATGATTGTGCTCATGCCAGCCGGGAGAAAAATGGTACTCTTCTATTTTTGAAGAGTTCAGTTAATTAAGATACCAAAAAGACCAGGAGGATTTCAGGAATTGTATTTAGAAAAATGATTTGGGCTGATTAAGCATCACTGTTAATTAAAACCACTTTGAACCTGGGTAAGTTTTCAGGTTTTTATATTCAAGACAGACTCACATTTTAATTTTTTTTATTATATATATATACTAGGTACTAATTTTCCTTAAACCTTTAAATAAAAAATGCCACCATATAAACATCAGAGGCTGGACCCATCTTCTTTCATGTGTGGATAAATATATTTTATCTCAGAGCTTTGTGATGTAGAAATACTTCAACACAGCCCCCATATGCGTGCTATCCTCCACAAGCATGATTCAATGCAGCAAAATGGAATAGAAATTACCACATTACAGAGACCTTTGGGTAATTTTCAGTTCATTTTGTCATGATGAGAACTATAAGACCCTACAGTTTTGTAATTAGGAAAATTTGGTCTTCATTTAAGAGACACATTTAAGAGTACGACACAGTTTGAAACTTTAATCCAGACTTTATTTCCCTCTACCTGATCCCTAGGAAGGTCCAGTGAGAAAGGGAAATCCCACACTTGCTAGAATCATGTCTGCACCTTGTCTGCAACATTTTCCAATGTTGCCCTTCATGATATGCTTGTTAAGTGTCAACTACTCAATGTGACCTTTGACAGCTGGTAACAGGACTTCAAATATAATTTTCTCTTCCCTTTTCCCAAAATGCATCCTTCAGGGATATGTAGAAGTCTTTGGAGTAATGACACACTTACATTTTCTCCCTTTGCCCACTGCCCAGCACTGTCTTAATAACTTATATAAGGGTTTCACCACTATCCCGCTGCCGTGTGCACCACTAAGAAAGGAAGCTCTTAGCTTTGCAGGCAATGACTGTAGGAAGAATAACTTTGAACATGGTGTGTGTATAATTGGGGTTGTAAACACCATGGATTCATCGTAGTTTGAAAGTATTCATCATAGCTAAATTGAAGCTCAAAGGATTTGCTACATGATTGAGCAATGAGAGGTAACAGTTAGGGGTTTTCTAGACATCCTTTTATGTGGGAGAACAGGAGTTACATATAAGCAGGTTCAGACTCTTAAATTACATCCCTTCTGACCTTGTCATCCAGACTCAAGAGTATTTTCTAGTTTATTAGTTAAATGCTTGCCAGCAATTTAAATTCCAGAAAGCTCCATTCTTTTGAAGGTTTCCCCTCCCCCCAAGGAAGGGAAAAGAGTAATCAATACACATGTTACAAATAATTCTATATTTCTTATACACGCATATGTGAATGCAAACATACATTTCTTTCCTGAGGGTGGCCCTCTGCACACTGTAGTTCATTGTGCAGCAGGAATCTTCAGAAATTCACTCCCCGATGCACAGCTACACCTCTGTTGCCTGGCTAGCCCTTCCCACAGAACTCCCATTCAGCACTTTTTTCTGTTTTCCTGGATTATTTGAACAGTTAATAGGCACATACACACAAGCACACACTCACATGCAAGCTTCCCCCACATCACAAAAACCACCCCAACACCAGGCTCCACCCAAGTCTCCGTTTAGCCACAAGGCAGGACTTGTGTCAACTCTGGTAAAAGGGGACCCAAAGCAAGTATGAAAAGGTGCAGTTGGAAGAACATAGCTGAGGTAGAGAAAGGGAGCTTGTATTTCAAATCACAATGTAACTTTTATTCACCAAACAGGATAAAGCTCTAAAGCGACTCTTGTGGGAGTTCTTCACGGGTTTGCTGTGCATTGAAATCTCCACAGCAGTCACTAAAAAAAGCCAGTGCTGGGAGACACCAACTGAGAGCTGGATGGCTCATAAACAGATGGACAGATACAGACAAATAGGTGAGAGAAAGATAGATAGATGGGAGATGACAAATAGATTAGACAGATGGTAGATAGACAATAAAGAGATGAAAATAGAGATATGATACAATGAATGATAGATGATTGATGGATAATGGGTTAGGTAGATGAATAGATTTTTTGGATAGATAGAAGTATGATAGAGTGCTAATAGATGATAAATAGCTTCCCAATAGATAATAATGGTAATATATTATGGTAGAGATGATAGATGATAGTTCAATAGATAGATGATAGATGATATACAATAGATAGATGTATAAATGATAGTACTATAGTATAGTATATAATATGGATATATATACTACTAGAGAAAGGTGGGATTTTCAATAGTGTGGATGATAGTTTATTCTCCAGAAAGTTCTAAGTACTGCTATGTTCTAAAGGAAGCCACATCCCAACTTGTGTGTCCTGTACCTGTGGAACACTGAAGGACACCATGTATGCTCAGATCTCCCAACTCAACTTTAAGCACACAAGACATGGGGTGAGGCCCAGTGGCCTCACCATCAAGTGCTATTACTTTTTATCTTGAGAATATCTTACTGTAAACTTTATAGAAATGCTACGTAATAATACATCCGCTGAGTGCATAGAAATTCACGTCTAAGTTAAATGCTATACTTGAGTCTTCTGATGAGATGGTTAACACTTGCACAGGTGCCTCACCAGTCTGGAACCTCTTTGATAAAGAACACATGGCTTCACGGCATCACTGCCACCCCACTATTGACATCAGTCTGACTTGTCTTTCTGTTCATGTGCATGTGTGTTTGTTTCATTTTTCAACTTTATGATGACACTGAAGTGACCTACAGAAGAAATGATACTTCACACTTTGAACTTGGACATGTCTCTCTGTATTGTGGACATACACCGAGATGTTAATTTAGAAGGCTGGGCAGCAGAGGTCCTGCCAGTTATGAAGGTGGAATGCCAAAATTCAGTGCATGGACTGTCGGGCTTAGGTGGCCAGACATTATGTATACTAATTCCTCACTTTTTCCTTTCTGAGACAGGTCGTCATAGAGTCCAGTCTGGCCTCAGCTTCTTTATGGAGCTCAGTATGACCTGGCATACTTTGATTGTCTTTCTTCTACCTCTGGGTGCTGGAAATACAAGCACAAATCACCCCATCCAGTTTTATGTCATGTTGTGGAAGATGCTAGACCAATACCCTACCAACTGAGACACACTGCGAACCAACAATGGATTGCAGACTTGAGAAATTTTAAGGTTACGGTGTGTTTCTTGGGACTTGATCGTATTATAGATTAAACTTGTTTTTTGTCCTGAGAAACTGAGGTATTTTGCTAGACACGGAGGTGTGTGCATGCCTGTAATCCCAGAACTGGAGGTGAAGGCAGGGGTTTACGTGTGAGGTCATGTGCAAAGATCAGGACAAGCCTGTATTAGCAGGACCCTGTGCCAACTCCATCTCACTCAAAGAAAGAACTACTTTTCTTCACAGCCAATGAATAAATCTTAAGCCAACCAGCTTTAGAATCAATTACATATAGGAGTGCATAGTCTCACAACCATGTTTCTAGAAAAAGGTTAAACAGAAACCAACTAGATATTTTGGGGAAAGATATTTTAAATGTCCTTTATTTTAAGGGACACAGAAGATTTTAGTGAAGATTGTTTTGTTTTTCCTTACCTCTACTAAATGACCAACCACGACATGGGTGACCATAGCCCATTTTACTAAGGGAATGCTAAAATAAACCAGAATCAGCCTCTAATCCCACAGGGAAATGAATGGAGAATGGGGCTAGTGTTTTATGCCTGTTTCTTATGGGGCCTCACGCGAGCCTGCAGTAAGAATTAGCTGTAGTGATGCTTGCACAGGTAACTTCAGAGCAGTGGGTTTTAGCAACACTACGCTTGTGTTTTCTATAGCTCTCATATTAGGCAGGTCTTCTCAGGTAGATCATACACAGAATTAGATTTATGAGGGCACTTATATGAATATTTAACTAAGTAGGTAATACTAAGTAAATATGAAAAGAAATGTTTCTTTTACATTCACTAATACCAACCCATAATAAGTATATACCCATTAAAGAAAAAAAATAGTAATACCTTCCTGCTGATATAGTATTCTGTTAAAGAAAAGCTCTATTTTTCTCTAAATTATTTTTAAAATATATCTTCCACTTTTATTTCAAAGAAACGTTTATCACCCCATTTTGTACAAAATGCGTCAATGAAGGATGCACAGAGAGATATCACTGTAGGCTTTTCCCTAATGAAGCATATTGTATTGCCGTGACAGTTGCAAGTAAGAGGCCTATAGAACCATGCTGTCTCATAGGAAAGACTGTGTATAATGTTGGTACTAGACCAAAACATTATATATAGAGTTATATCATCTGTAAATAAGGATACTTTGACTATTTGTGTTGCCATCATCTCCTTTAGATGCTCTATTGCTGTGGCTAAGACTTCACATCTACATTGGACAGGTATGGTGAGAGTATCCTTATCTTGGTCCTGGTCTTAGTGGAACTGCATTGAAATTCTTTCCATATAGGATAGTATTGGTCATGGGCTTGCTGTAATTGTCTTAATTATCTTGAGGTATATCCCTTGTCTTCCTAGTCTCTCTAGAAATTTCATTATTCAGGGATGTTGTATTGAATGAGATATTATGTGGCTTCTGCCTTTTCCTTGTTGTTGTTGTTGTTGTTTTGGTGAGTTTTGTTTATTGATGCCCATATGTTGACCCATCTCTGAATCTCTGGGGTGAAGCTAACTGGATCATGGTAGCTCATTTTTTATGTATCTGAAATCAGCTTGCAGGTACTTCATTGAGCGTTTTAGCGTCTATTAAGAATGAGAGCACTTGCTGTATTATATAAATGCTGGGTCGGCAAGCACTGAAACCTAAGAGATTCTGTCCCCAGTCCAAGCCTGCCTTCTTTCACCAAGCCCTGTCCAACTGTGAACACAGGCATGCCTGTGTTCTGATAGCATGCAATGGTCACAGCACACACATGTGTGTTTGATGTACTGGATTCAATAACTTGCTCTCTAACACTACCATGAATTTGCATGTTGCCCTTCACACACAGCAGCAACTGAAGAGACTGGGGAGTGATGAGGGGTAGTTTGGAACCCTGTAATCATGCTCCATTCTGAAACCACAATTTTAATGGCTTTTCTGAACATACAGCATTTCCCACAGTTGTGTGGGAGCTTTATTTGTCTCCACTTATTCAGTGTTTCTGAAACATCTGCATGTGTAACAATGACTGTTTGGAGTAGGGCAGCACACGGCGGTGGCTCTACTCCTGGACATTTCCACGAATCCTTGTCCTTGTAAGCCTCTGCCACACCAAGTCTGGAATCCACCCCTGGCCACTAAGACCTAGCAGAATAACATGGCACAGTATAGGCCCTCATGAATGTCAACTGAGTAAATGTCTTACATGGTGTAAGTACCTTTAAAATTGTAAATCTTGGCGTCACTCATGATTCAAATACATTTTATTAATGGTGTTTGGCAACCGAGGGGAGACTAAAGCCCAGTTGGTAGAGTACGCATCTAAATGCAAAGGTCTGGCTTTGATTCCTAGCACCTCATAAAAGCAGGCAGGGTAACCCGCACCCCGGCTCTCTGCAGGAAGGAAGCAAAAGAGTTGCAAGTGGAAGGCCATGGCCAGCCTTGGCTCTATGAGACCCGTGTACCACAATAATAAAACAACAGAGACTGATATGGGGTTCCAGCTGAAGATCAGAGAAGCAGAGCAACCAGCCACCAGAGAGCCCTCATCTCTACCATGCTCAGACAGAAGGGGTGATCCACCCAACCTCAGACTGCGTCTCCAGACTGCCCTGCTCCTCACCAAATCTCAGACTGCACTGAGCTCCTTACATTCTCTCCAGTGCTGGGATCAAAGGCGTGAGCTCTGTTTCTCTTTTAGACTGATTCACTCTGATGTAGCCCAGGGTGGCCTTGAACTCACAGAGACAGGCCTCTGTCTCTTGAATCCTGGGATTAAAGTTGTGGCCACCACTGCCTGGCCTTTATGGCTGTGGCTAGCTTCGAATTCTGATTTCCAAGTAATTTTATTGAATCATAAACAGGCAATGTTTATTAAATCATAAAAGATACATCATTACAATTCTGTCTCCAAAACATACACACACACACACACACACACACACACACACACACACACACACACACACTACACTATCCTTAGTAACATTGAAAAAAAAAAACTTTACATATGTATCTGCCCACTTTAAAAAGGAGATAAACATAAGTTTGTGGAAGGTGTATGAAAGCAAAGTCTTATGTGATGAAAGGTTCAGGCTCTTTGCTCTCTTTTATTTTTTGGTTTTGTCTCAGACTTGGGGTTTGGAGTCCTCAGTGTTTTCAGACGCTGTCACCAGCTTCGCCTTAAGCCAGAGACTTAATGGTAAAGAGCAACATAGGTGTGACACCGTCACATGGATACCTTGGACCTCCTGGGGATTGTTTCTGAAAAGGGAAGTGAGAGAAAGATCTGACAGCCTGCAAGACCAAGGCTGGCATGAGTGGAGGAGACAGGTACCCGCAGAGCCCCTGCCTGTACCCGGCACAGCGCTGGATCCCTCCATTTCCAGGAGCAGCAAAGTGCACTGAAGATATTTGAGGCATTCCCAGTTTTGACTAGCTAAAAGTGGCTTTGGCCAGCCTGTGCCTGCTCTCTGCTAAAACCACTTTCTGATCCCCTTCCTCTAGATGCAATCTCATGCACTTTCTAGAAGCAATCTCATGCACTTCCTTGGGTTTGATGTTTTAAATTATCCCCAAGACCTTGCAATATTTAATGCATGTATACGTGTCCATGTTCCTAGCACAGATAAGCACATGTAAGTGTAGTTCCACAAACAGATCCAAAGTGTTAAATATTTATCTGGCTAGGGATTAAGCGTAAGAAAGATATGTAACTTGATAGTTTTACTTTGTGTCATGAGCTAATTTTCTCTGAAGCCTTCATTTTGATAAGACTTCTAAGAACCTTTGTGGTCGTTGTTTATCGTTTCTGGAAAGATATTGTCTTGTCTAATGTGTGTGGCATGCAAGAGAGCACTTCATTCACCATTTAAAAGTTAGTTACCGAGTTTGAGTTCCTTACAAATTTAAAGTATCTCAAGTAGTGATCACAATTCACAAGACCGGACAATCTTGCTATTGTACTTTTTTGATAGATTGAATCTGTAGCATAGTTGCCCCTAACTTTAATATTTGACACGCACTCACAGAATCTAGTTCCTGGTAAATGGGCTTCCCTGAACTTGCTGCCATGCATGGTGGCCATAAAGTGCTCAAAATAACCCTTAGTGCAGGCAAAGTGCTCTGAAGCGCATGGCTCTTTCCAGTAAAAACAAGTGCTATTTGAAGCACGCTTGCTCGAACGGGCTGTGTCCGAGAGCACAGAACGGAGTTTCTCTCTCCCCACTCTGTAGCTGGGCCCCACTAAGGGCCCTAACACTCCACCCTTAGTGATCGCAGCTTGTACCTCTGTACTGCTAGTGTGTGTGAGTTACCGGTAGGTGGGATGGAGGTCTGGAGATGGAATCTGTTGATTTATGACTAGAAAATGACCAGAGGTACTGAGGAAACTTGGGAGCACACATCTGGATGCCACAAGTAGAAAGATTCAGCATCAATTTACATCGTGTTGATAACAGGGGGCTCAGGAGAGTGAAGTCTCTCACATGGGAAATGTAGGGGTTATAAAGAGGCTTGCTCACAGTGGGATTCATATGTTTGAGACCAAGCCTTAGTCCGAGGAGAGGGAGGGCTGCCTACAAACTAACAAGACCAGGAAGGAAGTGAATTTCTACTGAGTTACCTCCTCACTGCGTGACATGCTTGCTGCTAGAATATTTATTTTTCCAAACAATGCCTTTCTCAAAACCTCCTCATGCTGTAATATATGCTAATGTGTATTTTGCAAAATCAAGACACTTAAGAAGTGATTGTGACACAATAAAATTCACATAAACACGGGGTAAATTATTTAAGTGGTGAAAAATAATATCTTCTGGCAATTAAGGAGAACACAGAAAGAAGCAAATACCATTCCAGCTCACGCACTTGCTTTGCTATCTTACAGTTATTATTACTGTAGTTATCATCACACAGAGCCCAGATTGTTAGGTACACACTTTCCATCCTGATGGAAAGATGTCCGTTTGCTTTGGCCCTCCTCCCCTTCAGAACACTTAGAGAAAGCATCCCGTGACAGCGTCACGCAGGGCTTCCTCAGAACACACCCTTGAGGTGAGCTTCATCAAGGCAAAGTGCAGTTTACTGTGGTGGCATAGCTTGGGTGTCTCCTAAACGTACGTCTAGCTTCAGATCCCCCCATTTCGGTTGCGTGTATATCCTGAAGCACCCAGAGCGAGATTGGATTCGCTTAGCTGCATCCACACAGCAGAATTGGGTTTTCTCATCTACCACCTTCCCGTGCATGCTTTTCATAGTCCTTGGAACGAAATGGCATATTTGTAAATGTGGCCGTCTCTTCTAGATCTCTTGGAAGTTGTTTGCTGGCTTCCCACAAGCAGAAGTGGGTAACAAGTTATATTAGAACATTACAAGATTAGCCTTTAGGGACTGAGTGAATGGTTTCTGAAGTGCTGCTAAGAAATGAATTGATTCACACATGATCATTTAAAAGTTGAGTCTGTGTTGCAATTCAGTGCTTGAAGCAGGTTGGTCGGGGACGCTAAACTATTTGAGTGTTTCTCATCTGTGGGGGGATAAGTTCCAAGAACCCAGCCGGTACCTGAAAAGCACATTTAGCACTGATGGCTACAGCACTAAGTTTTCCTCTTTGTACACAGTTATGATAAAGCTTATGACATCAGAACACGAAGAGATTGACAGTAATTGCTACTGATAAAATAACACAAGCTTTAAGAATGTATTATGTGCAATAAAAGAAGATAAAGTCTCCTGGAAGATGGAATGCAAACATTAACAGCATGCAAAGCTTCAGAGATGGGCTGACTTCTGCGTGTACCACAAGTAGAAAACTTGCCTACAGTTAGCAAAATATATTTTTGAAGTTAAGACTTAAGCAGTCTGTTTGAAATACATCTACCACATCCCTTACAGATAAACGGTAGGGAAGGCAAAGCTAGCGTGCAGCTTATGTGCTGGCTGGAAGCTTTCTGGGGAGTAGTAGGATTCCTAGCCACTAGCTCACATATTCTGGGCTGCTTCTGATTGATAGCTTGCAGCCCAGGAACAGCTTTAAACTGTCTCACATTGGTGTTTAAGCCATGAGTCATTGCTCCTGATCTATGCACATGATGTTTTAATTTAAGAAATACTGAGTTCTCCTTTAAGAACAGGCTGGAAATAGACAGAATAAAAACCATGGTATGCTTCCTTCACGTTCTATTTACTAGAAAGGATGCTTTCCATGCTATCACTGTGATGGCCAAGCTACAAGGAATAATGGGGAAACCTTGCATGGTTCTTAAATCTTATGAGACATAAGTGCCTTTGCTTTCTTTTCATTGTTTCTTCTCCTCCTTCACATCCTTTGTCCCCTATCTCCTGTCCTTCTCCCTCTCCTACTCTCTTAAATAAATAGAATTCCGTATCTGAAAGCTGGATTCTGGGCCATTTACTTTTGTTGTTTCTGTCAGTCTGTCATGGAGATATGCGGCATCTATTTAAGGGCCAGGAGAGACATTTCACTTAAATGTGTCATCGTTTTCATCTGAATAAGAGATCGACAGACTGACACTATATATAGTTTATCAATAGTTATATATTCATATACATATATATGTATGTAATATTGCTAAGCTTTGTGTGTTTATGGGCCTCTGTCATCTTTAGCTATCACAAACCACAAAGAGAAAAATATAGTGTTACTCTTTAAACTTAGTACCTTTATTCCTACTGAGTGGTACCTGCTACAGTTTGTGGTCAATTAATATTTATCCAATTATTTTTGACTTAAAATGTAGAATTATTTGCCTATCTGCTCAGCCACATATAACCTTCACCTTCTAAATTCTTGTCAATTTGAATCCAAACTTGCTATGCCACTCTTATAAAATGCTCAGCAGAAACCAGAACGCTGGGATCTAAGGACCGCAAACCTAGACATACTACAGATTCGTCAGTTTCCTGCGAGCATGGAGGCAGGAATTCATCATGCCCCATTCTTAGGCAGAGATGCGATTGCTTCTATTAAACAATGCTTTGGCAAGACATCTTCAGTCTGATGAAGAGTTTACAAAGGAAAATAACAAAATAAGCTATTATAAGAATGGAGTTCACTAAAGCAACTCCAGTGCTCCTTCTATCACTGAGGACTTGGGAGATAAATTCCCACTCAGGTGTGTGTCACAAAAGCTTTTGTCATACTTAGAGACAATTATTTTCATCTGGTAGATTTGATGTAACTAGAGGCAACACAAGCAATAGTTCTAGATGGTAGAAATCACGAGGAAGCGTGCTGGACCCTCAGACAGATGGGCCATTCAGTTTGGGGTCTCGCACATAACTGGGTTCTATTCAATCTCACCTCTTCTGTGTGTTCATGGTTTGGGTCTTTTCTTTCTTTCTTTCTTCTTTTTTTTTTTTTGTTGGTTTTTTTTTTTGTTTTGTTTTGTTTTGTTTTAGTTTTGTTTGGGTTTTGGTTTCTCAAGACAGGGTTTCTCTGTGTAGTCTCTGTGTAGCCCTGGCTTTCCTGGAACTCATTCTGTAGACCAGGCTGGCCTTGAACCCTCAGAGCCACCTGCCTCTCTCTGCCGCCTGAGTGCTGGGATTAAAGGCATGTGCCACTACCGCACAGAGGCTGTATTCTCATGCTTCAGTGTGTCTGCTCTTGATGTCTTCCGTTCTCTGTTTCCTTTCCGTTTTTCTATCCCTTCTTCCTAACAACCATTCCATCTTGGTTTTTGTGATGCCCCGTGTCACAGCTACAGTTATTCCAGCCTCAGAAACAGACAAACAACTAAGTCACCCTTCCCACTGTGCATAGCCTCTGTTCATGGCTCTATCACTCCACCCTGCTGACTCAGGCCCGTGTGGGCCACCTTCTCGTCACCTTGAGCACCCTGTTCTGAAGGGGGGCTAGCTGTAATAGACATGATCATTCAGCCTTTCGCTACATTGTTACAACTTTGCTTTGCTAGAAGCATCCTCGGTGCTTCTGGGCTAAGTCCCACAGCTATTTGAGGCGCAAATGTCATTGATAGATTGGATGGCAGTAGGCATTCTGGGTTATATCTGCAGCAGGGCTGTGTGTCACTATGCTGTGTTCTGTTAATAAGCACATTCAATTCCCAAGTTAGCAATGGAAATTCCTGGTGAGGGGCACAATTATGATTATAATTAAATTGATGTAGCTTTATTTCAGATGAGTGTGTTCATCATGCTTGCAAAGCCATGTGTCAAAGCAAATGTATAACTCTCCTTCAGCCGTGGATATGGAGAAGAAAGGCTTCCATACACGTTTCAGCATGAACCCCATCCAGAGCTGCTGGGCAAGGGTTCAGAAATAAGTTCTTAACTTGACCCTGCTTAACAAAACAGCAAGAGTGTGCTACTTTGCAATGCAGTTTTTCACTTGTGGCACGTTTAAAGTGACACTTGGTGATATTTTATAGTGACGTTTTTAGGATGGATAAGACTTTAGGTTTGCATTGCCCTCAGTCCAAGCATTATTGACACCAGAAAACTTTCTCCTTTTATAGACTTAAAAGCTTCTTAACCCAATGCGCTGTATGGCCGCACATCTGCACGCTTGGTATTTTCAAGAAACTAAATATACTGTTAGTTACATTTCCCTTATTAAAAACCTGCAAAGCCATTTCTTTAGTCTTCTGAACTACTGAACTTAATAAGTAGTTACTCTGCTGATTATCTGCTTCCCTTAGTCTCTGTTCTAACTCTCATGGTTACAAACACAATATGAAAATAAGACAAAGTCTGAGACTGGTAAATTGACTCAGTGGATCAACACTTGAACACAAGTATAAGGACCTGAGCTGAAATGCCCAGCACCCAGGTACAAAGCCAGGTGGGGCCTTCTGATGCCTGTAACCGTAGCCCCATGCCAGTGAAGATAGGAAGATGGCTGGGGCATTCTGACCACCAGCGGTGCTCCCGGTCTCCAGGTCTCCAGATTCAACATGGGACATTATCTCAAAGGCATGAAGTATACAGTGTATACAGTGATAGAGCTGGACACTTCTGGCCTCTGCATGTGCAGATGGAAACACACACACACGTGCACACACACACACCATAATCATTGTCTTAGCCACTGGTCTATTGCTGTGAGTTGACAAGCTCACCAAGGCAAGTCTTAGGGAAGATAGCATTTAACTTTAGGCTTTCTTACAGTTTCAGAGGTTTAGTCCATTATCATCATGGCCTGAAGATGATAGAATGCAGACAGGTACTGGAGCAGTAGCTGAAAGTGACATGCTTATCTTAGGCAGAGAAGAAGGCGGGGTGGAGGGAGGAGGAGGGAGGAAGGAGGAAAGGGAGCAATGCTGGGCTTGGCCCACCTCCAGTGACACACCTCCTCCAACAAGGCCACACCTCCTGATCCTTATAATCCCCTCAAACAGTTCCACTCCCCCGGTGATCAGACATTCAGATGCATAAGTATATCAAGGCCATTTCCATCTATCAAGGCCATTTCCATTCAAACACACGCACATACACATGCATGCATGCATGCACGCAGGTACGCATGAGTGCACACACACACACACACACACACACACATACACACACACACACACACACACACACACAAACCATCTGGCACAGTGAAGGATTTCCCACAGCTGCCCTTCAGTTCCAGGGTCTGCTTTCACCACTGAAAGTGCACGCTGTGGTTTAAACATCTACATCTTGGGGTGTAGTTACATAAATTAAGCTGTGACCCTCAACCACTTGTAGGAAGAGACGGAGGGAGTAGTCACAGGAAGAACAGGGGACACCATCCCACCCCAAGGCCGCATCTCTCAGTTGACTTAAATCAAAATGAAAATACCTGACACTGAAAACTTTCAGTTCATTAAAAAAAAAACAAAACAAAACAAAACAAAAAAAAACAAAAAAAACAAAAAAAAACAAAAAAAACAAAAAAACTTCTTCCTTCCCTGGGGCTAGAATTAGTTAAAGTAACACTTTCACACTTCCGTGCTGATTTTGTCTTGTATTTAATGTGAGCGGCAAATTTTTGTTTATTGTGTAATTAGTGAGTTTGTAATGTTTGTTTGTAAACAGTCACAGAACTGATTTTTTTAAAAAAGCAAGCTAGAAGTACATTGACATTTCTTAAAAACTCCCTTTTCTCACAGAAGATGAATGGAGTGGTCCACATTTCAAGAATCTCCCTCCTAGCCATGAAGCTATTTACTTTTCAAAGCTTTTAGTTTTAATACCATGATTGATATTCTACTGATTGCTTTTGCTAATCTTCATATATTTCATTTTGATGAATTTTAATGTGTTTATTTTTATTTATTTTTTAGAGTGGGTGCACAGGTGACACGGTAGTCATGTGTCAGAGGGCAGATCAGAGGGCAGCTTGCTGGTGTTTTTCCTGTCCTACAGTGTGTATTCCAGACATTGAACTCAAGTTCACCAGCCTTAATGGCAAGTGTCTTTGCCTACTGAGGCATCTCACCAGCTGAAATATTTAGTTTCTCAGATTAAAAGTTGAAAGTCTCTGTAAATTACCTGACTGTGTATTTTTTGTTCCTTCCACAAAAGTACCTAGTTCCTAAGGAAGTTGTATAATTTCCCTCAAGTCCACGTAACTGGCAAACCCTCCCAGAGGTAGAGGAGTCTCCTGGGTCCCTTAGTCCCACCTTACAGGGGTTATGTTACTGCTTCTCAAGCTGGGATTATAGTGAACTCTTCATTTCACCATGAAAACAGACAGAATGTACTGAACTCATTAAAAATAGGTTAGTACACATTAAGGCAAATTATCTGTATCATTTATAATATTTTATTTCCTAATTTGTATTAAATATTTGGTTTTTCCCATTCTAATCTGAGGCTAAACCATTGGAAAAGGTTTGTGATAAGTATAAATAAGACTCTAGAAGGTAAATTTTACTTAGCCTAAAATATATTATATTCATAGATATTTTTATGCTTTGGAATCATTGCTATATCCCTACCTAGTGGTCAATTTCTACTCAAAAAACAATTCTGTATTGGTATAACATATTTAAAAGTTCCCTAAGAAGCACTGGGACTTTTGGTCTCTGCCATCTGAAAATCATGCATTCATTAATTATGCATTGAGCTAAAACACATCAAGCCAGTGCTGGCCAAACATGTCTTGTGCCACTTACATCATCATATTTTATGCTTTATAAAATTTCTTGATAACCGATCCATACCCAAACAGTAGTTACCATTCCTGAGAAGAAAAATGCATGTTTTTTTTTTCTTGGCATATCAATGTAGAGGATGTCTTTCAGAAACTATAGAAATATTGCGTGGTGTGACGTAATCCAATGATCGTGAGTGATTGATAGATTGATTGATTTAATGTGCATCTATGTGTTCACACTTGCACGCCCAGTGTGCCTGGTCTCCAGAAGAGGGCATTGGATCCCCAGAACAGGAGTGACAGATGGTTGTGAGTCACCAGTATGGGTGCTGAGAATCTAACCTGGGTCCTTTGGAAGAACAGCCTGTGTTCTTAACCACTGAGCTGTCTCTCCAGCCCTGCTAATGGTGTCTTAAAACTTACAACTCATTATACTATGGTGTCACTGTCCTGGTGTAAACCACGGGAAAACTGTGATGTAATGTTCTAGTCTTCAAATATGGAAATCACCAAATTGGTAATTAGAAAAATAAATATTTTAAATTTTGATTTTCAAAAATTTAAGTTTTTTCTCAGAGATGGAGAGATGTCTCAGAAATTTAAAAGTGCTTTCTGTTTTTGTAGAGGACCAAATTTTGGGTTCCTAGCACCCATGTTAAGCAGCTAGCAACTATTTCTAATTCCTGCTCCAGGGAATCTTGAGGCCTCTTCTGGTATCTATGAGCACCTGTATACATATGTGCATTCGCACATGCACACACACAAACACTCTCTCACACACACACACTCACACACTCGCATACACTCACACACACTCACACACACACAAAAGGAAGTTGTAACCTTTCATTTTCTTCTTTGTATTTCTGCTCCAAAAGAAGAGGAAACAACAACAAACAAAACAATATATTAAATACACCATGTAAATACTAGTAATAATTCTATCTTTGCTTAAATTTGAAAATTCAGTAGATTTGAGTATGCTTGGTAAAGTCAAGGTGGCATATTTTTCTTGTGTGTGTGTGTGTGTGTGTGTGTGTGTGTGTGTGTGTGTATGCTGTGTATTTGTGCACATGTGTGATTTCCTGTTCTGAAGCCCTTCCATCTTTTAGGAATACCTTAGCGAATGCCTAGAGATCTGTAACATTATTTTGTAGATAAACAAATTATCCATGAGTTTCTCCTGTGAAAGTTTAGAATTGACCAGAAGTGATCAAACAGAAAATCATTCACTCTCTTATTTGTCCAAGTACTCTTTTTCATAGCAAAACATGCTTTTAGATAAAAATGTAACCTTTAAAAATAAATACCAAAATTCCCTAAATATTTGTAATGATTTAGACTTTTCATTAAAATGTCTTTACTTAGTTTTGTACCATCGAAACACTTCTTAGTTTTCCCAAAATAAAGGAGTGTTTGGATGACACAGAATGACACCATTTCAGCATTTACTCCAAGCCCCCAGCAACAGACTGATGGGAAAGGAAAGAGTTAGGTATTTAAGGCAATAGGTTTTGATTTACCCCGTCCAAAGGCCACATTTAAACAGTAAAACTTGAGATCTAGGCCTGTCCAGATGTCTCAGTTCTGTGGGTCAGAATGAGGAGCAGGCCCTTGATAAAGTTTGTCAAAGACTAACATGTATCAACACTCTCGTTAGTTGTGGTTCTCACTGAAGATGGAGCTCCTGTGTCAATCAGATAGACCCTTCAGCAGGATTAAGAAGTCTGCGCATCCCACAGCCATGGGTTCCTTTCCTGTAGGACCCTGTACTATTTCATTTCTGTTTGTGTAGAGATGTAAGGTATTGACCAACAAGTCCTAGAAGCGCCCATATGGCTACAATTGCTATTAGAAATCTTGCAAAGGACAGCTTTGTGAGATAGGAAACGTCACAGTAAATGACAGAGAGAAGGATTGGGGGGAGATCAAATACCGCCCCCTCCCCTTGGAATGTTGGAGATTCCAGCTTGGAATGTTGGAGATGCATTAAATATACTTTGTTTTTATCTTAAAGATTTAGATGGAAAGTGTTCAGCTATTAAATCCCAATGTGGCTTTATTTCACACAAGACCTGTGTCACCAGCATTTAGTTTCATTTTCCTTTGGTAATCCTCCTGGCCACAAATGCCAGGAAGGGAGGCAGGAGTGCCTAACTTGCTCATGGTTGAAACTAAACAGGGTGTCTGGTACTTAGGAGGGTCTCTATATTTGCTACATATTAGAAGAGTGACTGGTAATTATATTGATAAGGACTTTTTTGTCTCTTTTCTATTCGTTCATTCATACAGTATTCCATAATATTCCCCAACCTCAAATGCATGAACTTTGTCACTGTCTATATCTGTCCTCAGAGTAAGGGCAGGCATGAGCCTCCTGAACCAAGTTCTAGCCCTGCTGCTGGGGGCCGTTAGGCAGTAAACGAACATTTAATTGAATAGCGTAATTCCTTAGTCACCCTGCTTTCCTTTGTCACATAGAGTATGTAGTGGTCAACTAGATTTTTCAGGTAATCCCAATATGACAATATCAAGTATTTATTTAAAAATTCCAAGTGTAAACTCTTAGCAAGAGAACATAACTGAAAAGTATTGGTTTGGGGAGAATAGCTTAGATCCATCCCTGTGGTAACTCTTGGGGGTTAGTGTAAGCTCATCCAGATGCTTAAGGACGCACACTCATCTATGTACACGTGTGCTTACACAAATGTGCACATATGTATATCCCAGAGAAGAGCCTTACGCACACTCACATGCACACAAATGACTGGCAAACAGTAAGCTGAAATAAACTCTTACTCCCAGGTTGCTTCTGGCCATGGTGTTTTATCGTAGCAATAGAAACCCCAACTAAGACAGAAATAGTGTCGATTACTATAACCATGTATGCACATATGTGTACACACACACACACACACACACACACATACATGTAAATACAGTACTCTCTAAACTATTTACTTGTTACACAGGTAAAACTCTGTCTGGGTCATTTACAAAATCTTTGCATAAGATTGGTCATATTTGCCAGAAAACTGTAATAATCCATCTTTGTGCACTGAAATGCAGGCTGTTATTTTTTTTCCTTGTGATACATTAGTTTGAACTGTGAGGATTTAGCTTCGTGATATGGACTGGAAAGAGCTTTGGATGGGATAGGATTCTCTTACAGGCATACACACTAAACTCACAACTTCTCTCGTATTAGCACATAGTTTTAATTTAAAATGCTCACTCTAAGCAAGATCATCTTTAAATACGTGTCTTCGTACTTTATAAAAACGTATTTGGCCCTCTGCATGTGCTTGGAATGGCCTTGCAGGTCTGAGAAGGGTCTGCGTTACTCTTAGGCAGAGCGGAGTCAGCTGGTTGACTGGGCTCAGATGTTACAGCGCTAAGCACAGTACTTTCCTGCGGTAGTCATTCTTTGGCTTCTATGGCCAGTGTGGTCCCAGCAGAGGTCAAAGAATACACATGTGTCAAAACAGCCCTTGCGAGTCGCCTCAGAAGTGACAGTATTGTAATAGGGAGTTTATGCGAATCACTATTGCATATTTGGAAGCGTTCATCGCCGGAAGTCATTCTGGAAGTTTTCCTTAGGAAGAGGCTGCTGTTGGGGCAGCAGGGCCATACGCACTGGCTGTAAGCTGAGAGTCATTTCGTTCAGCAAGAAGACAAGGTGGCTTGTTGTTGTTGCTTTATTTCAGTGGTGGAATTTACTGAGGCAGATTGTGTTCTCACTGGGCTGTTGTGATTGGAGGCTTCTCACTCTCATCACTGCTCAGTGTCTCTGTCTTGTGTCATCCAGCAGGCATCAGAATCAAGTTCCAAAGTCTGGGGGTGAAGCAGCTTCAACGAGACAGGAATAACCTCGGGAAATAGGATGTGGGCGCCAAGGCTTCATTGAACAGTGATAGGCTGAGAAGCCCACAGGACCTGAAGTTTAGATTATTTTTGGCTCATCTGTGCAGGGATCTTACAACCTATAACCAAAGAAGTGTGACCAGAGATTTATAGCTAACACCCACACCAAATGGCAGGAAAGGTGGAGGGAAAAATCTTAGCTTCTATCACCAGCTTCAGGAAAAGGCATTCTTGCTCCTCATGCCCTCCTTTCCAAAGAAAGAGTCTAATTTAATGCAGGGGCTTAGGCAGGGCAAGAGAAAGTTCCCTTCAGAGGGCTTGACTTGCTTGGGTTGTGTTCTGCGGCCCAGCTGTGCTGAAGGACGGGCCCTCGGCAATCTGGTTATACCTATCTATCCACAGAGTCATGCTGGTTCTCTCTATAGTTGTCAGGCTCCTTCCGGGTCTGATTACCTATGGCTTCTGGAATAAGTCTCCTGACCTTTGTTGTGGATTCAGGCTCTACACGCGCCTCCTTGTTTAGGCTTTTTTTTTTTTTTTTTAAGTGCCAGGCATTGCTGTTCCCCTGCCTTTCACTAATTCTCCCGTTTCACTTCCCGCTTGGAAGGATGCTGACTTCATTCTCTCCCACACACCCTTAGCTTTACTACTTGGAACCAAGAATTTTGCGGGGTGGGGGGAGTTGTTTGTTTGTTTGTTCTTCCTCCTCTGTTGTTTATGACCTCACTTGCTGTCCAAAACTTGTTTAGGAAATGGGAGAAGCCATAATAAAATAAACTATTCTTCTTTAGATGGGCATGTTAAGGCAGATGTGCGGATAAAGTAGTACTGAGTATATTGAGTACAGGGGAGTGACTTGTGAACCAGGCTCAGATTCTAAAATCAGTGTGTCGGGCAGAGTTATGCTTACAAGATCCTTAGGAACCCGCCACGAAGGCGAGCATTGAACTAGCCATAAAGCAAAGCGTTAATGGGTGTCGTTTGGTCAGTCCTGTAACACATCTCATCACGGCACTGTCTTCTGGTTAGGTGAGGCTGTTGATTGTATTTCCTGGTGTATGATAAGTACGAAACGAAACTCTCTCCTGAGAACAAGGAGATGCCTGGTTGTGTGGGGCTTACAGGACCCGAGACTGGAGGAGGGAGCAGCTATCTTATGTCTTGTTTCATGTGTCCACTCATCCACCCTGAACTCATCCACGTGGACAAATAGAATTATCTGCCCTCACACAATTGCCTGTTTTTCCTTTTGTTTTGTTTTAAGGAGTTAAATAATCACATAATGTGATTTCGCTGTAAAAGAATGAAAAGAATTTTTTTTTTGTTTAACTTAAGCGAATAAACTAATGGCTAGTTTCTTACACAATTCAAAACCAGTCTGGGTAGATAAGTTTGATAAGTATAGCAAGAAATTATGTTGTCTTTACATACTTGGGGATAAATCATCTGCTTTGATTACTGATAAATTAATATGCTTTTGAGGATCATTGCATCTATAAAGAACTTGAATTAATTTGAAATGTGAAAACTAAGAAAATGTGGATTGGAAATTGTTTGAGGGAGTGAAGAAAGTACGTGGCTTTGGTTCCCATTTCTTTTATCTTATGGTATTCTCATAGATTTTCCTAGTAATGAAATTCATTAGCTGTAACAAGAGTGCTCCTTTGATGCCTGCATCCATGGACATAATTATGAAACCTGGATAATCTTATTTATCACCTCCCATCCTCTAATTATGGCTAATCCAAAGAATGGTCTTCCCATCACCAAGGATGACCTCTGAGTCCTATGTCAACTTGAGTCCCCTTAGAAAGAAAAGAGTCCTAAGCACTGGGAGAGCGTGCATCTGTCTGCTCAGAACAGGATTTGTTGTTCCTCACAGAGGTCCGAAGCTGCCTTGGGAACGAAAGCGTGGGGCAGAGGTGACAGATTCAAGCCCCGGCAGCCAAACAGAGCGAGAATAACTTAGGAACGAAGTAAGAAGCCGTTTGAGAACTAAGGAAGTCTGGTAGAAACTAAGTGGAAGCAATGGCAGGGCTGGTAGACTTGCATTGTGGCCAGCTAGGACTTTTCTGAAGAGGGGAATGTGAGTGACGATAGGCAGTCAGCCATGGGGTTTGCAGAGGAGACTGCTGCAAATAGCAAGAAGGATGGGGGAGCCGAGACGGGCTGCCGAAATCAGCAACCTGGTGGAGCATGAAAATGGCCACACTGACCAGTGCATGATGGGGAAAACAGTACAGGATGTCCCCGGAGAAATCAACAGGACAGTTTCCTAGAGAACTTAGGCGCCTTTAAAAGGGAGTTAGGTTTCATATTGAAGCCGAATAATCAGGACACCTGGATATCTAAAAAGGAATAGCTCATTCAAAAGAGCTCAGGACAGTTGTTATATATTTTTTTCTGATGATGATGGATACTAGTTGGGGGAACAGTCTGAAACTCCACAGAAGTGGCTTTGAAATATGAACCAAGCTTTCTAAGCCTCTGTTTCCCCTAACATTGATAATTGCAACAGTAGCACCCATCCTGCAGAGTTGCTGGAGACTGAAGGAAACGGAACGGTTATTGTAACTTTACCTTCACATTTGGTCTGTCAAGAAATAGTAAGTATTACTGGTGACACTGTTGTGACATAAGAAGCAAGAAAGAGAACAGTTTCTAAGGTGGGCTACAATGCACAGTCTTGATAAGAGCAGACGTTTAAGACAGGGTGACAAGCTTGCCTCTCTAGACCTGTGTTTCCTGTGGTTTGCGCCTGCAGACATGCCAGGGGTGTTTCCTTGCTGGGAAGCACACTGCGGTTTGCATGTACACACACAGACACACACAGACACAGACACACACACACACACACACACACACACACACACACACACACACACACACACACGGAGAAGGTGGGTCTTTAAGTACTTTGCATTTCCCTGTTAAAACCCTCCTTGAAAAGTCATGGGTTCAGATTACAGATCTACCTCACAGGAGCACACCCAAAACTCCTTTGAGGATTTAAGTGCTTATCTGCTCTTAAATCATGAGATGTTCTTCCCAACTCCCCGACCAGCCAGACCAACACCGGGCTTCACTCCTGCTTCCGAGAAAATGACTCAGAGAACAAACTTAGCGTGGAGTAATGTGATGGGCTGGGTACAGGGAGCAGTTGCTTGGGAGAACGTGGGAGTGGAGGTCTGCCAATCACCTTTGTGTCCTCCCTTCCCAAGGCTGGTTGCTTGGAAAACAACGCCTTAACAGTCTGTCAGGGCTCCATAACGCAGCCTGTGTTTGTGCTTTACCTATCTGTTTAGAATAACTTCCCATGTTCAGTCTTGTGGGAGCCTTTTTGAAGTTAGAATCTTGGTAGACAGCTGAAAAAAAAGAAGTAGGAATGTTATTTGTGCACGCTAGCCTGCCATATTCCAAAAACCTGGCTGAAACTTTCCACATGGGCTAATTCGTTTGTAACTGTCATCAGACTGTAAGGTGGGGGCCGCAAAGGTGGCTCGGTTGTTAAGCACACTGGCCGCTCTGGTGGAGGACCGTGTTCTGGTGTCGGGTGCCTCACAACACCCTGTATTTCCAGTTCTAGAAATGGATGCTCTTTTCTAGGTTCTGTGACGCCTATGCCTACACATGCCCATACGCAAGAAGAAATGACCAATATGTAATATTTAAAAATTTTTGTAAATGTGCACAATGGCCATTTCTTTTATCCCCATTAATTTCTCTAGTTACTACCATTTTTTTCCAGTGATATGGCCCAAATAGAGGCACTGACCTACTTCAGAAGCCACCTAGTTCAGCCCTGCCTCCCGTCAAGTCTACCTGTCACCTCCCAGCTCCACGATTCAGAGGTGACGTGACTGGCTACTGGGTTTTTTCTCTGTAAGGCATTGCTCTGAGGCATCAGCCACCTGCCTGGGGCATCCCCAACGCTCCTTCTTCCTAATACTTAGTGTCTCACAGTCCATTTTAAGCTTAGAGTTAACTTTTATGCAATTATATTAATGCCACCCCCAAATCCCTCCAATGCTTTGTTGTCCCCCGAACCCTCCAACTACTCAAAACTCGACTTATTTTCCATCCTTTTAAAAAGACCAACAAACTCTTTAGTGGATGCCAGGTAAGAACAAGGGAGCTGAACAGAATTAGAAATTAAGCTCTTTGGAATAGACCCTGTTTTACCTTTCATACCACCATTGGGTTAGTGAACAAATTATGCGCACTCACAGATACGAGTGAGAAAATCAAAAGTGAGGGTTTGCTTTTTAGGTGATAAAGATAAAAATTTGAAGCCTTCATCTCAAAGTAAATGGATGTGGTAGGAACCCAGGTGAATTTACGATATTCATTACTGACACAAACTTGTGAGTTACAGATATAATATTAGAGATATTTATCAGAATAATGTTTCTGCTACTTTGGCATTGTGGGCAATATGCATTGCAAGAGCTCAATAAATGAAAATCCGTACAAGTCAAGCCATGAGGACACATAAACATTTCGCCACTATAAATCTGCTTGATACAGGTTTTCACACACGCTCTCAATGTCTGAGTTTCTCCGTGAGGTCTGTTTATTTGACTGTTAAATTACTAGGTTTTAAAATTGTTGTTACTAACAGAATAAAGGGGTTCATTGTGGTATTTTTCTATGTGCTGCTGCTCAAGTCCAGCCTTCTTTTAGCATCCACCTGTGAGAAACAGCTCACGATGCTTGACTTTCTGTCTGGATTCTTTTTCTTACTATGCTATCCTCCGGGCTTGCCGGCACTATGACACATGGCAAGGTCTCTTCGTGTGTAGAAAGGAATAATACAGCATTTAAACACTGGCATGTTTGCATGACAAGGGCCTCTCATAGGCTCAGAAAACTGGACACTAGGGCTCTAGTTGGTGTTGCTGTTGGTAGAGAGTAAGGAACCTTTAGAAATTCACCTTGCTGGAGAAAATGTATCACTGGGCCTGAGGTTGAGATCATAGAACAGTACCCTGCCTCATGGTCTCTCTCTGCTTTCTCCTGCGGTTGAAGACAAGATCTCCCAGCTTCCTGCTCCAGTCACCTGCTGCCATGCGTCCGGATTATTGCAGACTCACTCTAGAACCTTAAACCCAAATAGACCCTTTCTTCCTTAACTTGCCTCTGACCGTGGTGTTTTCTCACAGCTACAGGAAAGTAACTAACACGCACACACTCACACGCACACACTCACAGGCACACACTCACACGCACACACTCACACCACCGTCATCCCCACAACTGTTTGTGTATGATGGGGAGCGAGGCTGCCCCCACCTTGGCTGCATTCTGGCCATTGCTGTGAGGGAGTATGGATTTGTTTAAGAGGTCATGATTCATTTCCTGAGGGTGCACACCCAGAATATTGCATCGCTGGACCACACGGTAGTTCTCTCTTCATTCCTTTTGAAATACCCATATTGTCTTCCGCAGTCAGTGCTCCAAACTGTATCTATGGTGCCCAGGGTTTCTTAGTCACGCCCTTGCCAGTACCTGGAATTGTTGGCAGTAATCATGCTCACAGGGCCTCAGTTAGACCCTCATGGTGGGATTGCATGTCTGTGATGCCAGGGAATGTGGTACAGCGTATACTGTGCTGAGACCTTGTGCTGAGATTGTGTGTGTGAGTGTGTGTGTGAGTGAGTGTTTGCCTGCACACATATATGTATATGTGTCATGCGAGGCCTCAGTGCCTTTAGAGGTCAGAGGAGTGTGAGGAATATAGATATGAGATATGTAGTCATAGATATTTGTGAACCATCATTAGGGGTGCTGGGCTCAACTCAGGTCTTCCCCAAAACATCTCTTACCCCTGAGCCCTGATCTTTGCACACTTCTTTACATGGTTTTATGTTTTCATGCTGTTAATTGCAATGGCTTTTTAGAAAATCTTGCATATAAGGTTTCCTTTGTAGATGTATTTCCAAACTTGTGCGTTACCTTTACTTTCCCCCCCCTATAGCTTCCTTTGCTATTACAAAGCTGTTTTTCTGTTTTATCTTCTGTAATCCTACTCATTTTTGGTTGTTTTTTTTTGTTGTTGTTGTTGTTTTGGTTTGGTTTTTTTGTTTGTTTGTTTTTGAGATTTGGTGTGACTTTGAGGAAAATGAGTCCCAAGGTCAGTGCCAAGGATCTTGTTATGTTTAGATTTCTATACTTTTGTGTTTGTTGTAAGATAAAGATACAATTTTATTCCTTGAGTGTAAAAACCCAGGCTCCTCACCACCTTCTATTGGAGATATCACCTTTATCCCATGGTGGCCTTTGGGTTGTCAAATCTTAGTTGACTGTGTATAATTCAATTTACTTGAGGATTTTATATTTGGTTTCATGTTCTGTATATTTTATGTACAACAAATTGGCAATCATAGTCTTGTAATGTAGTTTTAATTTGGGAAGGGTATTAATTCCAGGTCATTTTTCAAAATTGCTTTGTCTTATTTTCAGCTCTATTTGAATTTAGGTGTTATTCTTCCTATTTATATAAAGAATGCCAATGAGTTTTTTCATTTGCGATTGCAATGTATCCATACATTTCCCCTGTATCTTGGACACCGTAACAATATTAATCTTCCCTTTTACCAGCATAGGGTGACTCTCCATTCACTGTGCCTTATTGAGCTCCCTTCCCCAAACCTTTGCAGTTTAATGGAAGGCTTCACAATCTGTGCTAATCATTTTGGAGATAACTAGCCTCCATGGAAGAGATTAGGTTACCTCTAAGAGATCCGTTCACAGGAGCAGGGGTTAAGACCTGCAACTCTCCCGGCCACTTGCTAGTCCTTCATCTGTCTCCTCGTGTCTGCCATTCTGGTGATTGGCATGGAGTTACTCACTCGGTAATGTCACATGCGTACATACCTCGGAATACCTCTTGCAATCCCATTTCTGTAGTTTGTCCTAAGGTAGGTGTTGAGATTCACTGGGGAAACCCAGGCAGCCTGAGCTTTGATGGAGATACTCACTTTGGCAGTGAGGAGGACGTGCTTCTGGGTAGGCTGGTAGAAACACCCTGAGTTTGGGTGCTACTGTGATAGCCAGGTTTCAGAACTGTCACATTCTTGGTCTACCGAGGTGGTTCAGACAGCTGACTAGTGCAAGTGGTGATTTGGAAAGCCACCGACAGTTAGCTACTGTTCTTTCAAACACGGTTTTGTAGCTCTGGCAGGACCTTGGTTTAACTTACAGCAGGAAAGGAAGAGACACAGGGCGATGCTGGTGTGAAGTGCCCAGCGGAGAGGCAGAGCCCTCATCTACGCATCCCGTACGACACTGTGTTCACCTTTTTGACGGGCATATGTGATAAAGTGGCGTGTAAATGGGACGCGGGGGCAGATAGGACACTGCACCTGGATTGGGATGAAACAGTTGCCCGAATACTGGTCTATTATAGCAGTTTGCAAACCTTGAGTAAACTCAGTCAGCGGTTGTGTAATTGGTTATTCAATCCCAACCCTTGTTCACAGCTCAAAGCCAGGAACACTGAGACACTAAGACCTGTTGCCAATTTGAGTGAATATAGTGACTGTACTCGGCCGGGGCCCTAATGCTGGAGCCAGGCCTCTTCCTGTGGGCCGGTTTCCACCATGTCTGAGGCTGGCTTGGTGACAGTGGGCCTTTTGTTGTGCGAGCCTGGCTGCTGCTCCCCTTCTTTGCAAAAATGTCTAACAGCTACACAAATAAAGAAGATAGGAAAGGGAAGCCAGTGTAGCAGATCTCCGAGGAAGCTGACGCAGGGTCCCAGTTCCCTCCCCGCCCTCCCCGTCCCTGTGTGGGAGGTAGCTGGGGGAGCCGGCTTAAGTAAATTTAGGGAATGATACAGAATCCGCCTCTAGATAACAAGCGGACCTCCGCCGTCCCCCGTGGAACATGATATGTGTTTGAGACATTGTGTGTCTAACTGGGTTCATGAACGTGGGTTCCATGGAAGGCTTCTTTGCCTTCTCTCTTTTCTCTTTGAGGATCTGTGAACAAAGAAGGCTGGTTTTGCTGGGTACCCCACTATGCCTCAAAGATACGGTGTTTACAAACCTGTTATGTATTTAACTTTGCAGAGCAGGCACTGCACCATTCTGGCTGTGGCTGTGCAGACTGGACTCAGGCCAGCAGGCTAAGCACTCCCTGACTAGTCTAGTAAAACTCAGGGGAAAGCGGCAGACTCTGATTCGGATATCTGAGCTGAAGAATGCCCAGTCCTCTAAGACGAAGGGCTTCCTAAAGGGATCGCTACAAGACGTGTCGTATCTGTCAGTGAGATGATGATGGCTGGAGAGGCCCGAGTCCCACTCCTGACCAGGGAGGCTTTTGTGGTGATTCTGTGTCTGCATGCAGGCTGGGACAGGTCACCAAGAGTGTGATCATAAAACACAGCACAGAGCACACAAGTGAAGAAACACGCAGAGATACATTCTGAAACAGGGAATTTAGTAGAGGTAGGTGTGTGTGTGTGTGCGCGTGTGTGCGTGTGTGCATGCGTGTTCAAACCTCTTGATATCTCCCCCTATCTATCTCTCATACACAAAATGTATAAATACACACACACACACACACACACACACACACACACACACACACACACACAACAGAGAGAAAGAGAGAGAGAGGGAGGGAGAGAAAGAGAGAGGGAGGGAGGGAGGGAGGGAGGGAGGGAGGGAGGGAGGGAGAAAGGGAGGGACGGAGGGAGGGAGGAAGGGAGGGAGGGAGAGTAGGGGAGACTTCAACTCTCATCTCAACTCGGCAGCCTTGATCCGTCAAGGTTTTGTTTCAGTTAACTGAATAGCCACCCATTAGAATTTGCTGAGAGCTCCTAACATTTTGACTCAAAGCAAGTCAGAACAGTTTGGAGAACTAGAAGACAGTGACCGGTGGGCAGAAGATGAGGCCAGGGAATGAGTAGGAGGTTGTTCTGATGGCAAGCAAAGACAAAAGGAAAGAAGAAATTGTTGTCATAGAAAATGAATCTTTAAAACGGGACTGGCTATTGTAACGTAAACATAAGAACAGAGGCACAGTTAGCTGGGAGTATGTGAGGGAAGGGCCACAGACATTCCAACAGAAGCCTTTGATGGGGAAATGCGCCCAGCTGTCTCATTATAAGCCTTCCTGGGAACCAAGTCCTGTAAGTGTCATTATGGAGGTGGTGTTATGAAAATTGATTATAATCAAGCTTAATGTATGTAGGTTTAATAAAGGTATTGTACGGTGGCCCTGAGTTTTGTGCTATAATAGGGACTGGCTAGCATCGGCTCAGTCCTATGGCATCTCACCGTGTCGCCATTAAAGGCCTTTACTTCCAGCTGGGAAAATAGGAAGCTGGGTCAGTGAGGAGACGATCACAGACGTAGACCCCAGCCCCGTTACCCTCAAAAAGAACAATACTGTGTGTTCTTAATCTCTCAAATATTTCTCCCAATCACTTTATAATACAGTATGTGCCAAACAGATGTCCCCTCTAAGCCGCTGTCCGTAATTTCTAGACTTTTAGTGTCCAGCTGGAGACCTGGGCTGCTGGTGAGGCCTGGCCACTCCAGATGCCTCGCTAGATTAATGTAGGTAGGAGGCACACATAACGAGATGATCTGGGGTCTGCTGCAGAGAGAACATAGATGGAATCCACGGAGTAGGGATAAAGTGTGTCCTTCTCGCAGATGCACCACTCCCAAGTGTAAAGAGCCTTGGCCTCTCGTCCACATCAGATTAGGCGCTCTTGTTGGGTTCACCCGTCCTTTTGAGCTAAGATGCTCATCTGGTCTTAAATGGGTAATTGCTGACAACTCAATGTTTATTCATTTAAGTCTCCAGGCTGTTTTAAGGTTTTCTTTAATACTTTAAAATGTATGCTCTTGTAAAGCACTAAATGCGTGTGAAGTCTCCCTCACGCACACCTGACCCCTTTCCTTTATTATGAGGACTAGACTTCAAACTCTGCATAACTATTGCGTGGCAGCTGTCCTAAATATTTGTGTGCATAATTGGATCGGACAACACGAGTCCCTAGGTGGCTGTCTTTACTGTTTGTCTCACAGACAAAGGCTAGCTAGATGACCCCTGACTTGTTCCAGGCAGGAAGCAAGGCCAGAAGCTCGCCGCCGTGGGACAGCCCTCCTCTTCCATGCCCCCCCCGCAGTGTCCAAGAGCTCTCAAATGTCCCTCCCGTGTCTCCCCTTTGTCGTCACTTGATGGTATTGACCAATGTTCTTTGAAGGGTAGTCATTTAAGTGCTGCTGGCCCATGGAAACCTATGTCAGTTCCTTCAGAGGAGAGTGGGCCAAGTGTTTTATTTTCTGCCATAAGATGATGCCCAGGGTTAATAACTTGTGGTCCTGCCATCTCCCAGAGGGCTTTGCCTAGAGATCTCTGCATGGGGAGAACTTCCTTTAGTTCCTATTTCTCGGATTTCCTAAGTTACCTCTGTCGTTCTTTGACTGGACTTTGAACATACCCTGTCTCATTTTTCGCCATTCAGGACCGTGGCCTTATTACCTCAGGGCTTTATTTTCTTCTTTGCCATTTACATAAATTCGATACATCTGTTACAGGAGTGGTACATTCTGTTAAAAAAATTTTTTTAATGTGTTTGAGTTTCTAATATGTGGTTACAGAGTTCGCCATCCCTCATTTAAAACATTTAAGCGGAATTTTTTTTTTAATCAATCTACCAGTTGAACACTGAGCTCATGCCCTTCCCCTGTGCAATAGTCAAAAGGCATTGGATCCCTGGCCGTTCTCCATTGTGTCTCCCCTCCAAGTGTCCCATGTCGCGTGGTTGTAAATACACATCCACTGGAAGATGTCTGATATTGTCAGTTCACATTGTCTAATCATTGCTCAAATGGCAATGTGGCACTTGTTTCCTCCTGTCACCTTTGGAAGAGGAGCTCCTTTCAAATCTTACTCACTTCTAACAGGCTTTCAAGTTTCCAAAGTCCTAATGGGATGTTTTCCGTCCATCTTTTCAAATTCTGGTCCGGTGTTTATTTATCAAGATGATTGATGAAAAGTTCAGGTTCCTGGACCTCAACCAAGACACATAAAACCCAACTCTCTGACGGCCTTTAAAAGTTGGCTTTTGGTGGCCCCCTCCCCTGTTACAGAGGCTAGGTCACAGCACCCACTTGGAGTCTATCCCACACTGGCAATATGCTCAGTGCCAAAAGAAAGCAAGGAGTGTGCACTTTGTAGAAGGAATTCACTCACTTTTTTTTTTTTTTTAAATCCATATGCATCATTTAGTTTACTTGACATCGATACTGTACTCAAATTTCTTCTCCATTATGGACAGGATGAGAAATTGTCCCATTTCTTAGAAATGGTGGTCTAGTAGTAGAAGAATTTTATATCATGGATGGGATTGGTAAGTATTAAATTATATAGGAATTCCTAACCAAAAGCATCCTAACCACACTCTTGTTTACTATTCACTGGTTGACCATTTAAAGGGGCCCATTGTCCCTTCATTCTGGATCAGTAGATACAACTCTGGGAAAGTGACTCAGTGACATGGTAGCATTTGGAGAAGAAAAATGTTTGACTTGATCGTCTGGCCATGGCCACGGTCTCACCGTCATACATGAGACTGAGTTGCTTGAGGTGTTGAGGCCACGTCTTAGGTGGCATTCACACTGCTACTGTGGGGTATGACTGGACATTGTTGGATACATGAATACCGGAATACCATGTGAGATTTTTCTGTCTGTGCACTTGTGTGCATGCATGTGTGTGCGTGTGTGTGAATACTATGTGTGAATCATGCAAAAGAGATTCAGCAAATCTATAGATGATGTGTATTATTGTTTTTATAAAGTTTGCATCTCACCCAGAATATACAATGCATTAAAAACAAAGATGATAGTGGTGAGCAAACATTACAGTTTGAGCCTAATGTATGGATAGATGGGTTGCACATGCCTAATTTTAAACCCACCACATTCATCCTTGAGTGCATTTAGGCTCTTGTGATGTTACAGAAGTAAAAACTATGCCTATCTCTTTTGATTTTTTTCTATTTATCTTGTTTTTGTTTCTTTTTGCATTTTCACTTTTTCCATATTTAACTCTTTATCTTGTTCCTTCTTACATGAAAATGACTTTTAAAGAAAATCCTTAATGGATTTTTATGTTCTCATTTATATTTGTCCTGATCTATGTAGTTTGGGTGGGGTCAGAGAATATCACAGTTACCATAAGAGCACACTTTACTTTAGATGGAATCATGTCTAAGTCTGGCAACATTAAATCATACATTGGTAATGGAAGTACTCTATTGTGTCTTCTAAAATTACTGTGCAAATGAGAAATCTAAAATTCTGTGCAGGGTTCTGAGAGCTTCTTCTGCTGGAGCTCGGAGGTTGACCATGATGCTAAGTAGTTGGAGAGTGGTTTCGTGGCTGCCTGTTTCTACTCTGATCTGTGTACGTATCAGAACATGACTGTCTCCCTGAGTTATAACTGGTCTCTTCACTCCACTGTCCAGCTTCCCTAGCAACAGTCTCCAGTTTTCCCGAGCAGTCCTGTCTGTCGTGCCCTGGCAGGCAGCTGGCAGGTGGGGCTTGTGGTCTAGGCTCACATAGGTCACTGTAGAGGAGATTCAGGCCCTTGTACTTCAGCCTCTGTCTGACTTCCTTTAGTTCTCACATCCAAGGATACAACATCCTGTCATATTCCAAATGCTGTGGACTGCTTATCCTAAAGTATGTTAAGTGGTTTTTTTCTATTTAGATGCTTTTTTTTTTTTTTTGTATTTCCTTTCTGTTCTCCTCCAGCCACATTCACAATTTAGAGCAACTGCACAATTATAGAAATGTAATCATGAAAGACAGATTCCAGCATGTTCTAAGTGCCCGGTAAATGAATGGTTGTATGAGTATGCTCTTTGTAGCTGGATGCTCTCATGGATCACAACCCAAACATGTACACCATCTTTATATTCATGGCATCAGTAAATCATGTGATCTACACTTGATCTCTTGATCCTCTAGACTGGGGAGCATCAACCAAGCTTCGCAAATGTATCAAGACCTACCTGATCCCATCTTCAGGAAGCTGCAGAGAGCTTAACTGTTGATGCCTAAGTTTTACCACTGTATGTGCAAGGTATTCTTCTGAGAGGAAAACTCCATTTGTTTTAAATATGTTTGATCCTCAAATACGTTATGCTATAATTCTGCAGTTCTTATGGTATTTTTTCTTTATGGTCCCATCGTGTACACACGATGAAGAAACTATTAAACTGAGCAGTATATACAGAAATGGAAAGCTTTTCTAATTTATCTCTGACCAGATAGTTGTTGGTAGGTGAAGTATAGAAATAATGATGAGAATATTTCAGAAGAAATTTTGGGATTTTTTTTTAGAGAGGGGCTGCTATGTGTGTATGGGCTACATCCTTCCTCCTGGTTTTCTGTCACGTTGAATGGACTTTCTGGCCCTTCCTTCCTTCCTGGTGACTCTGGCTTCCTCCTGCTCTCTAGTCTCTGCCTCCTCGTTGAAACTTAAGTCTGGAACTTGACTCAATCTCCTGCCCACAACACACTTTTTGACACGGTGACTAATTTGGCTGCAAAAATACAGTGTTTATCAACCACATGTTTTGTAAAAGGGCCTCGCTCATACATTTTTATTAAAAGTTAAAATGCTGTTACTCTGTAGAGGTGGGAGGTTGGGGTGAGGTAGCCATGATGGTGGATGGAGTCACAGTGCCATCCACCAAATGAAAGGTACAAGCATTTCTGTTGGTGGGTAGCCCTTTCACCCCTCCCCCACTGACTTCTACAAACCTTCAGATAATGTTGGCAACCTGAGGACCTTTGGAATGACAATTGTCTAGAGAAGATAAGAAACAAAGACTATTTGAGTCTCTTTATCTGTGCTGTTTGACACATTTCATACATTAACCTGCGAATGGGCGCTTTCCCTCCTTCTTATCATTGTGCCTATCTTATCATTACAGAGGATGAAAAATGACAGTTCGCCTCATAGAAGTACACGTGGGAGTAACAAGTACAGTGTAATAATGGCTGAAGGAATAGTTGTGTGTGTGTGTGGATATATGTGTGTGTACGTATGTACACACTGGTTTTGCATGCATATAAGTACAGGAGATTATATATATATACACATATATATATGTGTGTGTGTGTGTGTATGTACAGGAGATTGTATATATATGTATGTATGTATGTATGTATGTGTGTATGTACATGTATTTGTGTGTGCATACATGCATATGTGTATGTATGTGATCATCCATAAGTGTGCCAATATGTATGTATTTCTGCATGCATGTCTCTGTGTATGTATATGTGTGTTTATAAGTGTATTTGTATAAGCATGTATATGTTTCTGTGTATATGACTCTTTGTGCGTGCGTGCACATATAAGTGTGTATGTTCCTGTGTGTATGTGTGTATGGGTAAGAGGTAGCTCTATTTGATAGTTTTAGGCTGACTTGTAGAGCAACACTAGTTAACACTTCCAAGTGATACTAAGTGCCAGCCCTATGTAACCACTTTGCGTGCATTAGTTTTCACAGGGAACTTGAACTTGAGATAAGGGCAGTCATTATTGTCTTTTCAGGTGAGGAGCTTGAAGCAGCAAAAGGGTAAATTACTTGCCAAAGAGCAATAAACCAGGAAGAGATGGAGTCAGGTTTTATGACATTGAATCATTATTTTTCTCTTTACATCTAGTAGTAAAAAGACAAAGAGTTTTTGTACCAGAGGAATGGCTTTCTGCAACCCCTGTTGCAGTGGGTTTTTGATGGGATCTAATAATAAAACAACCACATAGTAATGCCTGCAGGCTACACAAGACAAGCTACCTTTAGTGGGTGTGAGTGAGGTGATTCAATCACTCATCCTTTAAGCCTATTAGTGTTTACATGTGAAGAGAATAGAAAGGAGTAGGTGTCTGTGTCCTAGAACTTGGGAAATGGAAGGAGGAGTATGATCAGAAATTCAGGTCAAATGGACTAAATGAAACCAACCATGCACACACACGCGCACACACATGCACGCGCGTGCACACACACATATTCACATTCGGATACACACTCACACACAGACGTTCACATTCAGATACACACACACATTCACATTCAGATACACACTCACACACACGTATACACATATACACATACACACTCACATATACACATATACACAGACAGACAGACAGACATATACACACACACGCACGCAAGTGGCTAGAGCAGGGGTCCTCAACCTTCCCAATGCTGTGATCCTTTATACAGTTCTTCATGTTGTGGTCGCCTCCAACCATAAAATTATTTTCGTTGCTGCTTCATAACTAAAATTTTACTACTGCTGTGAATCCTAATGTAAATGTTTTTGGAGCTAGAGGTTTGTCAAAGGAGTTGTGACCCACAGGTTGAGAGGTGCTGGTTATGAGCCGTCCCCAAGAACCTCATTTTGGTTCCCAGCAACCTTATCATTGGCAGGACTCACCCCTTGCCTCTAACTCTAGCTCTAGGGGATCCAGTGCCCTCTCCTGACCTCTGCAGATACCTCCACATACATTGCGAGACTCACACAGATACATACACATTAATAAAAATGAAATCTAAAAAACAATCATTCATACACACCAGCCTTCCAAGGAGTAAATAAGAATATAGATAGGTAGAAATTGTGCTACATTAATTGTGACATATTTAATTATGCACTGAAAAACACTCTTCTAAAATGCGATAGGAGGTTGGAAATAATCGAGCCAACTCCAGTTTTGCAGACAGTGCAACAAGAAAGTTAAGCTCCTCACTAGTAACCCACCAGGCCCTGGAACTGATCGGATATTATTATTTGTAAAAGTCACCTTGCCAAAGCCATTTCTTTTTCTATTAGAAACTTCTTAGTAACTTTCAAGTGGGAACAAGCAAGTACTTTGACTATACTAAAAACAAAAGCCTTTCTGGGCCTTCAGTCACTTGAGTATAACTTATTACAAAGATGAAGTGTGTTCTGAGTGCTGTGGAATGTCAGCTGTGATCCCGTGGCTTGTGGTCACCTGTGAAACTCTGTCATATCCTACAGCTCGACACTGGTAGCCCAGCTGTGGGCTCAGGCTTGTGAAGGGCCCTCTGTGCACAGTGCGCACAGGGCTTTTCTTATCTGTAAGAATTATTTCTTGCCCTGTGTTACAAAACAGTTTCCCCCGCTGTTGACTGGACATGAAGATGCTGTCCTCATAGAGTGAATTCTTATTACGTCATTTGTAGGTTTCCCTCAGTCTTCCCCTTCACAAATCTTTGTGGATAACTAATCAGCCACACACTGAATTGGACTCGTTCTGACTTTGTACACTGGTGTCTCTTCTTGAGTTCATGTGGGCTGTCAGGGTGGTACTTGTGAGAGTGAGCAGGACTCAAGTCCCAACAGAGGTTACAGAGTTCGCTGTGACAATTCTAACAGTGTCACCTGCCATCAGCTGATCCTGATGTTGGTGAAGAACATGGGACTAAAATTCCACTCTCAGTTCTGGCAAATGGATCTGTGGGGGTGGGGGAGATGTGGCCAGGATTCACACAACCGGAACTGTTTGCATAGCACATGCATGGTCCTGGGATTGCACCCAGGGATTTATATTACAGCTATGTGCCATGTCGAAGAGAACACGGCTGGGGGTGAGCGGCAGGCCCTGACTTCACATTTAATTAGGTGTATGCATTTCACACAAGTATTTGAAACGTATCTATTGAGTTTCAGGCTATGAATGAAGAGTTTAATCTAGGATGACTTTAAGTCAGACTGAGGAATAACAGTTATCGCCCAACTCCGATTTCCCTGGTAAAATATTTAAATTAATCGGTAACTTCCTTTGCAGTCTATTGGCACCTAAAAATATCTAACTCCTATAGAAAAGTGTTTTGCATCTGTTAGCTGTAAGTTAGATGAGTGTGACAATGGGATGCTTATTTTGGTTTTGGTTTAGTTTTATATCACCAAATCATGTATGTTCAGTCTATAGCTGTAAATTGCTTCTATAACATGTTTATCTAAATGAGAGAGAAAAGCCATTACTAGTTGTAAAATTCAGCTTCTGGATTACCTATTCATGCATTTATTTTATGATTTGAGAAACAACTGGCATATTTGAAATTTAGCTACACACAGAATTCCTTCCCAATTGTGGTGGCCCTCTGTCACACGTGTTCACCAGCCCAAGTCCAAAGCAGTGCAGTTCAGTTGAAGCCACAAAATTAAACAGTGGTAGAACTGCCTGATTCCTGGGGTTTTGTTTAAAAAGTCAAACGTCGTGCACACATACATTTTTACCCCTTCAATTTTTTTTTTTTTTTCCGCTGTGCTCTGCCACAGAAGCTCAAAGGAGATTAAAGCAGAGAAATAGCCTACACACATACAAAACGCAAACCTGAGGTTGTGTGTAAGCTACTGCGCTGGCATGAATGTGGTTTAATTCTTGGCACCGACAGCTTGCTGGAGAATTACAATATGTTGGCGTCGGTCTCCAGGTCTCATTGTTCCAGCCCAGGGAGTCGGTCTTAAGAGGGTTTGGCACCGGCGGGAAAACGGAGAGAGAGTTACAGGGAATGAACAGGCCCTAAAGAGACAGGAGGCTGCCATAACAATGGCTGGCAAGTTCAGGGGTTTCTCTGGCGGGGTTGCCATGGGCAGTGCTGTGAAGAGGTTAATGGAGCCAGGGAGAAAAGGAAAGCCAGCCAGTATGTCTAACGGCCAGGGACGGCAGAGAGGAGAGAGGCGGTTTCATAGACTCGTCTGAACGTGTGGGCAGATGACGGCCGTGTCCCAGGCTCTAATGTTCCCTGGCTCTTTTTTATATTATTATTCTTCTTCACATTTGTTTTATGTTATCTTTAAAGATGCATGTGTTTAGTTTTCTTCTAAAAGAACAAATCCTTGAAGGAAGAGCCCTTGTTTTCATGATCTGTATGTTGTACTTTGGAGTAGCTGAGTGAGGTTGGGCAGAGTCTGAGGACCCTCAGCTACAACAGGGAGCAGAAAAACTCCACATGCTAAGGTGTTATGGCTGATGGCGCTCTTTAAGCTGAGACACTGCCATAGCCATTGCTGACTTTCGATGACTTTATTTGAGGAGATCCTTAGTTTTGAGAGTAATGGTGAAACCCCAGTGCTTAGAGAATGAAGGCCTAAGTGTTTATAATAAGAAATGCATGCCGGGCATGGTGGTGTACACCTACAATCCCATCACTTGGAGGGCAGAGGCGGGCAGATGTCCGCCAGTGGGGGTCAGCCTGGTCTACACAGCGAGACCCTGTCCTACAACAACGATGACAAAACGATCGATCCAACCAACAAACACAACCATGGGCACGAAAGAGCAGAACAGCACTTGTAAAAGCACTGCAGTCACCAAGCTACACTCAAAGCACAGAACTCAGCCCTGTGTCTTCTAAAGAAAAGCTCATTTTTGAAAACATTGCACATTGAGCCACTGTCTTCTTTTTCACATGATAAATAGTGAGTGGTACTTAAGAGCTGTGGTAGACGCCCCTTCATTGGATTCACACTTGAGAGAGCAGGTGGCTGTAAATACTGGGATTTTGCCATTTTGTCTTTTCTGCTTCTAATCACAGACTTTCTTACTGTTCTCCGAGAAGCTGCATCAATGAGGAAGGCACCCGAGGGTCCCTAGCACTGGACACCATTCCCTAGCATCACTGTAGGAACCACCTGTGTGGACATGAGGCCGTGGCAGGATGTGTGCTGTGGGAAGTAACCTTGCCCGCCCTATTTATGTGGCAGAAATTCATGCAGAGAGCTGAAGGTAAAGGGTGGGCATGGAAGGTACAGACCCTACCCTTTGCCAAACAGCTGCTCAGGCTAGCCACTGTCATAGGATGGGTGACAATCGGGCCTGTGCTTTTACTCATGGTCCAGCAATCCTCCTAGTTTATAAGTGTAGAGGGTGATTTAATTGTTCATGCTCACAGGAAGTTTCATAGTGCAAAATCTTATAATTAGATTAAGTTCTGATGCTAATGATAACTGAAAAAAAAAACTACTAGCCTTTTAATCCCATGGTTAATACTCATGCAAACATGTTATTCTGGAAAGTTCAGTCGATTCTTGGAAATTTGTACTGCAGGGGAGTTCAGGGTAGTTCCTGTTAATGTAGAATTCCTCTGCAGAGGAAATGAAGGTGTGTCGTCTGTGTGAGAGCACGTGTGTTTACAACTGAAACCGCAGGCTGTGGCATTTGGATTGAGCGTCACGGTGGGCAAATCCTGTGTCTCCCTAAGCTTTGCTTTCTTAATGGGTGAATATCAATCCTTACGCTCCATGAGAAGTTTGCCATGGCATGCAGAAGGGGCTTTCTCTGTTGCCCTTTCTCGTCCTGTCACTGTGGGTAAGGGACATTAGGAACAAACAAACAAAACCCTACCCAAGACATTACTGTTTCCGGTCACACGTTTCGAAACCCCAGACTGGTCTAATTCTGAATTTTTTGTGACCTCCTTAGAACCTGTAACACGGATATAATTACACATTCTCAGACTTCTGGTGACTGTGGAGCAGACGGAGGTAGAAACAGCACCACAGTCAAAAGACAGAGGGCCACACTCTGCGTGTATATTTGGAGTCTTAGTCATCCCTGGACATGACATCCCCCCAAGTTAGATATATTTCTGATTTTTCCATTTTCACAAACACCCCCACTATCTCCTTCCCTCCTCCCTCCCCTCCCTGCTGTATGCTAAGAGTCAACTTGAACCAGCTATCTAGGAGCCTTATATCTTAACACTTGTTAATAAGGAGGCCAGGAATGTTCTGTAGGTCCCACAAATCTGGCTACTGTTTCTTTAACTCTGCAACTTTAGACAGAAGACGTCTGTTCCTTTATGAGGCAGCCACAGTAGATATTTTGTCTAGCTTCAAGGGAAAGGCATTGCCATGGACCTGGCAGACAATAGCCTTAAAAGTAAAAAGGTCTGTTTCTGGAGCAGGGAGGCTCAGGGGCCATTGTTAGTCTACAGTGGGTTTCTATTGCCACATTCCTGCTTTGCAAAGGTTTGTTAGCTTTTAATGACTGACAGAACTCTCCTGCAAATACCATATTGGCCATGCCCTGTTTACACGCTACTCAAGCAATTTTTTTTTTTTTTTGAGCTCTGAATAAAGAAACAGTGGTGTTTGTTTGACCTACTCTGATAAGGTTTAAGAACTGATTTTTCCAGAGCTCGCTGGGAATGCAGACACACTGAAGTTCCAAGCAGAAACATTTTCAACTCACTTTAGACATCATGGTGCAAGTGGCAACCCTGATGACAACAGTAGTCGGTACAGGGCTCTGATCACAGCACTGCCGTTGTCCTTTCCAAAATCGGATAGAAAAGCAGGGTGCGTTTCAGGAAAGTGTACAAAAGTCCATTAGGGTTTCCCTTCCCTATGGGAAATAGAAACAGGCATTTTGAGACAAAGAGTAACATATTAGCCACATCTCATGAATGGGACATATACATACATACATACATGCATACATACATACATGGGCACAATTAAAAACAAATAGCTAACACCTTTGTCATTTAAATGGCACCACTCGTACTTAACCTCAGACTCACTGAGCCCCCCCCCCCCAGGTCAGACAGCCTCTCTGATTAAGTTAGCAAGTCATCCCTTTCTGTCCCTCCTAGGGGCCAAATAGTCATTGGAACAAACAGAAATGCACACGGCCACCATTGTGCAGACAGCAGCGCTTGCTAGGACCCAAAGAAATAGAGGCACTGCTGTTGTTAGATGAGGCACGGGACACTTACCTTTCAGTAGTGTGAGAACTTTGTTTTCTAACTTAATGCAAGCCTAACTGGAGGGTTGAAATGCATTGTCATTGTGTACCCAGCTAGATGCTGACAGGAACATACAGCTCCATTGTTTGGAACAGAGTCTAATGTGTGCTGGTTTTTATTACAGTTATATTTACTTATAGTTAAGGTTCAGTCCAAAAGAAGAGGGCAGAGCCAGGTGTCTACAAAAACGAACCATGTTCTACAACTCGTGACTTTGCCTCTAAAATGTGCCTGTCCTGGCCCAACATGGGGCGTTTGCAAAAAGCATGATACAAATCTGAAATAAGCAAATAATGTGTTTCCATTAGCAACATTACTCAGTTCACCAGATTTTTGCAATCCTTGGAAAGCTTCTTTTATATCAACCTTTTGTTTGTTTGTTTGTTTGTTTTTTATTTATTTATTTTTGTCAGTGTTCGTTGCGTACTCACAAATCTTGCCACGGTGTGGTGGTTACCACCACACAATGTTACACATATTATGAAGTGCACGGGATTGTAAACACACAGAGAGACATAATTACATGTAGCAGGTTTAAGGGCTAATTCTTTGCCTCTTCCCCCCCCCCGCGCCCCCACGCTCTGCATTTTATCAACATAATTATTTTCTGACTGCAGACTAACACTCTGAAATTGACAAGCATCCATTATAACAAGAATGTGCCCACCAAATTTAAAACAATGAGCTGTGGGCTCACACAAGCCCATTGTCAGAAAGAATTAGTATGGCTTTGTGCTGTAAGGGGAAAAGCTAATGATTTCGAAACAGCAGGTGACCAAACACACTCTTTTTCCCCCTCTCTGTTATCAGTTTGTTGATGAAGTCATTATGAACCGGGGCCAGGACCAGGATGGCCTTATTCTTAGCAGATAGGCCTCCACAAGCCTGCTGCAAATAGTCATGCTGATTTGCTCACATATGTCTGTTTTCTTTTCTTAGATACCCCCAGTATTGAAAAGCTACTCTCAAAAGACTGGAAAGACAAGCTCCTGGCAATGGGGTCAGGGAACTTTGGAGAAATAAAAGGTAGGAAGGATTGCTGCTTTTCATCTAGAATGTTCCGAAATGATGTTGCTATTTATAAGTATTAGTGGTTATGGATTACTTCTGTCCCAGCCCCTCTGCTGCACGTGTGCTCTGGTACAGGCTTTCCTTCTAGCTGGCAATAGATTGAGGCTCTGTCTGGGTCTTCTCCTTGCACTGTCTAGGATCAAGGATGGGGGGGTTTGTTTTCTTAAGAACAAAAGCCCACTCTTTCTATGACTTGCTCTGCTTCGCCTCCTCTTATTTGAATTAGATGATTTATTTCAAAGGTAAGAACATATCAATACCACACTGAGGTTAGAAACAGCATCTCGTAAATTACAACTCACATCCTGTGTCTGAAGTACACATACTCACAACGGACAGCTGGAGCCTGCAGACCAGCAAGGCAGACAGAGTACAGGGATGTTTCAAGTCAGTGTCAGAGACGTTTCTTTTTGGGCTCATTTGAATCAGCAATTACAACTAATAAAAGCTCTCTGAGGACTTCAGAGAGCACTGAATATTTCATATCCCAACAAACTTCCAGTAACAAGGGAGGAGATTTAATTTTCTCATGTAGAAATGGAAGCAGATGATAATTTCGATTACTTTTAAGCCATCGCTTCTCAGAGCACGGGGCAACACAGAGCACCCTGTTCCTGCCAGCAGGGTACTTGTGGTCCTAAATTCTAAAGCAGTGTTAATCTTGGGAATGTCAAGAGGCTCGATCATCAACAACATCACATTTGTTCATGAACTGTGGCGCTTATCTTCAACAGGTGCTAAATGTAATTTCTGAGCACCTACCGATCAATATTAGTATATTAATATTAGTATGTTAGTATCAATACATTGATATCAGTGTGTTGTACATGTCTGAGTAACTTTGTGGTTTTCATATGGAAGTGATGGTCTCTCCTGTGAGATTCTGTCCCATCCAAGTGTCCTAGAGCAAAGCAAAGCATTTGTCTTTGCAGCTCCTTCCTTATTCATGTCTGGCTGTTTGGAAAGTTCCAGAAAAGAAAAAAACATTTGACTGATGATTGGGCTTGTTTGTCCGTCATTTGAGGTTGCACACCTCCTGGCTTTAGAGGGCCGTGAATGGGTAGTAAGAAGAATGAGGGTTTTCAACAAGCTTGATGACCGCCATCTATTTTGGAAGAAAACTTAAAGAACAATTAGCGCGCCTCAGAGCTTGGTAGAGCTTGAGGGGAACACAGAGGGAGGCCTTGACGGAAGACATCAAGCCTTTCACCCCTTTGACGGAGTTTTAACCCATGGCTCCCGTGGCGAAGGACACACAGTTCCTGCCTCCATGGCCCTCAGCCACCACCAAGCGCGGAGCACGCAGGACTGACTGCCTGCTTCAAGCTTGAGCTCACATTCCTCCCTCGCCACACTGGAGAGTCCCGATGGCAACGATGCAGGGCTTAGAGGACAGAGGCTCAGTGCTGTCCTTTCAGCCTGGCCTGGGGGCTCCTTTAAGCTGTTCCAATACAGTCACAAAAAAGTTTCTGTCCTTAATTTTGAGTTTTTGAAGCTTCACATTTGGAGACCAGTTTGGAGTGCAGTTATTGTCTCCTGGTTCTGTTTTCTGTTTTTGTTTTGGTTTGGTTTTTTTCTGTTTCCAGACTAAGCATTTTGAAAGCAACGGTCCATCTGTCTTCTGCGGAGACCTGCTTATTAGGTGCTCACTCAGCTTCCCCCGTGAAGTAGGGAAACAACACTGGGTCACTTTGCCTGCGGACTGTGTGACAGTTGCAATTACAAGTCATTGTTCATAGGTGCAGAGGGTACAATAGGAGATTGCCCCTGGGTAAATGAATTGGGGGGGGCGGTGCCCAGGAATGTGGTTTCTTGCCACCTCAGAAGAAGTCAGAGAACAATGACTGCCTTGTTCCCACAGCTGTTTTATCCCAGGCAGAGGAAGGTGCTAGGCTCACATATTTGTCTACTGTTTCTGGCTGGGGGAGCTCAAGGGCTGGGCTTTGTGGGCTCTTCCAAAATAGGGAAGCATGAATGTGCCGAACGATCGGGTGGCTTGCCAGCGGTCATTTCCAAATAATAGAGTAGAATAGAGCTTTCACGTAGGTGTGGGAGGTGGGTACCAGCTTCACACCATCAACCGCATCTTCTTACACAGTGAAAAGTACCCTGCCCTCCGCTTGTCTCAGCCAGTTTTATTAAAATTTGTATTGACTGGAAAACAAAAGTAATCAGAGAGAGAGAGAGAGAGAGAGAGAGAGAGAGAGAGAGAGAGAGAGAGAGAGAGAGACTTGAGGGGGGAGAAGAGAAGGATGGAGGATGAGAAATGAGAAAGTGTGTGGGGGGAGGGGGACCGGAGAGAAGAGGGGATAGGAATGCTTGTAGATTTAGCACTGTAGCCAAGCCAGGCTTAAATCCTTTCCTCGGTACTTTAAGATGTAACCAATTAATTGTTTTCAAGGTATTTGAACAAATCAGTAGAGTCACAACTTGGAAAAGTTTAGAAAAAGTTTTCTTACTATTTGTATTCATAAAAAAATAAGTGGAATTTTTTTTTCATGTCGGAAGAATAAGCATGATACCTTGGCTGCCCATAAATAACTGTGTTTAAATTCTATCAAGAGACAATATTACTGAAGGTCACTGGCCTCTGAGAGCATAAAGTTACTTGCCTCTTATTTTCACGTTTATTTTATTGTGTATGTGTACATGTGTTCTGCACTCATGCTTCTGTGAGGTCAAGGGAAGAATTTGTAGACATTTCTCTCCTTCCATCAAGAAGGCTCTAAGGCTCAGGCTTCGAAGCAAATGCCTTTACCCACAGAGCAGTGTTGCTGGCCCCCAAAGTTCCCTTTCAAGATGTTAGAGCACTTTGTGTGGTATTGCACCACGTTACACTCTGGCCCTTTGAAGATAGGGCACATTCGGGTTTTAAAGGCGTAGTAGAACGACGCCTCTGTGCACACATGAAATGCACACGGGATCTAGTTTGGGGAAAGCAGTTGCTGCGGTGACAGGCAGCCAGCTTGTGCTATACGCCAAGGGGCTGCCTAAGGAAATGGCTTCTTACCTTCTCCTCAGATATATTGTGTCACTGGCAGCCCTAGAGACTTCCTATGTCATCTGCAGAAGACGCGCTGAGTAGCGGTGGTGACAAGGGCACATTCGAGCTGGCTACCAGTGGTATCCACAGCACTTCAGCTAGCATGGAACTCCATGACACCGAATGTCACTGAATTGGCTTTTCACCTGAGGACAGTGTCTGGGGATCCATGGTGGCTTTGAGTAACTTAACAGATCATTCATTTTTCAGCCAAGCAACCACAAACACTGCATATTACTTGTGCCATGCATGTGTAGACTGTAACAGCCATGTCTGTGTGCAGACATCTCACTTATCTCTTCCACTGCTGCAATGAAGGTGGGACCTTGACTGAGAAGGCTGCTCAGCAGAGCCCAGGACAAGGCCACTGAGGGCATGTTTGACTAGATCCTTCCCACGCAGTACTCACAGGTTCTCCTTTATTAATTAAGCCCCAGGAAATGTTATGTATGTCAGGTAGAGGGCAATGCCAGCTGTGCTTGATAATATAAAAATGTGACGAATTCAAGCCCATATTTTTGCTTTCTCTAGACAGTGGACATGCAAGCAAACACCACACAGCTCTGGGTTCATATCTATAGAACTTTGGGCAATAAAAATGCCTTGGGGATTAGGAATTAAGCACGGGAGTAGAGGCAATACTTGGATTAACATAATCTCTCAGGTGATGTTTGAAATGGACATGCGCATTGAGTATGTACCTTGAAAGAGGTAATTATTCTGTTTAAGTTATATTAGATGACTTGAAAATAAGCAGTCAGAGAATAGAAGTCAGACCCAAGATTGTTTTTCCCCAAGGAAGGACTCTAAGTCCTGGTGAGATAGCTTGGTCAGTTGGGAAAATGCTTGCATTGCAAGGTTGAAGATGAGAGTTCAAATCCCAGACCCACAGTTAAAAACTAAGCTGGACCTGGTGTCTTGCTTGTAATACCAGCACTGGGAGGCAGACAGGTAGACCCCTGGATCTCGAGACAGCTAGCCAATACTTCTGGCAAGTTCTGGGCTATTAAAGAACCCTGTGTCAGAGACAGAGTTGGACCCAACTCAAATTTAAAACACTTCGACAAGAATGTCACCATTTTTATCCACGCGTGCTTGTGTCATTTGGGAAGGTGTCTTAACACCTTTCTTTAAAGGCGCCCTGCATTTGTTTAAACATCAGAAGCATGGCCCTGTGAGGGTGACATTTGAAGGCCCACCCGAAGCTTGGAAGTGTGCAGTGTCAGGGAGCCCGAGAGTGTTGATTTTATGAGAGCTGTTGCACCCAAAGATGTTTCACGAAGAGTCAACCAGAAGTAAGGAGTTACTTCTAAACAAATGTTTATGCTCAGTCTTCTCAGCTCGCTTTCTAGCCTCTGCAGTTGCTTCTAAGTGATGCTCTTCGCATTTTGTTAACGGCATACATTTTAAAATTTCCCGAGTCTGAAGGGAGTCTGACGGTCTGGAGAGGGAAGCAGCTCCATGGTGTCCGTCAAAAGTCAGCGGCCCTGTGCTTTTCTTGCCCAGCCCATCAGCTCCGGCCATCAGCTTGCCTCTGGGTGCACAAGCAAACTTAGGGTTGGGGAGAAGATGCTGCCAGCAGATCTCAGGGGTCCACAATGCAGGGTTTTACACACCGTGTACAGAGTGCATGACATGGGACAGGAAGAGGACTCTGCCACCAGATCTCAGGGGTCCATGAGTGTGGGTTTTTACATGTGTTGTACTGAGAGCAAGACATAGCCTTCTTACTTCAGGTGTGTTAGGAAATACTCAGGTCATATTTTATCTGAGTTTACATTAGAAAAAGAAATAACATCGTTAACCATCGTTATCCAGCCATTTAAAACAATGTGTAAGCTTGAGCGGAATTGAGTTGTAAACTTAAAATAATGATAATGTTGTTTGTATTCTTCCAAGGCTTGTAAAATGTAATCTGGACTGTTGGGTAGTTCAGGCCAACCGCAGATTCCCTTGCTTCATGCTAAGGGGGCATGTGGAAGCCACAGCTGTGAGCAGTCATGTGACCCTAATTCTTCCAGGTACCCAGGGGACATCCGGCTGCGTCTTGTGGTTTCCATTCCCTCATCTGATCATTTAAGGGAAGCCACAGTCAAGTATTTACTGCTTATCACTATATGCTACTTTCTCCCAAAAGTATTGTGATACGCGTCGTATTCCAGCCCGCAGACTGTTAAAAAATAATAACAAACAGAAAGCAATTACTCTTAACCACAAGCTGTAGTTGTGGGCTATACAGCCTGCACCTTCTGCACGATGCCCTGTCTCTCTCGGCATTACAGCAGACAACCTCCAGAGGCTTTACACATTGAGAACACTTATAGACAGACTGTACATGAAGAGCTCCATGAAATCCCAGCCAGAGTAGTCTGTGCCCAGCACTCCCCATACACTTATTCTGGCATCCTTAGTCTGTTCACACATTGGCCTTCTTCATTTAGTATCAGTCCAAATCTTTGAATCAGATGCTAGGGTCAGAGGTGGCTCGGAGGTTAATATCATGGATGTTCTTATAGAGGACCAGGGTGTGACTCCAAGCACTTACATAGTGGCTCACACCTGTAACTCCAGTTCCAAGGAATCGGTCTCTGTTGACATTAGATACACAAGTGGTTCCCAGACATACACGGAGGCCAAATACCCATATAATATATTAAAATGAAATAATAAATATATTAATTAAAAAATTTCATGTTATACAGCTATTGAGTACAATCCAAATACAGCAAATATAAGGGTGATATTTTGAAAAACAGATTTTTACATTTTGACTACATTAAATGGGTGGGGTGGGAGCATCTTGATAGAAGCCATTAAGTTACATTAAATTAAAGGTGAAAAGCAGTGTTTACTGAGGGCTGGGAGCTAGCTCCATACTTGGTCCTGCAAAGCTGCAGACAGCTGTGAGCTGCCCTGTGTGGGTGCTGGGAACTGAAGTCGGCTCCTCTTCAAGAGCAGCCAGTGCTCCTAAGTGCTGGGCCATCTCTCTAACCCCCTTCTAGTCTCTGCCTTTTTATTTCAATCACTTTAAGGGGAACGTGTTAGGACGTATCAAGATCACCTGAAGGATGACCATTGTGGATAGAATTGTGCCCCCTTTCGACTTTCCTTGGGTTGATTTTGTTCATTCAACTAATAGACAGGAGGCGTCCGTGAAGCATGCGTCCATCCTGTAGGTGCCGTCAGTGCAGAGTACACGGGTGCACTGCTGCCTCGCAGTGCCTCTAATCCAGCGTGTAACACAATCCACAGAAAGTCAGTAAGAACGCAACAGATAGTGCACAACGCGGCTTGACAAGAAGCAAGGTGTGATGGCGTCTGTAATGTTAGTGTCGCCAGGAGAGCCGGCCTTCGAGTTCAGTCCTGAGGACCTGAATATTTATTTCTGCACTTATCATCTCTTCCATATAGAGTTAAGTTATGGGCAACCATTTTCTCTGGGTTACCCTGTGCACGGCACTAGCGTTTAGGACTGGGTGAGTGTCACAGGAGCTGTGCTATACATGTGACTCAGTGAAGGGAAGAAGCCCATCCTGAGAAGTAGTTGTGGTCGACCTTAGGCTACAAATATGACAGATATCATGGAGGTTGCCTCCTAGGGATACTGTGGCTCTCCTGGGATACTGTGGCTCTCCTGGGGTACTGTGGCTATCCTGGGATACTGTGGCTCTCCTGGGGTACTGTGGCTCTCCTGGGATACTGTGGCTATCCTGGGATACTGTGGCTATCCTGGGATACTGTGGCTATCCTGGGATACTGTGGCTATCTTAGGGATACTGTGGCTATCCTGGGGTACTGTGGCTATCTTAGGGATACTGTGGCTGTCCTGGGGACACTGTGGCTCTCCTGGGGATACTGTGGCTATCCTGGGATACTGTGGCTATCCTGGGATACTGTGGCTCTCCTGGGATACTGTGGCTATCTTAGGGATACTGTGGCTGTCCTGGGGACACTGTGGCTCTCCTGGGGATACTGTGGCTATCCTGGGGTACTGTGATTATCCTGGGATACTGTGGCTATCCTGGGATACTGTGGCTATCCTGGGATACTGTGGCTATCTTAGGGATACTGTGGCTGTCCTGGGGACACTGTGGCTCTCCTGGGGATACTGTGGCTATCCTGGGGTACTGTGATTATCCTGGGATACTGTGGCTATCCTGGGATACTGTGGCTATCTTAGGGATACTGTGGCTGTCCTGGGGACACTGTGGCTCTCCTGGGGATACTGTGGCTATCCTGGGGTACTGTGATTATCCTGGGGATACTGTGGCTCTCCTGGGGATACTGTGGCTGTCCTGGGGATACTGTGGCTATCCTGGGGATACTGTGGCTCTCCTGGGGACACTGTGGCTCTCTTGGGGACACTGTGGCTCTCCTGGGGAAACTGTGGCTATCCTGGGGTACTGTGATTATCCTGGGGATACTGTGGCTATCCTGGGGACACTGTGGCTCTCCTAGAGATACTGTGGTCATCTTAGTTTATCCAAGTACAGTTTGTGACGTTCCCACATGACATCACCTGCCTAAGGATTGCTTCTCAGGACATAGTCCCAGTGCTGGGCTCTGCTTAACCGTAACCCTCAATTGAATCTGGAAAGCGGAGAGATCTCTAGAGCCATCTGTGAGGTACAAATCATGAGGGACTCGTCTCCATCCTGCATCTTGTGAGGAAAGCAATTGGCTGCAGTGTGAGGGATAGAGACCTGCTCCATGGATGATGTCAAAGAGTGGTGGGTAGAGGAGAAGGCCCTTGAGGAGATGTGTGCTCTGTTCCAGGGTCCATAGGGTCTCCCGTGTTTTTGACAAGGGAGATGACACAGACCAAGGGTGAAGGGGAAACAGCTGGCTTCAGGATAGGCTGTGTCCCTCACTGAGGCAGAGGAGCTAGAGTTGGAGCTCAGTCCTCAGGATCTCCTCTTCGATACTAACAATTACTCTGACCCCCATTGCCTTGGTGGAGCCTGTGTGAGCTTATGGGACCGCCCCGCCTTGGTTACCAGGCAACTGGAAAGAACGAACAGGACGTTCTTGACCTTTCACTCACTAGTGTGAGCATTCACTCCTAGTGTGCTAAAACGGCTTTGCTATAGATAGTGTCTACTCATATAAACCCAGGGTTCCTAGAGGAAAACAGTGCACCACGCGAGGATCGACACTGCCTGAAGTGACCATTTCCCTCAGATCCAGAGCCATGGAGCTTACTCCCTGTGCTTCAGGACAGCCATTGATTCTGGTGTCCAGGCTGTAGCACTGCCTGTCCTTTCAGAGAGCAACCACTGGAGTTTTCCAGGAACTAAGCAACGTTCTTTAGTTGTTGTTGTTCAATATGTATATTACTTAAATTTGAAATTAGCTTGTTTTACATGTCAGTCCAAGTTCCCGCACCCTCCCATCCTCCCCTGCCCCCCTAACTCCTATCCCATCCCCTTTCTGCTCCCCAGGGAGGGTGAGGCCTTCCATGGGGAGTCTTCAAAGTCTGTCACATCATTTGGAGCAGGTCACAGGCCCTCCCCCATGTGTCTAGGCTGAGAGAGTGTTCCTCTATGTGGGAAGGGCTCCCAGAGTCCACTCATACTAGGGGTAAACACCGATGCACTAATCCCAGAGTCCACTCATTCACTAGGGGTAAACACCGATGCACTAATCCCAGAGTCCACTCATTCACTAGGGGTAAACACCGATGCACTAATCCCAGAGTCCACTCATTCACTAGGGGTAAACACCGATGCACTAATCCCAGAGTCCACTCATTCACTAGGGGTAAACACCGATGCACTAATCCCAGAGTTCACTCATTCACTAGGGGTAAACACCGATGCACTGAGTTTAGGATGTTGTTTAACTCTTCACAAGCCTCTTCTTGCTCTGTGAGCCCTCCTTATGCCCTGGGCGATCACTATGAGGAACAGGGGGATTTGGAAGTGCAGACTTCGAGGCTCTCCCTTTGTTTTAGTGTAGAAGTTTCATAGAAACTGAGGTCCCTGCAGAAAGTTTACCCTCGTAGTTAAATGCCCAGAAGCCCACACTGGAATCCTATGGAGCACCTATGAAATAAAAGGCCCTCGTCTTTGTCCTTGTTACACACAGTGGCTGAATATGAGTGGAGTCCAAAGTGAGGGTGGGTATTCTTTATGCAAGGCTCAAGTGTTTGTTGTCTGTCAGGCACTTATCATTTGCTTTGCTTATAGTGGAAGTTGCTGTGAGGAGCTCAGGGATGATCTGGACACACGGAGAGTAGGTGTAGGCTTGTTCATCGGGGAGCTGGAGAAGTAGTGAGGGGCTGGGGTGTGGCTCCTTGGGAGAGCATGACTGTGCATAGCCAAGGCCCCACATTCCATACTTAGCATCAGAGAGAAGAAAGAAAGGCATGCTGGAGTAGGCCCGAGGTTTGCAAAATTAGAATCAAATGTAAAAGTCACACATTTTATTTTAAATGTGAAATATGTTTTATCTACATAGTTTAGTGATGGTCCAAGAAGTTTTGTTAATCTTTCCTGTCTCATCACCAAATGCTGTATTTTTTCATTCCCCAGTGCTAGATATCGTTCTATACTAATGGACTTGTGCCTCCCTGGCTCCTAAATTATATGGCTGCATATTGGGGTGAGATATATTTTCCAAAAGTACAAAACAAAACCAAAACAAAAAACAACTGTAGAAATTTACCAAAGAAGTAAAGTTTAAAATAACATATAATTCCATCACCTACAATGGTTACTTCAGGTGCATTGGTACATTAGCTTTCCATCTTTGTCCCTTTACTGTAGACATGTACATGTTAAAATCAAGAAATATTATAAGACGGGGCTGAGAAAGGGATCAGTGCGTAAAGTAGTGGCTGTTCCACAAGTTCGAGGGCCTGAATTTGGGTGCCCAGAACGCAATATAAAAATCCAGGTATAACACCACATACCACGTCCCTGTAATCCCATTCCTGGGGCAACGGAGACAGGAGGATCCCTAGGACTTTCTGGTCAGCAGTCCAGGTGGATTTCTAAGTTCTAGGTACTGTTGTTGATCTGATTGATTAGAACCAAAAGGCATCCAAGGTTAGACTTTGTCTTCCACTTCTGCATACATGCACACATATATGCAGACACACATACATGTGTAGAGTACCTGTGGGACACACACATGTATTCACACACACACATGTACATATATATATATATATATATATATATATATACATATATATACACACACACACACACACACATACACACACACACCTGCACATATACACATAGAAATGATAAGTGGTAATTAAATATCACAGATAACGATTCTTAGAGATACATTAAAGACTGTATTTATTTATTTATTTTTTGCCTCCTTTTCAAGAGGGGCCTGAGAATAAGTCACTCACTGTAGCTACTTTTCCTTCAGCGATGTGATTTTTCTCACAAACTTGTAGGGAGGGATCCAGTTGAGGCAGAGTAGATCTTCCTCGTTATGTATGCAGGTGGCAAATGCATCATTACATCAGTAGTTGGTGCCTCCTGTTTGGAGTGAACAGTGCCATTAAAGAGTGTGTCCTGCCCTACTGTTAGATAGCTCTTTACCATAGGGGTCTTGTCTATCACTTGCGTTCTAGAACAATTCAGCTCCTCCCATTTGTGTATCAGTGTGTAGCACACGTTACTGAACCATCAAATATCGATCCTCACTTAAGATGTTGAGCCACTTTAAATATCTGGGCCATGCCCTTCCTTGAAACGATCACCACGACTTGTCAGTTTATAGACCCAAGTGTGATTTTGGGGGAACTAAGGTGATACTCATCTGCCAATCAGATTTTACCACTCAGTGGGAGCCTGCTGTGCTTGTAGACTTGAATCTTTGCTTGTCAATGGCATTCTGATTTTTAAAATATCTCAAGATGATCTCAGACTTAGTTGGCTATGCCGTAGGATTCCCTCCTTGTTTATGGCCCTGGGGACAAAACCAGGGCCACAGTCGTTATCATTTGTGCTCTTCCAGTGAACTATTCTCTAGGAGCCTGGGCGTTTGCCCTATATTAATATGGAATTTCTCATGCTGAGTCTTCCTGGTGGGTAGGAGTGTCGCTGGTCTTCCAGAGGACACAGCTCAGTTCCTATCACCCATATCAGTGGCTCACAACCTCATGGATCCAGAACTCTGATTACTGGGGCAGCTGCACACATGTGCCTATCTCTCACACAGGCACATAGATAATAAAACAAATCTTATTGAAAAATGAAAGGTGGATCCTATCTGTGACAATGCCTTGATCTCATCATAATTCAGCTATTATTTTTTATTTCCCCGAGTTTGTCTTTCTTGTTTCGTTAGGACAAAAAGTAAAGATCAGGAATTCTGTCTTGGGCATCTATTTATCTCCTGCAGGCCCGTCATAGGACCCAAGAATCAAAGATGTTCACCACCAATTTGTAATTTACTCATGAAAGACAGAAAAGCTACAGATCATTTATTATAAAACTGACAGAATGTCTGCTGAGTCTGGCACATTCTGCTTGTATGTGCATGTGCGTGTGGACACATACATGTGAGTTGGTACATGTACACAAGGGTGCTTGTTTTGTGAAGACGAGAGATTGGTCCCTGATGTCCTTCTCTCTTCAGATCACGTTTATGACTTGGTTTCTCCCTGAACCTGGAGCTTACTGAGTGGCTAGGGTGTTGTTCACAAAGAAGTCCCGGATCCTCCTGTCTCCATCTCCTCAGTAACTTTGACTCCCGTGCTGACATTTTGGCGAGGAGCTGAGGTACTCTCGGGTGCTGAGAGTGAGCACGTTATTAACTGAGCCTTCTCCTTGGCCAGGTTCTGGTATTTTTGATAAGCAAATAGCAATTGCTTTTCAATGCGGAAGGAATTCTGAGAGAAGGTAGGTGTGTGCGTGCCTTCCCTGTCACCTCCAAACCTGTAGCAAGAGTACTGTTCACTGAAACATGGCTGCCTTCTCCCTTCGTCTGTATCTTACTGTCGTGTTCCTCTCAGGGACTCCGGAGAGCCTTGCTGAGAAGGAACGGCAGCTCATGGGGATGATCAACCAGCTCACCAGTCTGCGGGAGCAGCTCCTGGCTGCCCACGATGAGCAGAAGAAACTAGCTGCCTCGCAGATAGAGAAGCAGCGCCAGCAGATGGAATTGGCCAAGCAACAGCAAGAGCAGGTGAGGGAGGCTGGGGACCTGGGGGACCTCAGCCAGCAGGTGAGGGAGACTGGGGACTGGGGGGACCCTCAGCCAGCAGGTGAGGGAGACTGGGGACTGGGGGGACCCTCAGCCAGCCGCCCTCTCTTCTTGGTAAATACTGTTTGCAGTAGAGGAAGACATGCAACATTCCCTCCCATTCCCAGCCCCTAGAAAGTAAAGGAAAAGGCAGAAGGCAAACACACACCCTCCCAGCCATGCTTAAGGACTGTGTAACTACTTCGGTTGAACCATAGAAGTGGGATGGGCTGACCATCTTACCTCTGAAAACCTGACCAGAAATGCCTGAGATGCTCCCAACCCCCAAACGTACCTGTTAGCACCAGCATGATGCCATCTGGAAAAGCTGGCAGCTAGACTCATAGACAGGGTCCCAGTTAAAGATCAGGAGCACAAAACACACTGTGTACAATTATCTTCAAGACGTGGACACAGGATGTTTATGACATATACTTGATTGTCATTTTAGACTTAGTTCACAAAGATATCTTAGTGTGTGTGCACAGACATTCAAAACCCAGCAACAACAACCGAAACAAAGCAAAGCCCACCGACATCCAAATGCTTTTCGTCCCTAAGCGTTCCTCATAAAAATATGTCTCAACCTTTAATTGTGGTTTTGCTAAGGAGGTGAAGGCAATCCCGGGGGCGTGTTGTCCTCTACTGTTGACACAACCATTGTGATTGTGAACTTAGCACAACTGTGGTTACGCAAATGGTCCCTGGGAACAATCAGTTATGGATGCATGAGGGACTAGTGGGCCCCACCTCCTGCTGCTGAACTGTTGACTATTGATAGATTCTGGGAGAGGGGGGAGTCATTGTCTTCACGTGTGTACTAGCAGTTGCGGCTACCTGGCTCTAATAGACAGCGTTGAGCCTGTAGCCAGACAGACAGTCCTCCTCCTCCTCCTCCTCCTCCTCCTCCTCCTCCTCCTCCTCCTCCTCCTCCTCCTCCTCCTCCTCCTCCTCCTCGCTTTGATATGTCTCCCTGTGTAGCCCAGGATGTCCTGTATTGTTAGCCCTTTTGTCTCAACTGCCTGAATGCTGGGATTGCAAAGATACACCACTGTATCCGTTATACTTTAATTTTGGTGAAATGCCTTAACACTTTCCTTTAAGTGTATGTGTACTGCTATTGGATACATCTGTAATCTTGCTTTAGCCCTGTGGAAAGCTCTGACAACTCCAGTGACTGTAATAGGCCAGCTCTGTCCTTGAATTTCCAATGCCATCAGCCAAGTCACACTGCCGCCCAGATGAGGGACCCTTCTGCAGATGTCCCCCTGCTTTCTTTGGAGGGCCCGAGGGCAGCTCATCCTTTCGAATAGAAATGGGTTTCTCTGCTCATTCCATCATCCAATCTGTACCATCTGTGAGTGTCATCAGTAGATTCTAGAATGTTTTCTTGATTCTCAAGATCTCTGGCATTCTTCTTGGGACCTTAGAAACTAGTCCTGAGATCTTTCCTGAGCAGTCGTCAGAGGTAGAGATGCCAGGCACCGCTGTCTCCTCAGCCTGATGAGGGCACTCAGAAGAGGCACAGGTCAGGACTCACTCGGGCTCCCAGGATGCCTCTCTGAAGCAGCCATAGCCCCCACCCCCCGCTGCGTTCCTTCACAGGTCCTCTTCAATCCCAAGGCTGGGGTCAGGAGCTCTGGAGTCCGCTTGGCCTATAAAGTGTTCAGCTCCTGTGTGTGAGCGCCTGAGTCCAGTCTCAGGTGTGGGGATGCTTGCATGTACTCCCAGAGTTGAGACAGGTAATTCCCTGAGGCCCACTGGTCAGTCAGCCTAGTCTACTTGGCACATTCCAGAACACTGAAAGATCTTTTTTCAGAAATAAGGTAGAGAGAATTTGAGGAAAGACAACCAATATTGTACTGACCTATACTTACAGAGAGAGAGAGAGAGAGAGAGAGAAAGAGAGAGAGAGAGAGAGAGAGAGAGAGAGAGAGAGAGAGAGAGAGAGAGAGAAGATAGAGACAGGGAAGGAAGGAGGGGGGAGTGTGGGAGGGAGAGAAGGATAGGGTGGGAGGGAAAGAAGGAAAGATGAAGTCGAACTCCTTTATTTTGACCCAACTTTCCCTGTAGTTCCTGATCCCTCAGCATGTGCTAATTGACACAGCCCTTACATACATTGGAGAATATTTACTCATCATCTCAGCCTTCCCACTATGCTCTGAGTTCTAGTCCATGGCTATACTCACAACAAAGCTAAATCAATCAGGTCCCAATCTAGACATTAGAAGTTGAGAAGGATGTAAAACCCCCTGTAGTGGGATACAGGTCATTTGTACGAGCGTTGAGAAATACAAAGCTTGGGATTGCAAGTGAGGGTCCAGATGCAGTCCAGCCTTGTTAAAGCTGCTGCCAAGGGAGACTGACTGAGTAAGACTTGAGCAGAGACCCATAGAAGGTGAGGGAGCAAGCTACATGACCACCCAGCCAGGGGGTCCCAAAGGAGGTCATAGCAAGTGCAAAGGCTCAGATGAGGAATTGCCCTGGGAAGTAGGAAGCATTCTCAGTGTGTTCAGGAGGGAGATAGAAGTATGGCAAAGCGGAGAGACGGGCTATAGGATAAGATGAAAGGGGAAAAGCAGGAGACTAAACTCTGTGTGCTCAGTCACGATGTGGTGGCTGCCTTGTATTCTTGAGTGGGGCAGAAGGGTTTAGAAAAGATGAATAGCATGGCATGCTATGTCTTTAAAAATATATCTGTGGACACTAGCTTATAATAGACTGAGGGAAGAAAGGGCAGAAACCAAAGAACAACAAATAAGAGGTTGTTACATCCATCTAGCTTAGAGTGTGGCTTAGAAGAGGAGCCAGGAGGGAAGCAGAAATGGTAACGTTCTTGACGGATTCTTGTGGTATCTCTGAAAGGAGCTAGGTGTCAAATGAAGTAATGCTGTGTGAGAGACAATAAGCAAACTTTGGCAAGTAAGTAATCTTAAAAAAAATCTCTTTCCCTACCTTTCTCAGAAGAAAGGAAATGCTATTTTTTTATGCTCTAGCAATGAGCGCCATAGGGTAGCAGATCTGTTCTGTAGCCATGAAGGGATAACGTAGTCTGTTATGCAATCACAGAGACACGGCCCTCCACTTTTCCTTCCATCTTTAACTTCCCAATAAAGAAGTCAAAGGAAGTATGTATGTAATATGATGGCGGGAGAACCCAGGATTCCTAGGAGGAATAAGATGCAGTGTTACCCAGTACAGTGGTAAGCTTCGTGAGCTGGGAGGTTGTTCCTCCGGGTTCCGCTAGATTGCACAGTTTTCTTAGGTCTCATCTGCACACCTCCTGCTCTTAGCAAATAGGCACTCATCTTGGCAACTGTGCACAAATCATGCACACGGTATATCTTCACTGCGTTCTTGGGCGTTTCCTATGAATAAGAAGTAATCAAAGCGTGGGGTGCAATACTGAGGTCACATAGAGGGGGTTGAATGCATGTGGGCAGGTGTCACTGCTCTTCCCTGAGGGGGGACCCCCCCCAAGGAAATCATACACAGGTCTAAATCTCAGCTAACCTTAGCCTTGTTGAAGTTGGGACATCCCTGAGTATGGGTATGCATGGATGGGTCTGAGGCTTGAGACAAAAGTTCTGGTCGTGAGAATGAACACAGAGCCAGTTGGCACACGTTTGAAAGTAGACCAGGGGTGGTAAGAAGATTGTTATGGTAAGCCATTGAAGACTCCCTCATTTAATTTGATGTAGACTCAAAAGAGACTGTCAGGTCATAGAGCCAAGAGAAAAAGTTCAAGCATCAGAGGGTGGGCCTCTGGTGAGATTGAGAGGGTGGGGACCATCACACATTCTGAATGGGAGACAGAGAAGTGACTGCTAGACCCTGGGAGAGGTTGTAAGAATGTGTGAAGGACTCTGTGGGAGGCCCAAATGAGAACATCACCTACACCAAACCAAACCACCAAAGCTTCATCGAGGAATCTAGTGACTTTGATACCTTGGGCCGCTAGGAACTTTCATCAAGGCACTTTGTTTTTAGATTGACAGTGTCACTGGAGGGGCCTGTAGATATGTCACTGTGGAGAATAGTAATTGAAAAGCTCCCATGTCTTACTGTGATGGAGGTATTGTTTCCTTCCAAGGAGGTGCAGGTGGTCACTGAGATGAAATGTCTTGTTTGACCTTCCTTAAGGATGACCTGCAGATAGTTCAGCTCATGGAGGAGCGATGTCTGCGTCTTCTCAGCCAGCATCACATCCAACTTTGATGGGTAGAAGGTCGGGCTTCCCCACCCTGGGTCTTACTGTGTTGTCAGTGTTCTCTGTTTCTCCACAGATCGCGAGGCAGCAGCAGCAGCTTCTGCAGCAACAACACAAAATCAACTTGCTTCAGCAACAGATCCAGGTCAGAAATCAGCATTTCAGCATCCTTCTTTTTAAAGGCAGACTGTGCTTTCTTGGTCTTGTATGATTTAATGGAAATTAACCCAGAGCTGGCAGTACTTTTTGACCTTATTCTCTATATGCTGTCTGTGTGATGCAACATTCCAGTGGTGACTCTGTCACAGGCGGTACCTCGTCAGATAGCACCCATCAGAGCAGGCCACCAGCAACTTTTACCTTATACCTAGAAGGGATCGTTATAGGGTAAGGTTTCACTCCTTTGTGCTTCAAGGTTGGAAGATGAGCCTGAAAACACTTCTAATGGGGTAGATACAAGGGCACAGCAGAAGGTGCAGCTGGGTGTTGGTTAGAAACACAGAGAGAGGTTCTCTTGGCAGCTGCTTGTAATCAAAGTGAGGCATGGAGAAGGTAATGAATCCGGGCTGCCTGGGGAAATCAAGGCCATTTTGATTCTATGAAAATCCACAGAGTTAAAGGACATTGATAAGGGAGACACCTGCCGTGCTAGTAAATGATGAAATTAATTATCAGAGGAGACTTCTTCTCTAATGTGTACTGAGGACATGGACTTTGGCGATGCTTTCCTCTCCATTTTGAAGCCCCATTTCCTGGTAGCACTTGGAGATGCAAAGTTTAAATGACGCTATCAGGAAAGAGTGTGGCATAGGAATCTAGCGGGGTGTGGGGTATACTCAACATCATTCCACCGTTCTTTAGGCTGAGGCAAGATGCCCAAGGGTTCCAGGCTTGCTTGGGTTACATGAGACCCTGTCTCAAAAAATAAAATGGCAATAGCCATGAACTTTCAGAGTGTCAGGACACACAGTATCTCCTGGGTACCTAACTCCTGCCATCAAAGAACGGGATATAAGGGGCTCTGACTTCACGTGATATCTGTCTGGAGTAACAGTTCAGTGCAGGATTACATTATTTTGTTCATATTTGGGTAGAAATTCATCATTCTCTTGAACTTTTCTCTTGGGGATATAATATTTTATACTGTAAGTACTATAGAAGCAGAGTAGAAACTATTTCATTCAGCTTATCGTTGTGGCTTTCATTTATTTACTAACCAATTTCTTCCACTTTATCTGACTGGGTCCACTACTGTGACCTTAACCTAGCATGGGTGGACCAGTGTTTATTCTTCCCCAGTCCATCCAAGGCAAGAACTTCCCATGGCTTAAACTGCATTTGCTATCTAAAAGTTCTTATCTAACATTCTGATCTCTGTCTCCGTTGCTTTAAAATGCAGCTGCAACACCATGTAGAAACCGATACACCAACAGGCATTATTCCTCTCATTGTACGCTCTGAGCTGATCTGAACCATTGTTGTTGCTTGCAGCCTCACAAAGCAATGAGTTCCAGTTTCTACGCTAGGGAACATTGAGCTGAATAGTTGTCTTAGCCGCAATTAGGTTGCCCCGAAACTCTTTGTTTTAGTTATTAAAGGCATGCAACTGGTCTACCTAGCAAGAAAGCATTTGCCATTCTCCATGGGTGAGACAGCTCTACCCAGTGGAGTAGACTGACTTTGAAGGTGTACAGCTAGATAGTGTCACACAGGACTGGCATGTCACATGACAAAATGGTGACGTGTTCAGTGTTTTTGTTTGTTTGTTTTTAGTGTGGTCTCTCTGAAGGTACGGTTCATTTAGGCATCTCTTTTTCTCCATCTGAAATGTATCTTTCAATTAAAGGAAATGGGTGCATTTTTACATTTATGCACAAACGTCCACATTAAAATCACTCTTGACCTGTGAATTTTATCTTCCCCCGCCATTCGTGAACAGAATGGAGGTAAGTTATACTCTGGAGTTGCTTGTTTTGAGGGGAAACCCTACACAGATTTGCAAATGAAATGGTTTCCTTGAATGACGCAGGGTCAGCTCTTTGTGAAATAAATAACTTTATG
>JANBXA010000735.1:48577500-48650000 GCA_030556225.1 Cricetiscus sungorus | reverse complement strand
TGCCCCAACCTGACTTTGTTGCAATGTGTTTACATGACATTTTGAAAGAAATATTTTACTCTCTGTCTCAGTAGTTTAGGTGTCTCTCTGTTCAACTTGATTCCATACCCCAACGCCTGCCTAGCTTATTCAAAAAGACACCTCATATCTCAATTTTCCAAAACACAGCCATTAATTATCCCCTAAAAATCCATTCTTTGCTAGTTTGATCATTGCTGAATATAGTATCACTTGTCACTCGATTTGGTCCAAACCCCAGGACACACCCTGGTTCTCACTTTCCTGTAACTCACACTGAGTCCATTAGTCCTGGTTTACCTTCAGAACCTACCAACCCACCAGCTACCTGCACTGGTTTTCAATGTACATCGCCAACATCTCCCATTGAGCTAATTGCACCAGCTCTCTCCATCCATCACAAAGCCTTTTCCTCACACCCAGTATTGGCTACTTGTGATTACCCTTGCCAGATAACCTACAGAAATCAAGAATGAAGGTTTTATTTGAATGCATGGGTTCAAAGAGTTCATTCATGGGCAGAACATCAGGGTAGCAGGAGTGTGCAATGGTGGCTGAACTTCTTGTTAGACAGAAACAGAAAAAAAAAAAGGAGATCTAGGAAGGACCTAGATCAGGTACCATACTAAAGAGATGCCTCAGTGACATATTTCCTCTAACCAGGCCCCACCAACCTATGTCACCAACAGACAATGGATGCTTCAAGATAACACTCTGCTGCCAAGGGCATCACCCCTGTGATGTGACTCTGGAAATAATGTTGACACCCTGTGCACGTATCTCTGACCCCTCACGCCTCCCTTTACTGATTAAATTGACAACCTCAACTAGGACCAGAAGCCATCTAAACAGATCTTGTACATTGCTCCTAGAATGATATTCTCAATCTGGATATTACGCAAGCATGCTCAAAATAATTTATAGACTCATGCTATAGTCGCCTGGTCCATTAAACTGAGTCCCTGTCGCCACCCCCACTTCATCCTCTCATCCCCCTCTCTCGGAAGATCGGTCCTTCCTGGCTTTCAGAAACAGGTGAGAAGCTTGTAGAATCTGCACATGGCCTTTTCCAGCTACACACCCTAGAGCACTGCCTTTCAGTTTTGTACCGTAGTAGAAACTTTCTTCATTCAAGACTCTTTGCATGTAATCATTTTGGGGAGGTGGCTTCCAACTCCCTCATGCTTTGCACTCTTCTCTGTCTTCAGATTCCTTCTTACAGACCGAGCAAGCACATTTTCTTGGAGTTTTGGTTTTTCCACTGCTCTCATACCGCTAACATGCAGTGAGCAGTAATTTCCTTAGCATCAAAATTTCTGTCTGCCTCGCTGATATAACCAAGTAACTGGAATGGTGCCCTGGTAACTAAAGGACATAAGCGTATTTGTGGAATGAGTTGAGTCCATGAGAAAACAAACTGGAAAACAACATTCACTACATAATATAGAAAAGATTAAGCCTGACACTAATTCCATATTTATCTTTAAAATTTTTATTGTACTTGTGTGTGTGTGTGTGTGTGTGTGTGTGTGTGTGTGTGTGTGTGTGTGTGTTGCTGACACCTTGACAGTTCAACATTTGTAAACTGAAAAGGTACCATCCTCCTCGCTCCACACAAGTCTGCTGACGAGCAATTTAATTCAGACAATCAGTGAAAATGAGACAAACTAGACTTATCAAACATAATAAAAACCCAGCAAATTGGCAAATGTGACAGGGTTTGTTTTAAGAAAGTCATTTAGCTCTGCTTTCTGCAGTAAACAGAATGAGAGGCAGCTCCTTTATAAATGGAGAAAGTAAATATTTATACATGAGGAAGATGTGTCCCCCACACATGAGTACCACATAGAACTAACTCTACACTTACCCGCACTTGGAAACCTAGAGTTCTGAGCTCATGGAAGAAATATTGGTTATTTCTGCTGTTGTTGATCCAATTGTAGTACCTAAATAAGTAATTAGCACGGGCAAACGAACTGTCTCCCATAATACAAACACATGTGAGACAAACCTAATGAAGACGTTTTTATAGCATACATGCATACTGCATTTTAGACACATAGAAATTAAAATTGGCCATGTATGTTGATGTACACATGCATGCACATGTATGTCAGTATATATATGCTCTTTCTGCTCCCCATAGTTTGTGGATACAGTTTAGTTTTTCTTCCAACCTCCCCATTGTACTTTCCTGGTCCAGTACTTACATGGGCACTTTCCTGGACCATGTGACGTACTCCCTGGTTGTTTTCTCTATTTTTTTATATTTGAGTTCCCCATCCCATGATTCCCTTCTTTACCTTACTTTTCTTCTCATTGACCTAATACATTCTATATCTGTGTTAACTAAATGTTGAACATTAATCAAAAGAATGATTCAAATTATGTTATTGTGCGATGATCTAAGAGCATGAGCGAGGGTGGGGGGCGGGGGAGGAAGGAGAGAGAAAACTGTCCCAGAGTGTTAGCATAATATATTGATGCCATCTTTCCATGATGGCTTGTTGTTATGAGCACCCATGTCACACCGCCATGAAAAGAGGCAGGATGGGGCTGGGGTAAGGTAAATCAAGAGAGAACAATAAAATTCTTCTGTTGCCTGGTAGAGGTGTTTAGAATGTGTTTTCTTTATATCTCCATCCGCCCCTAATTGAGGATGCTTTAAAATTGAATGACTAGCAGTCAAAACGTGTTTGCTTCAAGCTGAGAAGAAAAATGCTGGTGTCCCCGCTTCCAAACTGATTGCGCTTTGTACACAACTGACAGGGACAGTCACTTTGAGTGACTGGTAAGTGGGAAGCTTCGCCACTTATCAAAGAACGCAGACTGAAAAAAAAAAAAAAAAAGAAAAGGCTGAGCTGCTTAGATGCTCTGGCATGTTCAAAATAACATCTTACATCAGTCAGACCCAGAGGCACTAAAAAGACATTTGACAATGACGTAACCTATATAAAAAGGTGGTGTTGCGTATGTGGAGATGGAGAGACATCGGAATTATCCCACAGGCAAATAGCCACAAAGAGGTGAGAGAGAAGAATGCATTGTGGTTAAGGTCGTGATTTGGGAGACGAAGCAGTGCTTACACAGTATGAGCACATCTGTGGTGGAATTTGCAAATTAGTCGGAAGCGTCCCATTTAGAATTATGTTTGGGTTAGGCTCTTGTGTCATTTATATGAGCAGTTGTCGTTGACACAGTGACATGTGGAAGCCCCTGCGTTGTAAAGGTGTCGCCCCCTGGCACAGGTACTCATTTCCGTCCGCAGAAGTCTCAGTCCACACCCTTCCTTTCTTCTCCTGGAAATATTTAACATGTATACCGTGTGTTTAAGGCATTCTGCCATCCCTAAGTGGAAGCTGAATGTCTGTAGAATAGAGTTGGATGTGTTTTTTGTTTCTTTGTTTTCCATTTTAGACATAATGCAGAGTTGGGTTCCTTCAGTGTAAGTTTCACAAATAAAAAAAAAAATTGAAATGTACTATTGGATATTAGGTAGTTCAGTTATGTGTCCTATTTGTATATTTTGGGCATTCATTTTTCCAGATGCTTCATTTGAGTATTCACACACTTCCTTATTCCTTGGATCCTTAATGAGATAGAGCAATGACCTCAATGGATGCCAGCCCTCCAGTGCGAACATGCTATTTACATAACTGATTTCAGTTGGGAAACCCATAAAAACACTTGTATCTGTCAGAATAAATAACATATTCCACTGCTTGACTTGAAGATTAGGTCACAATAAATATATTCACTGTAACACAAATAAATAAAAGACTCAGAGACTGATATTGGGGTTTAAGCTTCAAGCTGAAGATCAGAAAAGCAAGAAGCCGGCCACTGGGCCTCACCTCTAGCTCAGGCTGACAGGGTGGCCACTGGCCTCACCTCTAGCTCAGGCTGACAGGGCGGCCACTGGGCCTCACCTCTAGCTCAGGCTGAAAGGGCGGCCACTGGCCTCACCTCTAGCTCAGGCTGAAAGGGCGGCCACTGGCCTCACCTCTAGCTCAGGCTGACAGGGCGGCCACTGGGCCTCACCTCTAGCTCAGGCTGAAAGGGCTGATCCACACAGGAGCTCTTCACTGAGTCTCAGACTGCTGCCTCTCCTCGGTGTGGCTGGAGAATGAATGTCTCTCTGAGAACTTGTTTCTGTCTTACATACTTCCCTAATGTTGGGATTAAAGGCGTGAGCTATAATCCTCTTTTAGACTGATTCACGCTTGTGTAGATCTGTGTGGTCTTGAACTCACAGAGACCCGTCTACCTCTTAATCCTGAGTCCTAGGATTAAAGGTGTGTACCACCTCCTAGTTTCTGGCTGCTGGAATTAAAGGTGTGTGCCTGGCTTCTATGGCTTGTGGCTGACTTTGCTTTCTGAATCTTCAGCCAAGCTTTAACAAATCATAAACAATATGTCACCACATTCACAGGTAATTCTTCTGACTTTTGAACTTTATTCTGAGATCCAGTAAACCAAATTTCTGGGGTATTCTTTTAATTAATGCATGGGAAGCCAACTGTATGCTGGAGAGCTGTAACGTGAAAGGATACTAACGTTTAGTGTTAAACAGTGAACTCAAGGTATGCTTGCAAGCTGAGCCTTTGAGTGAGCAGGAGAACAACACTCTAGAACAATGGCCAACCACAACCATCTGTGGATGGTCACAACTCCTTAGGGACATAAGGAGCTTTCTGGAGGCCATCTTTGTGCAGGCTGTGCCTTTTCATTGCAATATTTCCTTGAAGGAGGAGGCAGCTGTGTGGGCCATGGTTGTGCTCTAAGCCACTGCCCTCAGCACAGGTCTATGTGTTAAATAGTATGGAATTAACCTATGGATTGGTTATATAAGTAACAGAAAAATAGAATTTAGAGAAAAGACTTAACAACTTTTCTTTTGTAGATAAAAATGTGATGCCAAAAACAGACAGACAAAAATGATGAGGGCCTTGCCTACAGCCTGAAACTAATTAGATGTGATCTCCACCAGCTTGCACTTTGTTCCTGCGTGTAATCACAACAAGGGTCGCAACAAGGGCACGGGTTCTTACGGGCACAGATGAGCATCCAGTCTGCAGAGGCTGAGAGACTGAATTTACTCTATCCGTAAACGTTAACTCTCATAATAATGGGACGATAATTGAATGTTTACATAAATTTATAAATGGCATCCTTTAAGAATCAGAACGTCTGAAACCCTGACTCCATAAACGTTATCATAAGTTTGCAATGGGAAGTGCACGTTTGAGACCTGACAACATACATGCATTTCATTGAGTGGCAACAGCTAGTATTTTCCTTTTATTAAAAAAAAAAAGATTTTTAACATAATATGTTCAGATTAAAATTCCCCGACACCCTTTGCTCCGATTCCTTCCTGCCTCTCCTCCCATCAGAACCACACTCTTTCTGTCTCTTATCATAAAGCAAATGGGCATCTAGGAAATAATAATTAAATAAAATGCAAGAAGATAAATCAAAACCAAGCAAATAAGAATATTAAAAAAAAACTAAAGAGACAAAGAAAAAGCACAAGAAATGTTTGCAGGCACACACACATACACTCTAACACACAGGAATCCCATAAAATAATGAACAAGAAACCATAATATGTACACAAAGGACCTGCAAGGTTAAAACATGCCCAGACTTAACATTATGGAGAAAAGAACCTCCAAAGTTGTTATTGAATTCATTTTGTGTAGATCATCTACCGCTGGGCATGGTATCCTGTAGCATGTATGTTTCCGCCAGCCTGCCAACCAGCCAGTCTGTGCCCTCTGCCGCGCCAGCCCCAAATAATATTCTGAGACTCTGTATTTGATACAATCCTGTTGGCCAGTTACCATTACTGTTTATGGGCTAGCTCTGCCTTAATTATTAACCCATTTCTACTTATCTAAGTATTTCCACGTGGTCGTCTTATCGGGGAGCCGCAGCGGCCGTCTTCCTTCCTCCCTGGGCTACATCTCGACTCTTCCCTACTACTTCCTATTTCCTCCTTCTTGTCTCCTAGCCCCGCCTATCTTGTTTCCTATTGGCCACAGGGCTTTATTAACCAGTATGAAAAACATATATACAGAATAACATCTCCCATCAGTATCCTCCATCCCCTCTGGCTCTTAACATATTTTCTCCAGAGTTCCTCCCCTTCTGCAGAATTCCCTGATCCCTGAGTGGAGGGATTTGATGGAGATAACCCTTTTAGGGCTAAGTGTTCCAATGTCTCTTACTCTCTGCATAATGTCTATCTCTGTATTTGTCCCATCTGCTGCGGGACGGAGCTTCTCTGATGATGGCTCAGCAAGACATCGATATATGAGTATAGCACATCATCAGGAGTCATTTTAATTGCTATATTCCTTTCGCAGAACAGTAGTATTGTTTTTTCCTACATCCCTGGCCTATGGAATCTCAGGTTCTTGGCAACCCAAGCAGAGTTGGGTATGGGTTTCATCTCAGGCAGTGGGTCTTAGCACAAACCAGATATCAGTTGGCAACTGCCACAAGCTTTCAGTTACACCGCCGCACCAGTGTATCTTGCAAGCATGTCACTCTGGTAGATAAAAGTAGTTAATAGCTGGGTATGTGCTACTGTCTCCTTTGATAGTGTGAAGAGTACCTTCCATAGTGTGAGTACTTGTACACAAAGGTGAAGATTCTAGGTGGGAACCAGCTCAACTTCTGAATCTCACAGACGTCTTTAGCAACAGGGTTTGCTGTCAGTTTATGAAGATCTCCCAATAGCCTGTGCAACTGCCTGGGTTGTTTAGAGGTTCCCATGGGATCCCTTTGGCCAATAATTAAATTAAATGTAACCCATTCCTGGTACTGGGAGTTTCCTCTGGTAACAAGAGATGTTCAGTTCTGTTGTTCCTGTTATACAGCAATTTCATTTAGATCACTTTCATATATGCATATGTTATTGGAAGTTTCTACTGGCTATTATAAATAGAGGGGTAATGAACATGGTTGAGCAAATGTCTCTGTAGTAGATGAAGTATCCTTTGGGTATATGCCCAAGAGTGGTATAGTTGAATCTTGAGGTATATCTATTCCCATCTTCCTGGGAAACTACCACACTGATTTCCATAGTGGATGTACAAGTTTGCAGTCTCATCAGCAATGGATGAGTGTTCCTCTTATTCTAAATCCTCAATAGCATGGGCTGCCTTTCATTTTGTTGATCTTAACCTTTCTGACAGGAGTAAGATGAAATCACAAAGTAGTTTTCATTTGCATTTCCATGATAACTAAGGATGTTGACTTTTTATTTAAGTGCTTCTTAGCTGTCTGAGTTTCCTCTACTGAGAGCTCCCTGTTTAAATGTGTATTCTATTTTTAATTTTGTTATTTGTTTCCTTGGTGTCCATTTTTAAATTTCTTTATATATTTTATGTGATGTGTAATTGGTAAAAAGCTTTCCCTTTTCTGTACCCTACTGTAGTATAAATAATAAAATCCCAGAGACATATTGGGATCAAGCTGAAGGACTCTCCTGTCTTCTCTTGGCAAAGTTTGGTGGTCATTCTTTTTTGTGTCCTGCATGTCCAATTTGGATAGTATACTGTCAGCAGTAGAAGCAAGGGCACTTTCTTGCCCAGTGGCTTACTTTTGCTTATTAGTAGCTTACTTATTGCTTATTTGCTTATTAGCTATTATTTAGTCACATAATAGGTGACTAAATAGCTTTCAAAGCTAGAAATTTGCATTACATTGTTAAATTACCTGTATAGGTACAATACCTTGAACAAGCTTAGAAACATATATACAGTATGTTTTAACAAAAGTATTCTCAAATTTGTATCAATATACAAAAAATTATATGTAATATACAAAAGTCCATTCCATTGTACAGTATGTAAAACTAGTCGTTGCTTTTTGAAAGTAGATTATTGAATCTACTCTTTTATACTATCATATTTCTATCCCACTTTCTTTTCTTTTCTAAAAAAAAAAACTCTGAATCTAATTTCCTTTGTTTAGCATTGTTTCTGACCATTACCAATAGCAACATATAACCAATTCCCCTAAACAATAACAAATGTCCATAACCCAATGAAAGATCAAAACCCACCCTACCACTTCGTGGGGATGTAGGCATCATGTTCTTCAATTTACTTCCTGCTGTCTGGGGGGGGGGTAACTGCATTTTTAGGGGATCCTGAAAAAAAACACTTGGGTTAATTATCAAGTCCTAGGAGAGGCAGCTCTATCAATTTTGTCCAGTTGCTGCATAATGGGAGAGTGCAGGGCTTATCTCAAGTCCTGCCTGGGGTAGTCTGTGAGGCTGGACCATCTCAGCCAGAGACATTGAAATTGTCCTGAACAGTGTTAGTGAGGTTGTATGTTCTCAGCTAGCCACCTCTAAATTGTTCTGAGCAGTATGTAATCCAAAACTGATCTTCAGCTGGTGTTTTTAAGTTTAGTGGTGTTATCATAGTCCAGGTGGAATCATCATTGTAGGGTCCCATCATCTTTTTGGAGACTTCAGAGATTGCATTAGGTCAGATTATTCTTTTTCTTGATATTTTTTTTTCTAGTAGTTCTCCCTTTTCTTTAAATTCTTCAAGTTTTTTCCTTGAAAGACAAAAATGAAATCCTGCCCCAAACCTAACTTTGGGGAGTTTCCAAATCTAATCTTTATAAAATTTGATTTATGGTTTCTCCTGAAATTTTTATTTCATCTGCTAGAGCTCTTCTATCATCCAGATTCGTATGATATTTTCTTACAATAGGCATTAGGTTCTTTAATTGCTCTGGGAAGGAGTTTCCTATCCAATGACAGGAAACAAATGAATGAATTTGGAGTAGGGTCTCCTTCAAGAAGCCCCTCAAGGAGTTTCCTGAAGGCAAAGGGTTACCTTGAATATATCTTGTTGATCTACATTCATTAGATCAATGCCTACATTTTCCATGCCTTCTTGCATAATCCAGAAGAAAGGGGCATTCTGTTTGGATTATGTTTATTAAAAGCATTGTTTCTAGAAACACCCTGTTCACGATCCCTTTTTAGGTGAGTTTATTTGCTTCAATTGAAACACTTGATTTTTCTTCAAGCCTCTTGGAATCACCTGTCCTATCCATTGCATCGTCATGGTCATGAGATTCAGTATTAGTTGTATCTTGGACCCATTCCTACAAAGGTGCTGACCATCTCTCTAGCAGCCTGATTATCATTGTGTATTGAGAATTAGCATTTTCAAAAGCCAGAGATTCAGTTGTTATTTGTCTAGCTTCTGAATCTGGTCTGCTGATGCCAATTTTTGTGAGAAATACATGATGGCTTCCTTGTAAACTTTAGTAAATGACTCAGTTTTCTTTCCTACTTCTCGAATTCTGTACCAAGCATCCAAAGCTGCTGCATGGCATGAAGACAGGAAGTGGTTATCATATAGTGATTGCCTTTCTATAGTGGCATAATTTCCTTCTCCAAGAAGTTGATCTTGGGATATTTCCATACCTCTAGATCTAAACCATTGTTGTTCTCTTCTCTGAACAAGGCATTCTATTTTAATTGTGGACCAGGCTCTAGAGCAGCTTTAGCCAAGTCTGTCCAGTCATTAAGAATAATTATACTACAAAATGACCATCTACTTCACAAATGATGGATGCATGCCACATGAGAATACTGCTTCATTGGATCTCTTTAAATCTAACATTGCATAGGAGTCCAATTAGCTCTTACAGAGCCTCTATCATTTGACAATTCCTGTAAAGTTATTGGATATTAAAATTGGTTGTTTGCTCTATAACCTTATAATACAACACTGAACTTGGTTTTCCTTTAAATTCCTGTGTCTGGATTTGAATATCTCTATGATCTGCTTTAATAAGTTTTTCTAAGGCCTGTGTCTTGGCACTTATATCAACCAAACTTTTTAGAGATAAAGGAAGTCAACAACAAAGATTATCAAAATGATAATTAACAGTTATGTCCAACCCAGTTGATTATCCCTTAATTTAATTGTTCCATTTTTAAATCATGCATTGTGTAATCATAAAGATACCTAACTCTCCCCATTGTAATTGTGTTTCCCATTAATGTGAGTAAAAACTTTCTTTTAACTAATCCCTTCCTTTAAGAATTCCCTGTCTTATATACCCCTCTAGTTCTGGGATTAAAGGCAAATACCGCCACCACCCAGCGTCTATGGCTAACTAGTGTGGATGCTGGAATTACAAGGCGTGTGCCTCCACTGCCTGGCCTTCATGACTGTGGCTAACTTTACATTCTGATCTTCAAGCGAGCTCTATTAGGTGGCAAACCTTATATCACCACAGCCTACTACTTTGTTTGAATGGCAACAAGCATCTCTTTTTGATTCTGATCAAATGATGGACATGTTGTCACTGGAATCTGTTGATAGCAACATGAAGAAAGTGGTACCCAAGTGTGGAAGTCACTTCTGATGTGTTTTACCAAGGAAAACGTTCTGTGAATAAACAGATGGGTGTGGGGTTGAGTGAGAAGTCCACAGGAGCCTGAATAAAGAGATTTGAAGTGTGTGTTTGGGGAGCACTCACACAGTAAAGGTAGAGAACCGCCATGTTCTTCTGGCCCAGTGGCCCAAGATGCTGCAAAGCGATCTCCAATCACACAAGAGAGAGTATACTTCTCAGTCCACATGCAGTACCTGAGACCACGCCCTGAAGGGGCCAGTGCCTCAAAAGTGATTGGCTGAATGAGATCCCACATCAGCTGCGACTCTTTCAAAGAAAAACATATTTATTTTAAGGGACCTCTTTGAATTGTTGACATATTTTCTATTTTTGAAATTATAAAAAAAAATAAAATATTGGGGTTGGGAACTTAGTTCAGTGGCTGAATGTGGGAAGGCTCAGCAATCCCTAACACACAGACAACAACATCAGAAATCACCCACCGTCTCACATCCTGTTTTGACATGTCCTTTGTAGGGTCTCTTACCCCAATTCCGTTCTCCCCTGTGCTTCTTACGGGTAAGAAAAAACCCTTCCTGAACAGCAGGCCTGGGCAGCAGGGACTCAGGAGAGAGAACACAATGTGCATGGAATAACTGTCGATGGTGTGCTAATTTGTGGTAGCTACTTTCATTGCAATGGTGGAATCAGGGCCAAGGATATGACCCAGTGGGCAGAGTGTTTGGGGCAAAATTGTGAGGACTCCATACCGAAATTCCCGGCACCCGTGTAAAACCAGAAATGCCCACATCTTTGATCTGATCCCAGTACACCTATGAGTAATGACAGACAGACTGGAGAATCCCGCTAAACTCTCAGGCCAGCTAGCCGGGATAATAGAGCAGTGTCTACAGGCCAGCCTCTTCTAGATATAAAGGTTGACAAAAGAAGTTTAGCTCTCGCCATAAGGGAAGCACAACCTGAAGACAAAGCCAAAATTCCTGTCTGAAGTAGTTCCTAAGTTTTTACATTTAATTTCACTGGAATATTTTAGAATCCTTGAGCAGTGTACGTACCAAAATAATTACAGTCTCATTTTCTTCCTCCAAATAGAATTTTCTAGAAGGACTAAGAAGTGGTAACATCCTCAAGTTTTGCGATTACTTTTCTGTTTTTAAATCTTCCCCTCAAACACAGATTTCAAACTTTTGTTTGCAGTTGGTTTGTTTTGGGGAGATGCGTATGTGTGGCCAACAAAGGGGAGCTTGCAGGGGTCAGTTAGTTCACCTAGGGTTTGAACTCTGACGCTTAGGCACACTAGTAAGCGGCTTTGCCCACTGAGACACCCTTCCCACCAGGCCACGTAATACACACTTATGACTTTATTCTTTTCTGGAAATACTTAGACAGTTACTTATTATTTCAATGTCGGAATGTTTTATGACTATTTGGTCTTTGACATCCTGCCATTTAATGGGTCTTACAATTTCAGAAGTATGAATTATTTTCCTGAGGAATAACCAACCAGGCAGCAAGCAGACATTCTAAGTCACCTGCTAAAACAGAGGGAAAAGCTTCGCCAAGACAACAGCCACCTCCCTCCAAGGGCCATTAGCTGTTTGCAGGATAGGAATGTTGGTATACTTCTTCTCTTTCCTCTGTAGTGTCCTTCACTTGAAGGAGAAGCAGGGATTTGCCTCAGCATCTGCTGTCCTCATTTCACTGGTATTGCTCCCTTCCTTCTGCCTTGACCACTATTAAGTTTTACCCCATCGCGGCTGCAGGAAGCAGTAGTAAATGCCAGTGGGATGTCTCCCCGCATCATCTGTTCAGATAATGTGCTGTGTACGCAGGGTCTCCTTCCCACTTGCATACAAACACACCCGCTTTTACGTGGTTTTTTTTTTTTCCCTCATGTGACCCTGAGCCGGTTTTAATAAACATGAAGGCTGGGGCCTCTTCTCTGCCCAGTCGTTAGTGTCTGCTGGACTAGAGACACTAGAAGCGTCTGTCACTGAGGCTTAGAAGAACAATGATAGCACAGGTTAAAGGCTGTGGGTAGAATGGGACATGGTCAGAATCTGATATTACTCACCCAACCTCTTTTCTCTTTCTTTATTAATAATAGTCAGTTGGCATCTTTGTTGATTCCTCAGAGTTAGCTTGATTGTTGTCCAGACCCGATAGACATTGGTCCTCTTTAAAAAGCAAGCCCCACTGCTGCTGGGTGAAGGTAAAATGAGATTTGGAAAAAATGTTTTCATCCCATTTTCTATCTCTTCTGCACCTTAAAGTTTCCCTTTAACTTTGACTCCAAAGTTTAGTGAGCTTAAAAAAAAATGGGGAAAGAGAAATAAAAAATAATGGAAGCTGTCTACAGGATATTTTTTTATTATTATTCTTTTAAATCTGTTTTGGCTTATGGAAATTTTGTCCAGTTGCAGTAGATGGTTAAGCTAAGCCCACATTCCAAGAGCTGTGTCGCTGGAAGTAATCTCATCCCGATAATCATAGATGGTGAGGTGGTCTTCACTTGTCCAATCATTTTACTGTTCTTCTGGGCTGAGCACTGCTCTGGAGTAATGACTACCCAGCCTCTGCCGAGTTTCAGTATGCTCTACCACTGCTACATATGTGTAGAATTCATGCTGCAGAAGGAGCATATGTGAGCAGCTGACTGCCTAGCCCCAACTGGCATCTTGCCCCCAGCTGTGTCCAATAACCTGGCACGGCTGCATTTAGTACAGAAGGTCCTGATGTTGTTACTGCTCATAAAAGTTAGGGTGCTGGGAGTAATAACAGGCTCGGCAGAGCAGTGGTGACTGTGCCTCCTCTCTGTGACCTTTAAATGTTACTCCTCTGTCACACGCTATGAAATTAAAACAAGACTAAGCTGCTGCGGCCTTCCTCCTGCCCCATGTGGTCAGTGTGTGCCAAATGAAGATCCTGGTGGCAGGGAGAGGGGCACAATGCCCAGTGGCCATTATTCCCATAGTTGAAAAGCTAAGGCAGTGGAGTTGTCACACATTCAAGGCCAACTCTGGCTACATAGTGGGTTTCAGGCCAGCCTGAGATCCTGTGTGAGATTCTCCTTTTTTTTCCCCCCTCAAAAACAATAGTTACCAACACAGCTGCTACAGAAAATAAGTATTTATAGGGATTTGGAGAGATGGTTCAGCTGATGAGAGAGCACTGGTGGCTCTTCCAGAAGATCCAAGTTCAAGTCTCAGCACCCACATGGAGAGTGGCAATGGTCTGTAACTGTTGCTCTGAGGATCAGATGCCCTTTTCTGGCCTCTGTGGACACTGCACACACATGGTGCACAGGCATTTGTATGGAAAAACATGCATGCAAATAAAATAGAGTGTGTGTCTGTGTGTGTGTGACTGTGTGTGTGTCTGTGTGTGTCTCTGACTCTGTGTGTGTGTGTGTGTGTCTGTATGTGTCTGTGTGTCTCTCTGTCTCTGTCTCTCTCTGTGTCTGTCTGTCTCTCTCTCCTCTCTCTCTCTCTCTCTCTCTCTCTCTCTCTCTTGTGTGTGTGTGTGTGTGTGTGTGTGTGTGTAGCCATCATTGGATGCAATTTTGTTAAAATAGCAAATCTTATGCCGCAGGAAGGGATACTTATCAGTTTTAAACAATCCCATAGAATATTACTTTATGTTACTTACCTAAGGGGTTTCTTCAATCAGGGTTTCATGTAGTCCAGGTTAGCCCTAAACTTTCTGTGTAGCAGAGAACAAGCTTGAATTCCTGATCTTTCAACTACTAGTATTGGAGGTGTGTGGACTCATGTGCAGTTATGTGTATTGATTTTGAATAAAACAAATATAGACTTTTCATACTGCTATACCTGCTGTATTCATAGTACTTGAAAAGTTTTCTTAGTATATAAATACACATTTTTGTTAAAATAACCCGACTTACAAGTCAAGAGGCGTGTTTCCACAAGTCATCAATGTTATTCTTCTTTTAAAAAATAAGTATTTCTTTTTAAATATAGACAGTTTCTCACTTTTTTCATTTGATGTTTAAATATATTAACTCAAAACAAGGCATATTTACATAGAAAATGGAATATTACTTTAAACTAAAATGGGTTGATTTAAATATTTCTAACTTTAGTTATGAAAATTATTCCACAGCCTTGGACTATAAGTTTGTATAAAGTTGTAAAAGATAATTTGAGGGAAGTGCTTGATGTACATATTCTGTACATATTCTGTTAGATAGTACAAGGGACTCAGACGTCAGTAAAACAGACAGGAATGTATGCCCACTAAAAGACACCTGGAAATAATAGCCAGTAATTTTAAATAAAGATCATTATTAATGCTCACATTCCTCAGATAAATCAAAGTGTTCCAGGACAGTGTATTCACACACACACACACACGCACGCACGCACACACACACATACACACACGAACGCACACGCATGTGCGCACACACGCGTACACACACATAGACACACGCATGCACGCACACACACGTATGCGCACACACACGTATGCGCGCGTGCACACACACACACACACACAGAGGAGTGCATGAGCAGCGTCCTTTCTATATTCATTAGTTAATCGTGAGGCTCAAAAACTGAGGTAACACAGCAGCATTGGTTATTTGGGGAGCTGTAACTACCAGTGCCCTGGGGTACCCCCAGAGCTGCAGGCATAGTGTGGGTTCTCTGAAAACATGCCCCACCACCTGATTGCTGTGTGTTTGTAGGATAATATTCTCATTAGGTGGTGTTAGACCTGCTCTCATGAGAGCTCCATGGCCATCCGCTGTAGGTGTTCTCACACAGCAGTGGGGATTTGTTTCCTTTTGGTTCTGGATCAGCTGTGGGGAGGGCTGGTTGTTCTGGATCAGGTGTGGGGAGGGTGGGTGGTTCTGGATCAGGTGTGGGGAGGGTGGGTTCTGGATCAGGTGTGGGGAGGGTGGGTTCTGGATCAGGTATGGGGAGGGTGGGTTCTGGATCAGCTGTGGGGAGGGTGGGCTCTGGATCCTCTAACAGAGAATTTGGACCTTGACTCTCAGCACTTCCTAGTAGCTTCCCAGCAATCTTGGAGACATTTGCCTCACAGACAAATCACTGTTACTGAGTCTTTAATCATGTCCTTTTGCCATTGGTTTGTGTGTCTGAGGCATCCGTCTGTGTTCTCTTATAAAACCATCAATAAGAATGTAGGCCCCACCTGGGACGACTCAGTCTCAATCAAGTATATACGTATATATGTATGTGAGTGTGTGTATGTGTGTGTGTGTGTGTGTGTGTGTGTGTGTGTGCGTGTGTATATGTGTGTGTGTGTGTGTATGTGTGTGTGTGTGTGTGTGTGTGTGTGTGTGTGTGTGTGTGTGTGTGTGTGTTTACAAGGATCCTGTTCCTTTATAAGGCCACAGGTACAGTGCTAAGGGTTAGGAAGCATGTATATCATGGGGTAAACCAGTCGGCCTGCAGCAGCTATTGCAATCTTTTATACACTGAACGGTTATTTTTACAGCAGCGTATCCTACTACCTCAAGAAAGTACTGGTAGAAGAAAAAAAAAGAGCAGAAACAGAAAGCAGAGAGACCAGAGACTAAGTTACAGATATGTTTATATGTTTGTTTAAATTTTGGTATTCCATTCTTCAGTGTAGCTGGGATTTGTAGAGGTGGCATGGTTATTATTGAGGGACACAGTGGCTTAGCTTTGGGGGTGTATGCGTTTCTTATGGTTTGGAAGCTACTTAATCTAACTCGTTTCTCCTTTACTGTATTCTAAGTGAAGGCTTAGCATGGGAAGGTCATAATGAGACCTGTCCTGTCCTGAGAGGGTGTTGCCGCTGGTCCGTCCTGAGCTTAGGGTAAGCAGCAGTCTCCTGCAGCTCCAAGGCTGTGGGTTCACATAGCCTAAGGGCCATTTACCCAGATCCACATTAGCTTGGCTGATGAAATCTTACAAACTGCGGCATCTTTAACAAATATTAATGTGCTAGTTTTATTTACATATTTCTCATTATTCTTATCACCATATACTCAACCCCTGACCATCTTGAGAGACAACAAGCATCATTTTGGGCTGCGTCTGAATAAATGCCAAAATATTTGATGAATTCACTCGAATTTTTAAACAGATAACCTCGCCTGGCTGTGTTTTGGCTGTGCTAACAATGGCGGCTGGGGGGGGGGGACGCGTTGTCCTGTCATGCTGAGCACCTTGTGGTGAGTGAGAGGGTGTGCCACTTAGCCTGCCACCCCAGCTCCCCTCACGGTGCTCTTTTCTAAAGTACAAATGTGATGTCTTTGCTGTGGATTTCTTATCATACTTCGGAATACCTCCTGAAGTCAATACTACTAGAAGTTTCTTCAAACATGGTAATTCAAAAAACAAAATATGAAGAGCGCCTCTGGCTAGGTGTGTGTTCATAGAGCCTTAGTACTTGAGATCAGGAGTTGAAGTGCTTCCCCAGCAAGAGTGTTAAGACTCGCCTGGTCTACACGAGACCGCGTCGAACGGCATTCATGCGTTGATCAGGATGCTTTAGAGGTCCAACAGCTGTGCTGTAGTTCATGTTGAAGTGAGAACTAGAGTTTGTTGTTTCAGTTAGGGATGTTTACTTTACCAGCATAACATTTAAATTCTGCGCAGGACTAGTTCCCAAATACATTTACTTCAGGATATCTTAGTTAAGAATCTTCTGTTAAGTTGCATTGATGTATAATAAATGTTCTGTTGTATGCTGTATAAGATACATTAAGCCCCTAGCATAAGTTCCCATAAGGTGTGTTTAAGTGCTGAAAATATACCAGGAAGCTTTTTTTAGTTGTTGATTTGGCTTTTTATTTTTTGAGACCTCTAAGGTACTATGTAGACCAGGCTGGCCTTGAACTCAGAGAGATCCCCCCAACCCCCTCCTATAATCCCAAGTGTTGGGATTAAAGGAGTGGACCTCCACCACTAGCCAACATATCTTAAATTTAAAAGTAACAATAATACACCGTTTCAATGCTCAAACATAAGACATGTTGTACTATTGATTTAGCACCTACTTTTACATATACATATTCAAACATAGCTATGTTCCTTGTGTATAGAGACACACTGTTCTTGCTCTATGCTTTGAAGTTTTGGTAAAATCATACCCAAAACAAAACATAAGATAAACATGGATAAGTATGGAAGGTATTTTCTAACTGTGTTATGTTTGGAAAATCAGCAGTGACGACTTTCCAACCCTGATGCACAATACGGCTTCTTGTTTTCATTTTACTTCTCCTTGGGAAACAATAAAGCTTCCCTGGGTGATGGGTCTTTCTTAAAGAGACACAGTGCCACAGGGGACATTCAAGAAAAAACGATGCAGAATGAAGACAAAGAGAGTCCCCTCGAAAGTACAGTCATCCTTGCTCTGCGAGGAAGCCAGGAGTGTACCCTTCCTTCATTTTCAGTCTAGAGATCCCTGACCTCCTGGCCATGTACTGAATATGATTTTAAACATTGTTAAGGCAAAATTTCCTGTCACATGCAAAGAACTCCTGGCTTAACCTGACATAGACCTTCCTCCATTTCTCTATGCTTGTTAGTGTGTGTGTGTGTGTGTGTGTGTGTGTGTGTGTGTGTATGACACACCCATAATAGAGTAGGTTTTGTTCACCAGTGTATCAGACAAGTAACACTGCTCAGAAAGATAAATCCTCCTACTAGAAGAGAAACACATTAAAACTTTATTTCGGGGACTAGAGAGATGGCTCAGCATTTAAGAGCACTGGCTGTTCTCCTAGAGGACCCGGGGCCAAATCCCAGCACCCACATGGCACTCATGATTGACTCTAACTCCAGATCCAGGGGGTCTGAAGCCCGCACACCAATGCACACAAAATAAAATTAGACTAATTATTTTCTTTTAAAAATCATTCATTTCAGCATCACATTGTATTGGGTTAGACTAAATATCTACTTAGAAATTTTTAAGAATGGCTATGATGGTGTATGCCTTTAATCCAGCACTTGGGGGGACATAAGAAGACAGAGCTCTGTGAATTTGGAACCAACCTAGTCTACATAGAGAGTTTGAGGCTAGCAAAGGTTGCATAATGAGACAGTATCCCAGAAAAAGAAAAGCGTAATAACAGTATTAGTATTGGGGCCAGAGAAAGGGCTCATCAGTTAAGAGCACTTCCTGGCTGAGGGTCAGTTTCAGTTCAAGTCACCTACCTCTACAGCACTGCAGCCACCCGGAGCTCCAACTCCACAGCATCTGGCCCCTCTCCTGCTACATACACATAGCCTGAAACGTGCACATACGTACAGCTAAAAAATAAATAAATCTTCAACAAAAATCCTCAATGCTGATAACAATGCAGGCAAGACTATGCTGGGGGAAAAGTTTCAAACCTTTTCTGCTTTCCTATACCCCAGCATCCCATCCAGAATCCTGGTGCACAGCCTGCACTGATTCTAGCCACGTGTAGCATTTCCCACTGAGTTAGTCATGAACCTTATATAGACCCCACAGATACCACCCCACACGTATGTGTCGTGCTTCCCACAGCCCAGGAACCCTCAGGAGGAACACATCACATGGCACACCTGTTAAGTTGGTGGCTCAAGAGTCCACGCTCCTGTCTTCTGAGCTTCTGTACTATTTAATCCCTCTGGAGCAGAGTCTAAGTGGCCCTATAGGACTGTGGCTTGTGTTAAGGCACTTGTTAGTATGTCTGAACCACAGGGATATGGCCTGTAAGTAGCTTCTTAATTTCCTTGTTAAATCCACGCGTGGTCAATGCATCAAGGCCTCACACTGTCTCAGGAAGCAGCCGCAGATGCCTCAAGGGCATTCTCTCTGGCAGGTGCCTTCGTCACCAGGCTCCAGTGCGCGGGGACTTGTACTTTGCTCTCATTTTCAGTAGCGTTATGGGTACATTCATTTCACCTTCGTCAAACCACAGTTCTTCTGATGTTTTAATTTATGTGTATTAATTTATGTGTATCGGTGTAGTTTCCTCATTTGTGTGACTGCATCTGAACACATGTGATCAGACGAAAGCTCTCGGGTCATTGTTCCCTCCCACCACAAGGTGCCCAGGAATTACACTCAGTTCATCATTCATCTTAGCAGCAAGCACCACTGAGCCAACTCGTCAGCCCACACCCCAACTGCTTTCCTTTTACACATACTACCCATGTTCAGGTCTCACAGCCGCCCCTCCCTACAGTGAAGGCTGAACTGTTTTTGATTCTGGTAGCTTCTTTTTCAAGTCAGTTGTGTGCACTGATGTTATGCCAGTCCAGACAGGTTTTCTATGTATTACTTTGGAGGCTGTCCTGGGACTAGCTTTTGTAGACCAGGCTGGTCTCGAACTCACAGACATTCGCCTGCCTCTGTCTCCCGAGAGCTGTCTCCCGAGAGCTGGGATTAAAGGCATGCGCCACCACTGCTTTCTTCCTTAAAGAGTTTCTTAAAGAGTCTTAAAAAGTTGCTCAGAGTGCCCTTCAACTCCAACTGCCACAGCCTTTTAAGCTGTGAAATTGAGGGTTTACAACCACCCTTCCCTTAAATAACAACACTGCAACCCAAACATCTGCCTGCCCTCTCCCATAGCATGTCCTAGTCTCTTCCTTTCCCTCATCCTACTGCGGCAAACTTGGTTGTGCACTCGCTGAAGCAGTCTCGTCCCCCCCTCAAAAGGACAGGCCAGGGACCACTCACCCTGTCATTATTGTCATTATTACAGCCTGTATATATGAATCTCTCCTGAGAGAAACGTAATAGAGTGCAGGCCTCTGCTGAAATCAGCCCAAAGCCCCCTCCTTCTTCCGTACAAAGCTAATATGGCTAACAAAAAGTTGCAGTCCAAAAACCCATGCTGTCTTAGTCCAATCACCAATCATCACAACCAACCGTATTTCCATTGTCTGGGCGCTGGGGTGGTAAAGAAAGTGTAAATTATTACCGTGGGTGATTCTTTAAGGACTGTCATCTGCCCGTTTTGAAACACTTGTATCATGAGTCAAGAGATGGGAATACAAGTACGTAGCTGCCGACAGCCAGCGGTGACCTTCCGCAAGTAGACATATGCTTTATCGTCCCAGCGCTAGGTTTAACGGGGAACGCCAAAACTAAAACTCAGGCTAAGAAAGTGAAGCAGTCTTACAGATATGAGAGACTAAAAACATAAATGGTTCTGTCACATCATTATTCTCCCTGTCCCGAGCACTCCCGCTGAGGCCCCTGACCATGCTCCAGACCCACTGGACGGTGTCCTCCCCGAGGCCTAACTGCGCTGAACCGTACCCTGAATTACAGCTCTGTGACTCAGTTTACCCTGGCGCCAAACCGAGAGAACCGCGTCTTAGTTCTGACTCTACGCTAGAGCACTCTTAATATGTATCGATCGCTAAAGAATGCAAGAGCTACAGGGGAAGATGGCTCATTCTACAGAATGCCTCCCTTGCAGGCTTGAGGACCGGGGCTCGGGCCACGCAGGAGATCTGGGCCAAGCAGTGCATTCCCTAGCCCTGTTTTGGATAGGCGGAAGTAGGAAGAGCTGCTCCATTTGATTGCCAGCCAGCTCAGGACACTTTGGCTCCAGCTTTCGTGGGAGACCCTGCCTCAAAATCAAAGGTTGAGATCATGCAAAGAAGATTTCCAGTGTCGATCTGTAACCACCACAGGCACATATACATACACACGGAGGCGTGCTCCCATTCCCCCTCCCTCTCTCTCTCCTTCCCTCTCTCTCTCCTTCCCTTCTTCCTCCTCCCCCCCCCCCAGGTAAAAAACCACGAACTGAAGCTAGGAATAAAGTAAACCTGCCAACAACCATCAATAGCTATCAGTACAGTAAATGGGCTTTTCATAAGCTCTGTCTACACAGGGTAGAGCTGTGCGCAGATGAGGAAGGTCACACTTCAGTAGAAGAAAACCTAACCCTGGCTTCATAAATGCACTCACCATGTGGTTACTCATATATGTGTTTTGCATGTGACTCTGTGGTCCCAGATGTAACTTGCAGCTGTCATATCTGTAGTGTGTGGCTAAAGAGGTATCGGAATATTCTCTGACCCACTCTATAACTTTAAACACGTTGGTAAGAGGGTAGGTCATGGCTGGCACATATCGAAACAGAAGTCGGTACATATTGTGACCCCCAAGTTCTAATCTACTACTTTTATTTAATATGAAGTACCTCGGTTGTTAACATGTTAACAATTTAAAGTAGGAGCTGGAGAGATGTCTGAGGAGGTAAGAGTGTATACTGTTCTTGTAGAGGAAGGGAATTTGGGTCCCAGCTCCCAGATCGGCTGGCTCACAACTGACTCTAACTATAGTCCCAGGGGCATTCAATACCCTCTTCTGGCCTCTGTGCACACTTGCACACACATAAAAATAAAGCTAATCGTTCAAAGATAAAGTTTCAAAATAGACTATTCTCAAGAGAGTACTCTAAAATATCATATTTTGGCTCTGTTTATGTGAACTTCATTAAATGAAAGCTTACAGCTATTTTGAATAGCTGCAGTTTTTCCTTAGTATAAGATATTCAGGATAATTTGTGACTCTGAATGTTCAGTTTTCTTCAAGCAAAGATATCATAAAGTGAACTATATTTTGTTCCTCTGTAGTTTGAGGTTTGTTTTTTTTTTCTTCTTCTTCTTCTGATTAATACTAGGAGTTTTGTCACAAACTATATGAGATCATACATTCAGTGGGTTTCCTTTTTGACTAGCGCAGGTTGCCAAATTCTGTAAGATTTTATAATCAGCATTATCATTATACTGTTTTATTGAGAACAAGGCATTGCTAGGTAGGCCCAGCCAGCCTTGAACTCACCGTACAGACCAGACTAATCTCAAACCTATGGCCCACTAGTAATGCCTTCCGGGCTTGGATTGCAGAGTGTAGCACCACGCCTAGCACATACATTTATCAGAAATATCCAAATAGATGTCACGCAGTAATTGAGTACCTTTGGATTTGTGAATATTTTAATAACACTTGTCATTTGGGCTCAGTAGTCCCTGGTTACCTCAGGCCAATAGCAGTAATTGGGGAAGGACAACCAGACAACTCTAATTTGTTCTTTACTTACAATTTTATGGCTAACTAGTGCCATTCCCCAAGCCCTATTTGCCTTTTGTTTATTATATTCCAAATTGTTTTTAAACAGTTGCACAAGGGATTATGTCCCCTGGGAATGGTCCATTACATTTTGAATATCAGTGTCATTCCAATTTATTTGGACCGTGGCATTAATCTCACTTAAAGCCATGAAAGGGAAGCAGCAGTAAAAGGCGGGATGCATAGAGCATTACTTTAAACAGCTAAGAGAGAGAGCGCGTGAGGGACATTTAATGCTGCCCCTCTCCGAGCTCCTGTAGCTATCGATACATCTGTGTGTCACTGAGCAAGTGGGAAGTAACGCTGAGATTATTAGTGGAGAGAGGCGCTTGGGAGGCCGTGAAAAGAGAACCTCTTTGCTTCCCGCTCCTTTCTTCCTGTGCAGGTAGAAAGAGAATCATTTAAAGGAACCCCTGTAGGACTCCCTTTTATTGGTTTCTTTTCTTAGGTAAAGTTACCAACAGGTCCATTCATGAGGTGATCTTGAAGGCTGTTTCGCTGCCACTGAGCCACCATTAAGGTGATTTGTAAAGGGTACCACCCAAGTATAAAGATGCCTGGTAGGAAAATAAGGCCTTTAGAGGGGGAAAAAGAATAGCAGCCCATCACTGCTTTCCTTTTCAAACCAGGCTGGTTCCCACTCAGAAGGATTAATTACAGTCAAGTTGAGAAGACAGCACAGCTCTGTGTGCGTGTGTGTGTGTGTGTGTGTGTGTGTGTGTGTGTGTGTGTGTGTATGCGCATGTGTGTTCGTATGTCTCCCCTTTGGCATTAGAAAGATAAAGCGTGCGGTGTGATTAGTGCGCACATAGCCTGTGATCAAACCAGCACCAAGGCTTGTGACAGGAGGCTCAAACACTCCGTGGCTCACTGGTGCTGACAGGTAGATCACACGGCCCTGAAACAGATGTTTAGCAAGAGAGAGAGCGTCTGCGATGTCAGAGGCAATCTTTCTCTGGGCCAGTTTAGTCTGTGAAGTATTAAAAGTCCCCAAAGACGCCTAGTCCTGTGCAAAGGCACAAAAGTTACTAAGAAGCCTCTGTGAAATCTCATCCTTCCTTTTGTGATAAAGATTTTTAATGCAGTGTGGATTTGAACATGATCAAACTTTGTGTAGAAACAGATGGCTGGCCAAAACCCCTTCTCCCAGTGTGTCCCATGCGGACTGATGAGGCTGTTTCCACCCAGTATGCTGTGTTTAAGGGGTGCATTTGTACAGAGCATAATATGTGAAGTCAACCCATTTATTCTAAATCCAAAAATATCCTATCAACGTGTACTTTATATTTGTGCACAATAATCAGACAGTGTTGCAAGGAAACGTCATCCATACCCAACCCCACGAAGTATTTAGCTGAATTTCCATGGTGAATTACAAATAACCAATAATTATTGTTTACATTAATAATAATCTCGAAGAATGTCTTCTGTATTCTTACAGTGCAAGAATAGAATGTAAACATGATGTAGGTACAAACATGTCATTGTGTGTGTGGTGTGTGGTGTGTGTGTGTGTGCGTGTGTGTGTTTGTGTGTGTGTGTGTGTGTGTGTGTGTGTGTGTGTGTGTGTGTGTGTGCGCGCGTGTGTGCTACAGAGTTCAATATGTGGGCATCAATTATTTTATCATTTCATTACTATTGTAGAGCACTTTGGTCCAGAGAGTTCCGTCAACTGAATAAACGTGTTTGCTGTTGGTAACTGACCCAGGTGTCATCATAAATTCTTTTCTTTCTATTTTTTATGGAATGGGACAAACTAGTAGAAAAGAAGACCCAGCAAGATCCAGCCTTTTCAGTGCCATAGGTCCATGACTCCACAAAAATGTCCCTCTTCATTCTTAGGAAAACATTTATAAGTAATCGACAGAGTGGGGGAAAGAACTAATGGCAATTTCCAATCCCTTCTGTATTAATAATGTTCAAGCCGAAGGGCTGTCAGTGAAATCACACAGAAACCATATTGTGTATCAAGAATGCTAGCATAATGGGACCTTTCTATAGCTGCAAAAAGTATTAGAAGGGAAGGTGATGACAAGGAATTTTGAGAGACGGTAGAAGAGACCACATGATGTCAAAAGCAGACCTATGGAAATCATACACTTCTACCATGATGGTCATGGGATTGTTCAAGGCCATCTTTAGAAATCTCATGAATCCGTTCTCCTTCCCTGGATAGCCAAGCTACTTGGACTTGTGTTTCTAAAATCATTGACATTACTCTGAAAAAAAAAATGTTGAAAATTCAGGCAACACAACTGAAATTTGCACAGAGGAGCTTCCGGGAACACTCACACGCAGTGAGGAGCAGGTGAGGACCAGTGCTGCTCCAGAGGTTAGACTTGGGGGTTAAAGGTGCTGGATAGTATTGGAGCAGCAATAAATGATTGGGATGTAAATTTCACGTTAAAGCATGGAGGGAGAAGGGGAAGGAAGACGGCGAGACAGAGAGAATCAGAGAGGGACGAGGAAGGTACACATCCTCACTTTTCAGTCACCCTGAAGGAGGTGTTCTGGGGCGTCAGGCAAGGAAGCAGTCTCCACAGCATCTCTTTCTGTCCTTTGGATATTTCACTCACCGAAATTTTCCTTTAAAAAAAAAAAAAAAAAAAAAACAAAAAAAACAGAGAGTTGTTTGTAAGCAACTTTCACAATTATTTCTTACCCGGAGTGTGGGACTGCCTGTTTGAATGTTTCCAAGAATGTATTGTTCTTATGTGACAACAGGTCAGGGAGACTCTGCATTAATTACACTAACATATGGTTATTAACAGATTCTAAGCTCAGGGAGCAATACTTCACAATGTTATCTTCCACATAGTCAGATGTTAGCCATATTGTCGGTGCTGGCAGCCATTGTCCTACTCATTTACTTCACAGAGCTAATTACTCCCTAATAATAGCTTTACCTTGGAGTTTTTCACTTGCTTGTGCCAGCAAACCTGTTCGCACTACATATGCTAATTATTGGCACTTACTCCTTATGTTAAGATAGCTTTAAGTTCATGCTGAGCTGCCTGGCTTTCGTATGGAGCCAGCTGGCTGAAAAGTTCCACCTTTTTTTACTAAAGTCATTAAAAGTTTTAATGTGGGCCCATCTTGTTCTCTTTACAAGATCAGCCTCTCTGGAATTCAAATGAACGTGTGGTTACCCGCGGACAATTGCGGATGATAATAAGAAAGTCTTTGGTTGCGTCGAGAAATCTTACAGATTCCAGCCATTGTGGTCCTCACACTCATCTTTGCTAGTCTGCAAAGATGAGTGAATGTTTTTACGTGTAAACTCGGGTCATTCTGTGCATCTGAGGAGTCCATATGCAGCACACATGTACATGGCTGCACGCACGCGCGCGCACACACACACACACACACACACACACAGCCACACACACACACACACACACACACACACACACACAGCCACACAGCACATACACCACATTCTGTATTTTTCTAATTTCTCTTGGGAATGAGTCTCAGTCACCAGTGGGGTTTAATTGTTGTGGGCTGAGCCGACTGGAGTCTGGAAAGTGACTGTTTGGGTAATAGCCTCTCTGAAATCCTTCCCGTAAGTTTGCTTTTTTTTTTCCCCCCTCCTTATCATTTCTCATTTCAAAAGATTTCGGATTAATGCCAGGGCCAAAGACTGTACTTGAACTCTGTTCAGGATTCCCATTGATACCAGCGGGAGTTAATATTTAAGTGTTGTTTTCAGTCAAAGTAAAATATGGTTTCTCTGGTTTTAATGAACAAATATCTCCATTTGGTTCCCATCCAGATATAATTAGAAACTACAACCACTCAATTAAAACCCCAACTTTGATAAGTATGATTCAAAATGTATTTGACCTTTCTAGGTGGTAAAAATTTGGGGTGGGGTAATCTTTTGAGATTCTCCCAAATTAATATGATTTTAGGCATGAAGCTTATCTAAATTCACATTTTTTTAAAAAAAAAAAGATAGCTTTTAAAGTATTTAACCTTCTTATGTTCACCTCAGTGGATGAAATATAGCATAAATGCTTATGCTATATTTTGAGGTATATATTGTGTATGGTAAACCTTTTTGTTTGTTTGTTTTATTTGTTTCCCCTCTATTACCTGTATTTGTTAAACTGGGAATTTTCTGTTAGAATGTTCAGGCACATTGTTCGTTTTACCTAGTGCCAAAGGGCATGTTTTCTAGAATTCTTAAAAATCAGAATAATAGCCAGGCAGTGGTGGCACACGCCTTTAATCCCAGCACTTGGGAGGCAGAGGCAGGTGGATCTTTGTGAGTTCAAGGCCAGCCTGGTCTACAGAGCTAGTTCCAGGACAGGCTCCAAAATAATGCAGAGAAACCCTGTCTCAAAAAGACAAAAAAAAACAAAACAACAAAAAAACAAAAACAAACAAACAAAAGAACAACATCAGAATAATATCTAAAGGCGTGTATTTAAGGGCCAGTGGTATGGGGGACTCAGAGCACACATGGACACTGTTGGGTTCTCCTCTTCCGGCTCCCCATGAGTGATGCTGAGGGATGGAGGAGTCAGAACGAATTGCCATGATGTTGAAAAGTAGGTTTCCTGTCAGTACGAATCCATTCTTGCCAGGGAGACTCAGATGTCTACCGTGAGGCATGGATCTCTTCAATGTCTCTTTGTGTGGATGGGCTTGGCTGTCGAGGACTTAGAAGCCAATGTTAGGGCAAATCAAAAGGACTTATTCATTCTGAGGGCTGTCTCTACCAACCTGAAAAATAAACATTTTACATTGAACATTATATTTGTACACATAACATATCCACACAGCCATCGAGTTCTCACATCAGTGACTTTCCTCCACCCGAGGAGGAGACAGAGAATGGTAGTTTGAGGTCACAGCTGTGTCTGGGAGATGGCTTATTTGATAAAATGTACACTGTGCAAGGACGACGACCCCAGTTTGCTTCCCAGCAAGCATGACTGTTATCCCCAGGCTGGGAAAGCTGAGAAGGGGTACCTACCCTGTTTTGCTTAATCTCAAGTGTGAAACCCTTTCTCTAGAAAAGAAGATAAATGGCAGGGAACGTGATGATCTTGGTTGTTCTTTCTCTCTCTCTCCCTCTCTCTCTCTCTCTCTCTCTCTCTCTCTCTCTCTCTCTCTCTCTCTCTCTCTTTTCCTCTATCCCTCCCTCCCTCTCTCTTTCATATACATACACATGAACATATATTAATATGTACACAAATACAGACATACAAAATATTAAATACTAAATAAACAATTTAGCAGAGTAAATGAAAGGTATTTTTCATTAATGGTGGGGGGAGGTTGAGATACCCCTGATTTCTGTTTGCCTCCCTGCTCTTGAACTGTGTGTCCGTGACTCTGAGTTACATTAAACGCTTGGACATAAGATGATGTTTTTATTGTGCTATGTGGATTGGCACATACTGACAATGACCAGTTCCTTTTCAGAGTGCTTGGGACAAGAGGTCTGTACGAAATGAAACTATAGTTGTAGTGACTACAACCCATAGCACAGAAGTCGGTAGCGAACCCCTCAGTTTCCTTGATGTGTTTTGGAAATCTGTTTGCTCACTGTAAAACTCCAGATGGGATAAGTCCAGAGAGCTCAAGGGAAATTTGCTTTTGAGTTTCTTTAAAACTTCTAGTGTCTCCATGAGTCCTGAGACTAGGATAACCTACTCTGCTTCTGTTGGAGGATTTTGAAACAGGTATTAGCTATCAACATAATAAAAAGATTGAGTGGTTCACAAGTAGCCACAGCGGACTGAAAGTTCATCTGGCTGCTCTCTGGTGTCTAGGTAATTGTCTCCAGCTTATTTATTTTCCATGAGTAACCTCAGAGGCCCTGAACGCTCTCCTCACGATTACCGAAGTGATTAGTGCCTTCTCTGCTTCGTGAGCAGGGGGCTTGCTGCTTCTTCCCACCTTCTCTGCTATGCTTTAACTTTGAAAATGGTGGTGGCCACCTCCACAGGAAGGTGGGTTTTATTTGATTATTTTTCACCAGGACAGTGTGCTTGGCTTTAGTCTCCCTTAATGTCACACCCAAATTGCCAGATTTGTACCTGAGGCAATTTGAAAGCAAGATTGCTGCAAGGCTCTGAATTATAGAACAGTTAGTTTCCATATTAAAACGCTCTGCAGTGCATTTCTACCCTTCCCGGAGTAAAAGAGAAAAATCTCAACATGAGCATACAGCAAAAAATAAAAGCCTTCAACACGGAGTTCAGCACACTGACTGCAGCCCTATAATCTGCCTTGGAGTCTGGTCTTCCCCTGGGCTCACATCCATACAGGAAGTCCCCACCAGAGAACCCTCCCTAAAGTGACAGCATTGTCTGAGGCTCACTCTTCCCTGGGGGCCCAAATTCAGCTACTGGAGCCTGGGCAGGGCTGGGGTCTGTGAGTGCAGATTTAACTGAGTCTACAGGGGACTTCCACAGCGTCTAACAGCTCTGTCAAAGACACGTCAGTGCGGCCAGAGCACGGGAAAGGATATAACAGAAACATACAAATGCTGTGATGAGACTTTCTAGAAATTAGATGCAATGTTTCTCTCCTGATGTTACTGGGCAGATTTAGTTGTATATGAAGACAAATACTCTTATGTGGACCAGGGAGAGTAGAACAACACACCTTCCTTCCTTCCTTCCTCCCTTCCTTCCTTCCTTCCTTCTCCTATTCCATTTTGGTGAACAGAATGCCATTGTATCATACAGGCTGAGTTGATCTAGAGCATGCAATGTAAACCAGGCAATCCTACTGGCTCCTGAGCACTAGAAATACAAAACAGCACCACCACTCTTTGCCTTAGCATTTATTATTGTCTTGTTATTGTTGTTAGGAATTTTTATTACTATTATTTTTTCCACTTTTTATTTTTGATTTCATTTTATATTCCAAACATTATTAATTAAATTTATTCAGTTATTGTACATCCTGAAGGCAGTCTCCCATCCGTTCTCTCCTCCCATTCCCTCACCCTCCTTCTGTCCTCCCCCAATCCACTCCTCTTCTGTTTCTGTTCACAAAGGGGCATGCCTCCCATGGGTGTCAGCTAAGCATGGTATATAAAGTCAAGATCTCAAGATTGGGCTAAACTCCTCCCCTAGTATTAGGGCTGTGCAAGACAACCCAGTATGAGGCATAGGTCCCTGGAAGCCAGCTAAAGCATTAGGGGCAGGCCCTGCTCCCACCTAGATGCCCCTCAACCAAAGAATGGATAAAGAAAATGTGGTATATTTATAAAACAGAGTATTACTCGGATGTTCAAAGCAATGACCTTAATAAATTTGCAAGCCAATGGATGGAACTCGAAAAAGTCATCCAGAATGAGGTAACCTGGACCCAGAAAGACAAACATGTTCTCACTCAAAGCAGATATTAGCCGTAAGTAAAAAAATTACTATGCTGCAAATATTTTTAAAATAAATTCAATGATAGTGTTTTAGAGGCTCGAGTTTAAGACTTCTTGCGAAAACCTGGTATAAGTAAATGTTCCCAGAGGGAAGATACCTCTAATTTAGATCCCAAGATTACCACAAAGTATGAGCCAAAAAACATGGACTGAAGTCAAAAAGTACAAAGCACAAGTTAATTCTTAGTGGAGACAATTGTTTTAAGAGGCAAGGTTCACACCTCCTACCAATTTCTTGTTTCAGAAAACCACTTAATTTATGAACATTCAGGTCAATAAAAACAAAAGACCAGGAAAAGTTAGACTGTGTAAACATTAAGCAAAGGGAAAATGTGGACAGCTTTCCTAGAATCAAAGTGAGTCTCAGAACAAAGAATCAGATGATATGGTTACAATATGGTTAAGTCATCAAAAGGACATAAAAATAATTGTCAGCATCTGTATACCCACTAAGAGGTGTAATAGGCTCAAAGGCATTTTCTTTAAGAGTGATATAATTAAGATGATTAAGATAACAAATTCACATTCATAGTTGAACATGTCAATAATTTTCTTTGTCGCTGATGTAACATAAAGTCAGAAGATTGCTATGGGCATTTCTTGTTATCCCTACTCACAATTGCAATGAACTGGCTGTTGCAGAATGATTATTCTTTTATAGAAAACATAAAGACACAATCATTTTCATGGTCACTCAAAGTCTCAGTAAATTTAAGGTTTGAAATAATACTTAAAGTATGCTTTCTGGGCAAACTATAATACTACTTTATTTGAAAACTCAGAAGTAAGTGATCCATGGACCAGAGGAGGTGCTGCATTAGAATTAAAAAACTGTTCAGAGTTCAATGACAATGCAAATTAATTAATAACAAAGAGAGTTATCAGATTAAGGAAATGATTATCTGTAACAAATAGATTGCCATAGGAAAAGTATCTTAGTGAATCCAGAGACAGATTTTAACAGAGTTTGGCAGTTGGTTATGGTAAAACCCATGTATAAATTATTTCCATAAAGAACATAACTCTGGTATTTAATATTGGGTATAGGACATTTGCCCTTGTAAACTTTGTGCTAATTATTGGTCTGTGGCTAGCGCCTCCTGTGTAAGCAGTTGATGAAGACTAAAAGACACTCAAATACAAAAGAAGTGACTACAATGTATCCATTCACAAATGATGACATGTATATGGGAATCCCTGGAGAACCTATTTTCAGAAACTATTTGATACTAGAGAGTACTCCAGAGCCACAGGTTACAAGGTGAGCACAGAGAGTGAATTTTCCAAAGTTGAACTTCATAAAAAGGGCATTTAAAACTTCTTCAGGACACCACGTACTTTGCAAATGACTCAAAAGACATGGAAGACGGGTATAGTTAGAATGAGGAAAGTTATAGACAAGCAGATCTGAAGAAGACATAGCGTGGTGAGAGGTGATGCCACTGCCAGCCAGCTTTGGCTCATAGCCCGAGACCTCAGAGAATGACACGAGGCAGGAAAGGCTCACTGGGTCCCAGGAGGCTTCAATCCAACTTCTCTCCACCGCCTGCTTAGTGCTCACCTTGCATGAGCACACGCTGAACAGGCCGCTCCCCCACGGCCACAGCAGGGGAGAAGAAGTAAGTTGCCAGAGTCCCAGTGTCCCCTCAAGGGCACACCATCATGCACCCACTAAAGGTCTCACTCTTGGGCTGCAGAGTGCAAACCTGTCTTAAACACCTAAACAAAAGGCTATAGGTAAATATGAAACCATGAATTAATTGGTAATCAATGTAGGATTATTTTAGTGACCTTGTGTTAGGTCAAGATTATCTAAAGTATCCTCCAACAAAAGAAATAATGAATTTGCTTTCACCAGCGTTAGAACTGTTTCTTTTTAAACTGCAAAGAAGATAAAAAAGCAAGCCACAGACTGACAGAAAATTTTTACAAAACACATAACTGAGAAAAGTTATAAAAAATATACCAAGATCTCCCCAAACTCAAGAATAAAATGAAATGTAACTAAATTAAAATGTCTCAAAGAAATGAACAGACTTTCATCCAAATAAGATGTAAGGATGACAGACAAGTACATTAAAAATATGGTCAGCCTTTACAGTTTAAGAGGTATGAATTGACACCAAAGTCTGGCATAGAGCACATGAAGGCCTCCCTAACCTTGATGTGACCGGCCTTACTCCAGAGAGAAATAAATGAAGAAACTAATTTTGAGAATACTGCTTGTGAGATTTCAAATAGCATGTTGATTTAGTAAAACATTTTGACAGTATTTGTTTGTGTTTAAAAATTTACACTTATAACCAGCAATTCCACCCAACTTAGAAAATTAAAATTCAGTGTCCATAAGAAAAGGTGTGTGTGTGTGTGTGTGTGTGTGTGTGTGTGTGTACGTGTGTACGCATGTATGTGTGTGTAATCATAACAGCTTAATCTTAATCTCATAACTTTGCAAATACCAAAAACTTTGTTGAGTGGATAAATAGTCATAACTACCTAGCAGCAAAAAGACAGCAAAAGCAGTTGGCTTCCGAAAGGACAGTCTATTAACACATAGGAAACATGAACCTATTTCCAAATTATTATGCAAAGCAAGATAAAGCAGAGAGGTAAAGCCTTTGAAGTATATTGCTCAAGTTATATTGGGAGAACAAAGTGTATTGACTAAAAAATCCCTTCAGTAACTGCTGAGAGTATACTGACCACAGACAGAGCAGGCAGTGGGTACGCGTGATGGGACCATTCCAACAAATTCCAAATTGTTGCTGATTATATGATTAATGCACGCATCTAAACCCTGCAAAGAATATTGAAAGAACTTTTATTATCTATAAATTACATCTCTATAAATCTAACCCCAAAATTAATGTCAATTATTTGATTAGGCCCTTAATTAGACAGATTTCCAGGGATAAATCAATTGGATGAGAGAGCTGAAAAATAATCATGAACTCGGAGAAACAAAATTGAGGAGCTCTGAAACACGAAGAAGAGTGAGGCAGTAGGTGGAGCCCAGGTTTCCAGAACAGATAGAGGAGATGAAACTTAGTATGTGACAAGGCAACAGAGAAGGATGTCCTAGAACTCATTTAAAAAAAAAAAAAAAAAAAGCTTAAGTCTAGCTATATAAAGAACAACGTTCTCACTGTGTAAATAAAACCAAATCCACTCACAGTTTGACTATTCGAAGTTATAGCTTACCAAAGGGAATGGTAGTGAAAGGCTATTGGTGGCAATAATTTAGGAGATTGTTCCTAAAGCCTGACAGGTTGACTTGCATGACAGTCAGATGTCTCTGAAGGGGTGTGGTAAGAAAAGCCTGTAGCCTGAGAGGAAGCCCCGGGATGAGTTTCTTCCACTCTGATGGGTCAAATTCCAGCCTCATGTGTGTTCACCAAGAGACCCTTAGCTAGAGACTCGGGAAGGAGAGTGGATACGGATAGGCAAAAACCCATGGCATGAATACACACGCGTTAATAAATCCAAGTTTCTACTCACTGTAGATTGAAATATATAGATCATTGAGAAAGAGTCGAATGGGAATAGCGGAAAATAAAAGCATTCAAGTCAGGAGACAATGGCAAGAACTAAGGTATCCTCATTTTCTTTTTATGTAGTGAAATCTTAGGTATTTAGGTTTTTAAGTCCATAGAATATCTTCAAAGGTAACTACAGGAAGAAACTGAATCTTGTCTAAGTTGCTTGGAGGAGAAAGGGAAATGAAACAAAACAGAAAATAACTTCCGGGAGTAAATGATGATACCAGAATCATCAAAAAGGATGAGAAAAGGCTGATAATAAAAGCTAGAAATAAATAAAAAAAAAAAACCTCTGTAAAAAGAAGTTCAAAATATGCAGGTAATTAAATCCTTTATATCTTGAAGCAGCTGACTAAATTGTGTAAGAAAATAAAATGACCTGTATGCTGTTATTGAAAGAGATGTAAAATTGAAGGACGAATACGTTGCAGAAAAGAAAATTTGAAGGTTAGAGGGACGGTTTAAAAACAACAACAACAAAACCAACTCAGTAGCCGAACACCTAGGTAAAGCAGGAGTAGGATCCAGTCTGTAAATATCCAACCAAAGCAAAAGGAGTGCACAGTTTCAAATAGGGTGCTGGGCGGAGATGTTAGTTTCAATTTATTGAGAGATTATTATCATTTAAGCTTGACTGTGTAAAACACTACACTTAGATTATAAGATGCAAAATTAATAGAACTGTACTGAGTAGGGAGAGAAAGAAGTATGGAGGGAGAGAAGGAGGAACTGAGGGACGGAGATGGGAAGGGGGAAGGAGGGGAAGGGAGGGGAGGGAGGGGGAGGGAGGGAGCCACCATAATAGATGGATAACCAGGTGTCTCTGATTAACCAGGTCTGTTAGATGCAATGTTTTTGAAGATGTAGAATATAGACCAAGAATTATTTTAAACACTAAATCCAATATTTAGGTGGCAAATATTATTCTACGTACCAGAGTACAGATAAAGGATCACCTTTGCTGAACATCTAGTTCTTACATCAATTAAGAAAATTAGTCTCCATTCTCTCCAGAAGTTACAGAAATAATAATTCATAAAATATGCAACATATCTACAAGACAATTAAAATTAAGCAAGTGAGAAGTTAATCGAGGCAAAAACAAATATGGAATATAGAGGCAAGTGGAAGCTGTGGGTGAGAACCACAAAAAAACAGATTCAGGTCTTGAAAAGATTGAAAGGGGGATAGTGGAACCTGACAAATGCCTACTGATATTTTGTCCCTATTTAACTGATTACATTTTACAATGAAATCGTGGATAATATGGATGAATGCCAGCCCATGCTTTATTATTAAATATTGAAAACCTTGAACTTATGGTCACTAAAAGACAGAACAGCCCAAGAGACATATAAAAGAAATCCAACATGGCGGACTCATGTGTCTTAATCTTAGCACTCTGGAGGTGGGGCAAGGGATCACAGTCCAAGCCTAATACTGTCACTCTTTCAAAATGTTAGACTTTAGAAAAACAGTTGGAAAATAGGCTGTATGGCATTTGGCTGGTATAGAAATCATCATACCCAATGTAGATAAAAGTTATGGGAAACTTTCAGAGTTCTATTTCCTTTTCTGCATTTTTTTTCCAAGTTTAAATTTTTAAAAGTTTATTGTGACAACTATGACTTTGTGTGTGACACTGAGCATGACCCTGAAAACATTGACTATCTACTCCTCATTAAGTGAACAGACTTCTTTCTTTGACAACCACATTCAGGGATGAAACACGGTCTTAGCTCTGCAGGTGACTTTATGTTTGGGTGGTCTGCTGCAGTTTTTCGTCTGTAAATCTGCAGATTGAGGCTGTCTGTCCAGTGTTTCAGTAGCTTCAGTTATAACCCTGGGTGAGCACAACCCATCCCATACACCCTGCCTGTCTACCCATTCTTCATGGTTTCCTGTGTATGTATAACTGTATATTTAGCATACTCAAATATTTATGCTTGTAAAAAGATGTATATTCCATTTTCTCTTTTATTGTGAAAAAAAGTGGCCCAAGAGAATTAATTTATTGTTCTCGTGCTTCTCAAATGAAGTCCTCCTTATTCATATTTTCAAGAATTTTTAAACTTATATTTTCAGAATTAAATCTTTGGGATTCTGAATTGAGAGTCAGGGATTTTAGAACTTAGACATTTTTTTAAAAAATGTATTTCAGTGTTCTGGATTAAAGTATTTAGTGCTTAGTTCTATGCCATGTCTCAAGCCCACCCTCTAGAAACCCATAATGGCAGAGGGGGAGCCAGTTAGAAGTCTGAGAACAGAAGAAAGAATGAGGCTCTGTTCTCTAGTAACAGCTAGATGAAGTGGGGAGGAGGGTATTGACTCAATAAGAATTTGTGCATTTGGTAAGTGATTAGATTACATCTCAGTGGTCTCAATGTCTATTGCATAAAAATCAACAATAAATCATTAGACATATGACTTCACAAATGAATGAATATTTTTTACCTATGTTGGATGGAAAGTTGAAGGATTGAATTTCCTGATTGCCTGTGATTTAAATCTTATTTCGGAATAAAGGTGATCTGAATATTTAATTTCTTAATAGTATAACCTAGCTTTAACCTACATTGTTTTACACACACACACACACACACACACACACACACACACACACGTACTCCTATTGTTAAACTTGGAGGAGATGGGTCTGAAAAGGGACGCAGAGGCTTAGCAGATATTCTTGGGTGGAGCTGGTGCTGTGAGGGATGGCTGTGATGAACAATGAGTTGAGTAAGGGGTGGCTCGATTGATAAAGGGCTTCTGATAGATTCAGAATGACATGTGGACAAACTGATACCTTTTAGAAAATGGCTTTTGAGTTTGAGATCCTTGTCAGTGAGTGTCGGGTCTGCACGAATCCCAAAGACGCATCCTTGGTCAATATCCGTGTTGACATTGTGCCTAGTGTTTATCTTTTTGACTGCGCATGACTCTCAGAATATGAGTTGTTTAACTCTAAACTAATTTATCTCAGAAAAATACTTATAAACCCTTACTTTTCATTTTGCCTGTCATTCCTCTCTCCTATGTGTGCCTTCTATAAGCAGTGGCCATCTTATCTCTGCACTGTTATCTCTGTGGGACAGAGTTTGTTCAGCACACTACATGAGGTGCGTGGAATGCAGGAGGGATGTGGAAGAAAGACATTCTGAAAGAGGAGATGGAGTCTGTTCCAATTAAGAGGGCTTTCTAATGGCCCGTACAAGTATAGAAGTAGAGGATCAGGAATGGACAGAATTCCAGACATCAGCTCCGAAACCAGAATTTAGCATATTATCATGATATGTGGGGGTTAAAATGGCACAGTCCCATGGGGGGCTAAGCAAAATACAATACCAATAACTTTAAATGTGTAGAACTGAGTCAATGAATAAATGTATCAGTTAAAACAAGGGGAATTTAACCAAAGGGTATCTGAACCTCAAAAGATTAATAGATAGATAGGTAGATAGATAGATAGATAGATAGATAGATAGATAGATAGATAGATAGATACATTGATTGATTGAACAGTTTCTGAAAGTAGTAGGTCAAAGTTGAAAGGGAAGGGTATGTGGTGACGAAAACAGAGACCATCAGCCTGAACCATGGTGGGGGGCGGGGTGGTCAGTAGCACTCAGTGGGTCAGGTCATCCAAAGCATGCTCAGTGGAGACTCGAAGTAAAAGCTTGTACAGCTTGGAGATCTAACGCTGCCTCCTCTTGGCGAATTTAACTGGACCTGGAGGAAAATGCTACAGCCTTGCTGTTGAGGAGGGAAAGTAGATGGATGGTAACTGAGTCACTGTTACCCAGTCTGCAAGGTGACTGCTTCCATAACCCAGGAAGGGAAAACAAGACCAGAGAAGCCCAGGCCTTTAAGCAACAAGTTTTGAATTTTTTCAAAGGGTAAGCGTTCATCATTCCTTTGACTGTCTCAGAAACTACAGGTTGAAAAAGAATATGTAAAACTTTGTACAAGACATAGCCTTTCCCTTTTCCCAAAATCCTAGAGTCCACAGATTCTGCAGGGTCTGCATTTACCATTCCTTCTGTGATTGGAATGGATGATGCACTTAGGAGCCCTTGAGTTTAGATGCGTAGTCCCCAGCTTATGGCGCAGTCATGGGAGGTTGTGGAGTGTGCAGAAGGTGAGGGCAGCAGCTGGAAGGTGGAAGCAGCTAGCATGCTGCCGTCTGATGTAGAGACAACCCCCACCCTCGCTCCATCACTTCTCTTCTGCTTCTTGGTCCATGGAGATGTGAGCATCCTCCTCCTGCATCCTCCTCCTGCTGCTGCCAACACAGATGGTCCAGCTCTCCAGTGGACTGGACCTTAAATTATGAACCAAGTTGCCTATCAAGGTATTTGGTCACAGTAACAAGGAAAGTAACAAATACAAGCTCAGTGTGAAATTCAAACGTCTGAAATGCTCAAAAACACAAAATGTGGGAATGGCACGGCCCCGCCAAACGTGGTGGCACTGCGTTTGGAGTGAAATTACTCTTGAAAACCCCGTAAGATGCCTGTGGGACACGTAAAAGGGGAATGAATTCAGCAATTGCATTTCTGCCCTACCTTCAATGGACACTGTGAAATTTGGAAATGTAAAATCTACTTTTGGTCCCCAGCAGTTCCGATCACTTATACCCAACCAGCCTTGACATGACCGCGTGTTGGGATGTGCTTTTCTAGTTAATAATAGAATGATTTCATTAAAACATAACAAAAGTAAGGCCCAGCTGATGGCAATTAGTTGGGGGAATATTAGGCAGAGGAGCTCCGATTAGTCGCCAAAAGGACTGAGAAATAAATCAGAGACCGAGGGAGGGGGAGAGGTGAGCTTCAGTAAGTAGCTGGGGTTATACAGACCGGTTAACCATTTGCGTAACTTAGAGCACACTCGCTTGGTGACCTGGATTTTATGCCTATCATGCAGTCAAATGAACCTGCAGGAAAGGTGCTGGCTGTTTTACCTGCCTTAAGTAAATGCAGGATTTCCATAGTCTTCACAATGGGGAGTGTGTGCACCCACTTGGTTAACCGGAGCTGGTTCCTTCTAATTATTTAATGACATAGTGTAGTTGCAAGCTTATCTCTAGTGTCATATGTCTGAAAGGATATTTTTCTGAGTGCAACTGGTATCAGAGGTGACCAAGCATTATATAATTTCCAGAGAGGAAACTTAGATCGTCGTACTATTGCATACGGAATGTCAAGCGTCGCTTGACAACCCCAAAGGCATTTCCAGACAAGATATTAGCACAACTGCAGCCCCTGGGTCTGGAGGAGGAAGGTGACTATGGGACTAGAAGGCCTAGTGGTTCCTAAAGGTTTTCAAGATGACGTAGTAAGACCTGGAGAGATGATTCAACACTTACAAGCACACAATGATTTTCCAAAGTATGGGTGCTCAGCTTCCCCAGCACCCACATCAGGCAGCACACAGCCCCCTGTAACTCTGGCTCTGAGGAATCCACACTCCTTCTGGAACTTCACTCACACACACACACACACACACACACACACACACACACACACACACACACACACACACAGAGCAAATTTTTAATGTATCTTTAAAAAAACATTTTATAGTAGATGCAGCCAATGCTGTTACCTCGAACATTCCAGGGCACAGGCTAATATGCAAAAGATGGTCAGCTATAGACTGTCTGAAACATAGCTGAGACTTCTTTTGGCTAAGAGAACAAAAGCACAAGTGTACTAGAATTGACCAATACCATTGATTCCAAGGAAACAGTCCCCAAAGCTTTATTTCAGCCATTGCAGAGATGGTCATGTGTGGGTGTAACTGTGAGATTCTTCCTGAATTATTGGAGGCTGAGTCTATTAGTCTATGTGTTTAGGCAGTTTTACTGGATATGGACCATTGAAAACATAGAAAGCTTTCTATTGTGTGACAGCTCACATTGAGTGTCACCGTGAACAGAGCACAGGAGCCATGACTTCTGTGAGACGAAAAGACTTGAGGCAAACAGGAGGCTCGGTGTGCAGCCCTGAGTTTATTATGATTTAACGGGCTCGGTTGTATTTAAAAGTCTATGAATCCCTCACTTATTGAATGTGTAATTGGGATGTGTGGGTCATAGGGAATGTTTTATTTCAGTTCCTCTCAAAGAGTGGCTCTTCCCTTGAGGGGTAATCTGCTGTCCCCCTTGCTCAGCACAGCACAGTACATGGTGTTACAGGTGTGTGGCCGTGTATAAGCACAGCGCCCACACGGCTCGGTGCTGTGAGAGAAGTGTGCAGGCCAGAGCTCTAATAATTCTGTTATTGAGTCACGCTGCCTCAGTGTCAAGAACTTCAGCGTTGAAAATGCCGGTCTAGCTCTTCCTCATCACACGTGGGGGCCCAGACAGATTTGGAGATTAAATGACACTCTCATGACTCGCACTTATTTATAGTAGATATGAAAATGGTTGGATGTCAGGAAGCTGTCTCAGTGAGACTCGCTACCAGAGATGCAGGAAGAGTTTGCACTATGAAGTAAATACTGCACAGCAGACCAGTTTCCAGGGGCCGCGGCGGTGTTATTCGACCCTGGGATCAGCCGTGGCAGAGCCCTGGTCTACAGGAGAGGCTGTCGTCAGTGGCAGCCTTTTCCACTCGTTTCTGGAATCCATTCTTAAGGATAAATACCCAAGAATTGTACTGTAGTCAGTGTTCCCATTTCTTCCAGTTTCCAACAGTAAACATATGTGTCCACACACACTTTCTATTCTGAACCAATGGGAAATCATGTTCTCTGAGCAGAATGCAATCTGGAGGGATACAGGCAAGAAGACTTCTTTATCCACGGCCGTCCAGCTCAGAGCAGCGCCCGAGCCAGGTAATGGCTGCCGTGGGATAGGATAAAGGGAAGAGGTGTCAGATGCTTCTCTTCAGTGAGAGTTTGTGATTCTGTGAAAGCAATTGATATTTGAACCACTTCCTGGTTTTCTTTTGAATAATTAAAATCCATCCGAGAGCCCAGTATTTGCCAGTTTGAATGGCATTAGAGAGTCGCCAATTGGCATGGTTTTGGTGCCTCTTCTATTTGTTTCCGTTTCGAGTTGGGGAATATTTTTGTATTCCCGGAGAAGCTGTTCTGAAATATGTCATCCGTTTCACATTTTCCCTTCTTGGGCTCGTATTTTTATGCAATACAAAAATAAATAAATAAATAAATAAAACTCTTACTGGGGCTAGGGGATGGTCATAATATCGGAAAACTGGCCCTCTGCCAAGTTAACCAAGACATGGTGAAGATATAGCCAATTTTTGTCATTCTGAATTTAATATTTGGCTCATTTTTTAGCATAAATTTTGCGCTTAAGTTGAGTTATTTTCATTCAAAAAAAAAAAACCATGATACTATTTTGGCACCCTCTTTTTATAGAGTGTATTCTGCTTTACAACTGTTCAGTGTATAAATTTATCTCTGCAGTACCTGGATTAAGGAATTAGGGATTTCACCAATTGATTTCTACTACATGCCATATGAGTGTCACGCTCAAAGAGAAATGGACTCTGTGACTTTTCTGTAGAAGACGGCTCAGCTTTTTACTACGAGGACATAAATGCGCCTCCATGTTAGTTTGGCTAGCATATTATTGACGCATACACTCAATAAGGTATCATGATGACTGAGCTCATGTTATTCCGACCAGGCATGGTTTCTACTCTTTGTGTCCACTATATCACCCACTTTGGTATTTAATACTGATCTATGGTAAGGTAGCAAACCAGAAGATTTAAATCTGGCCCACTTCCACTCATGGTTTCTGTGAATTTCCCAGGAGAAACCTTGGTGGAGAAGGTTACTGAAATACTTAGAAGAGGGGGTCTGCTTTGGGTGGGTGGTCCTAAGCCTCTGTGACTAATTACTTAGTATTCTTAATTAGTGTTCTTCCACCTTAGCCTATGTTTGGGGAAGGCCCATTGGAGCTCAGAAGTACATTTGCAGAGAGCATACTCGAAGATCTTGCCCAGTGGCACACTTGAGCCCTAAGTGACACAGACCCATCGAAGGTAGATGGAATCTATAGACAGATTTCTGAGACCTCCGTCCTTCTCTTGATTTCGGTGTAGTGAGACAGTACCTGTGCTGTTAACATAAGTTGAGATTCCTTGGATCATGCATGTTAATGTCCATCTGCCCTTTATCTATTCTTCAGGGGAAAATCAAAGGAAATGAGGAAGCATAGGACCCCATCCCGGCAGAGGCGTGAGAAAGGGGTTTGTTTGAGGAACGCTGGTTCCCTCTCCTCTCAGCTACTCAATTTCAAAACCACTGACAGCTAGCAGAGTGTGCCCGCGCTTGTGAGACCCAGCAAAAGAACTCCAGAGTCCTTTTGCTTTTTAGGCAGGCATGTTGTTTACAGCTATACCTCCAAATGTTTATCCTTGTTTGCTTCTGGCTTCTGTTTGGGTCATGTAAAACTGTTAGATAGAACAACCTAAAAGGGATGGACAACTGTGGCTGGGACGACCCCTCTATTTCTCTCATTTAAAGATTAAGAATACAAAATGCAGATTGATGCAGCCAAGTCCTGACACATGGCCTGTAAGTGACCGATGAGATACCCACAGTTCTAAGTCCTTTCCTGGGAGGTGTGTGATCTCACTCTCATGCCCACAGAGGAGCCGCTGAAGTGGGCAGTTGCAGGGCCAGGGAGACCCTGTAGACCTGTAGCAAGGCCTTTATGTAGGACGGTGGAGCTTGTGAGCACGCCTTCTCTCTCCGGGCAGCTAGCTTAGTCCTGGTTAACCGAAATCGTTGAGTAATTGTTCTGAGGTTGAGAACAAAATGCTGAATTAAACTGTTCCCACTGCAATAATTGTGTGATTATAGCATTTATGTCGCTGGCCAAAGGAACAGTCATTAGGTTTGGAAGACTTACCAAAACCACAAGTACAAAAAAAGATGCAAATCACATGTAAATTGCTGTTTAATACCTATCGTAGCTCCGGAATGCAGAGGCGAGTAGAGAGCACGTTTCTGGTTAGAGGAGAAGACACTGAAAGTGGTGATTGGACATTGCGTGCAAGACTGCCGTAGCGGAATCTTGAAGACATGGAATGCATTTTCTTGTTCTTTTACAATGTCCATCTTCTTGGTCATGTATTTGCTCTCTCCCCTTTTTTCCACCCCAAAGCTCCATCCTTAGCCTCGTTCATTACCTCTGTATGATCTCTCCCTCTCTCTCTCTCTCTCTCTCTCTCTCTCTCTCTCTCTCTCTCTCTCTCTCTCTCTCTCTCTCTCTTCTCTCCTCTCTCCTTTACTCTAAATCATGTAGTGAAAAGGGCTTATCAACCAATTAAATGTCTGGGTGGATGGAGAAAGAAAGACTCAACAGGAAGACTGTTAGTAAATACTTGGAGAACAGACCCAGAGCAGTGTGAAGAAAACAGAATACTGGTTGTGTTTCTCTTCGGAGTAGTACATCATGCCGTAGTGGCTGCTTTTTCCCTGGTAATCTCGTCCCTCACCCTACGCTGAACCACTTTCAGACTAAAGCATGTCGAAGGCTGTGTTGCTACCCACATGTGTGATATTTTGAACCGGATGACCTGTGTGGGGATGAGCTGTACAGCCAGTAGCCAGCGTGTTCTAGGATACTCAGTGAAGAGCAGTCATTTTGAGAGACAAACGATCCCTCTAAGACAAGTGACACATTGACATTTTTTTTCTTTTCTGGCTCAGCTGGGAACATGTTGGCAGCCCTCAGACAAAGATGTGAATGGATATATTTTTAAAAGTTTGCATTTGGGGTATCCTGGTAAACTTCATTTTTTAAACACACAAAGAAGCACAGTGGAGATAATTCCCGCTGGCAATGTGGAGACAGCCTAAGAGGCTGAGGATGTTGACTGTGTATCTCCCTTTTTGGTCGATAGAAATGTGGTCGACATGGAATACTTCCTCAACTGTTTGCATCTTGTACCATAGAATTAATTGCATTGTAAATCTGAGTAAAAGCTACCTCAATAATTATTGAAGAGCAGTCACATATCATAAAGAATTAATGTGACATATTTATATGTATATATGTGGACATACCTTTCCCAAAATTCTGTCATATTTGGAATCATTTTAAAAAAGTGCTTTGTGTTCAAGAAGTCAGGTGCCCAATAACATTTAGTTAAAATTAGTAAAAAAAAAATTGGTGACCGGTTTTCTTTGCAAGTTTAGAACAACTTTCATGTTGCTTGCTATTAATAGCGTTTAATTCTCCAGTTTTCTTACAAATTTCACTTGACATTTTCATAATACATACTTGTTTCAAACATGCCAATGAATTTATATATTTTCTACTGTTTCAAAAAAATGATGCAAGGTCTTTCATCATTCTTTTAAATTTTTCATACTTCTTATATGATGCTCATATTTTTAAAACCACAACAGTGTTTCAAATTTATTCTTCTTTATTGCTATCTCCAACACTGCTGTCTTCTAATGGTACAGCTTAGACACTCTAACCACTCCATAATATTAACTAACCTCTCTTTCCTGCCAACCACCCACACATTAATTAGAACAAACACAGATTTTAATGATCCTACTTGTCAATGGCAAAGCACACTAAAAAAGCAAGAAGAAAAAAACAAGGATCCTATTTCGGAAATAAAGTTGTGTTTCTACTGGAAATGCAGACTCGCTTCCTAGGACAACTGGACATTGTCTAAAGAGCATTACACGGGTCTGGAATTTTAGGCGTGGCACCTCTTCAAAAACTAAAAATGCTCCCATTTCTGTTTTTTAAAACTGCCATTTTTCCCTCTGTCTAAAACCCGTATTTTTACATTATGCTAAGACTTTGAGATCTGTCCTTCTTGCTTCCTGTCTTAGTGTGTTGGTAACTTTTATATATTCTCTGAGTGTCTTGAAAGGAGTTTGCATTCTGTACTTTTCATTTGTAGAGCCCTATGAGTGTGAAGTTCTGTCTCATGGATTGTCACTTTTGTTGGATATATGTAACGTTCTAAGACTTCTGTCTTTGAACCAAAGACTTTGGAGTTCTTGCTGAAAGGTCATTGTGCACAGTTTTACCTTCCCATTCAAGCCTGTCTTGTGTTTTGTTTTGTTTTCTGTTTTTTTTTTTTTTCAATCTGTCGCTGTCCTTTGCAACATTTGGGCCCTTATGATATAACTGCATATCTTAGAAATGAAATATATGTGAGTGGGTGTTCCTTTGTTTTATTTTATAATTCATTATAACTTCATTCCATGCGTCTTTTATATCATGTAGCTTGAGGTCATTCTTTCCCCTTTCCTTCCATTCCACTCTCTGCCCTGTTCCCCTCTCCAAAAAAAAAAAAAAAAAAAAATGAAAATTAATTTACAAAGGAAACAAATTAAAAACGTCATCATGGAAACTGCAGTGTGACACCATGAGTCATGTCATAAGCTCCCTTTGTCCATGTATCTCTACTTGCAAGTGTTCATTGCGAACAGTCATTGGTCTGGTGCGAGGCCTCTGGGCCCTCTCTGGGACTCCTTCTGGGTATCCTGTCATTGCCCTGTTTCATGGAGATTCTGCATCTTTGGGTCTGCAGGACCGGTCCCTACATCTGCTCCAGCACATCACAGATGGGGTAGATGTTGGGGCAGGCCAAGTCATAACCCTGGTTCTGGGCCCGGGCAGCCGTATGGTTGGCCTACCAGATGAGAAATGGGGACAGCTCTCCCATGTTTACAACCTCAGTGCTGGTCCACCCACACCTGTGCTGACAGGGTTGGCTCAATTGTGCTGCCCCAGTGAGGTGCAGGGCCTGCTCTCACTTCTGGGCATTTCAATGCGTTCAGCTTTATCAACACTGCCTTTCAGCATGTAGGGTGAGCTCACTCACATTTAGTATAATTAAACAACTGACTTTTCCCACTTTCCCATCAGTGGCATATTTTGATTACACTTCCCCGTTTTTAAAATGCATTACCCCATAGTCTGTTTTAGTGGTAGTCATGGTTCATTTTGATAGAAAGTTTATTTGTGCCATACCCTTAGTTCCGATCCCGGGTGGCACAGGCACTACAGTACGTCTTGTTTGTGGCTCAGTGGCCTGGACCTAACTCCTCGCTCTCTGACTTGCTGTCTGCCCAGCTGTAGGCACGCCTGCATGTCATGATCTATAAAGCGAGGCCGATGAAGGTGTCCATGTGCACCTAGCACAGAAACCCTTCTGGTGAAGGGCAGGTGGGTGGCGAGGGTCCCCACAATCAGCCTGCATTCTCTTCGTGGCAGTAAAAAGCCCACACGGAGAACTGACTGTGTCTTGATGGCTAAAATGTGGTTTTGATCAGGAAAGTTCTCTGCACACTTAGTGAGGTACCTGTAGTATTGTGTGATTCATCCATATTCAAATATAGTAGCCATAGCTAAGCCACAGCGCTGAGTTAGAGCCTCTCGCCACTGTGGCAAAGCTGTGCAGCTGGCCTCCCTTCCCCCAGGGTGTGGCAGCTGATGTAAAGTCCCACGCTATTAGACGGATTTGCATTGTATTTCTTCATCACTAGAAGTTGCAAAAGTTTTTATTATATAAATGACACTATATTCAATGGGTGCCCAATTACAAAAATATTTCACATTTTCAGCTCAAAAATCATCTTCGGTGGCCTTTCTGGTAATTTCACACATTTTATTTCCGGAGACAAATGTTCCAGTGAGAAGCTCCCAGGCAGTGTCCTCGCGACAGCCGCCGTCTGAGCGAGCGCCTGTCCAGTCAAGCCCCGTGAGGCAGCCTGCACCCTCTCAGGGAATACGCCTCTTCACCTCCTAAGAGATGGGGGACACACTCATTTATACACCCCAGTGAGGCTGCACGCAGGGCAACCCTGCAGATTGTAACCTGTGCTGTGACAATAAGAACTTGCCTCTCACGTCTTCTTTCCACCAACCGAATGTTTCTCGGGGCTGAGATTGTAAAGTTCTTTCATGCTACAAAGCAACAAACGCTTAAGCATAGCCTGTTCACATAAACCTTGCGTATTCCAAGAGAGAAATAGAAGCCACACTGGAGAAACATTTAATATTAGATGTATGAGGATAGAATCGTATTTAATACCACATCAGAATAATGCATGGAGTGTAAAGATATAGCTATGTAAGGGGTTTTAGTTTAAAGACTAAATAGTTTACTTTTAGTCGCAGAGGAGAGCTGAGGGAGTCTGCAGAGGGCCGAGTGTACACACAAGGCTGTGTCTGTAAAGAAAATTTTACACTATGGCCTGCTGTGCTATTGTGTGCTCCCAGGAGCTGAAGCACCTAGGGTTAGAGTGGTAACCATGCTGCGTTATCTTTAAAGTTAGTTTTTACATTTGCATCCTTTCCATGGATGCAACCAAGGTTTGCATTTTCAGATTGAGTGACAGGTGTCTCGGGTACTGTATGATCTCATTAATGAAACTCGGGCCCTCCCTTTCTCCCTGTCATGGAACACAAACGCCTTTTAGTACCCTAGCCACTGGCATGAGCATCCAACGCAGGTGACAACTCAATGGGGTGAGGTGGGTGGCGTCAGTAGTTTCTGTGGTCCACGGCATTGCTCTGAGGGGTTATCAAGAATCTTCTCGGGAAATGAAATGCAGCCTGAGGTCTATCATGTACAAAGTGGATCGTGATGAATTGGGGGCTGTGGTAGGAGAAAATAGCTGAGTTGATAGGTGATGTGCACTACCTATTTAAGTCGTCGAGCACGTAGTATGGGCTACAGGACAGTTTCGTTACGGTCCTGATCTGGAGGCAGAATTCCAGCGCAATGAAGAGGGGCAGGACAAGACAGAGTTGTTTTCTTAGCTCATGTCTCTGCCACTGATTGGGTAATTCCACATTTACACCTCCAGCCTCCCCTCTTGCCTGTTTTAATTGTTGGTGGAATTTTCTGTCTTATCAGTATGCTGTCTCTAGGTGCTATTACAATGCTTGGTGCCTCATGGGAATGCAGTGAGTTAACTAATAGAGTGTATTTAGGAAGACGGGAGGCTGTGATGATGAAGCTTGGCTCCGAGGAAAAAGCTGCTCTTAAGCCCGAGATGTGTACAATTGTTCTTTGGGGAGGGGTGTGGATAAACATTAATTTATTAATCAATTTCACCTATAGGCAAAGTATACAGAATTACATAGTGCTGCACACATGCTTAGAAAACGCATCTCTACTCCCTTAAACAATGCTTCAGTGACCTTGGAGGGAAGAAGAGAGAAGGGGAGAGAGAGAGAAGGTTTCAGCTCTCTGCACGGTGCTGATGTCATCTGAGGAGAAGTCCCAAGCTCTGGTCATTTTAGGTCTCTCCACCCTAGTGTCCTCTGGAGAGACCATGCTAGGCTATGATCCCACAACGACATTCAAGAGCAGCTTGTTCACAGCCCTGCCTGTATCTGTCATCACTTACCTGGGGTAGTAGCAACCTAACAGATCTGAAGTCACGTCTCATTGTGTTTTAGTAGTATTTCTTGGTAATCAGAGGTATGAACATCTGTTGGCCAGCTTTACTCTTCTTGGGGGAAACATGAGATACATAGTTTTATAAGATAGAGTCTTTTTTATTTTTGAATAAAGATACAGTTTTAAGTAAAACTATACCTACTAATTTAACAGACACATTCCAGTGGATTTCATTTGAGATTTGGCCGCCATCACCCAGAAGACAACCTGTCCTTGTTAACTGTCATCTTAGCTTACTCTTCCCTTTAGTTATAATCTTTAAAAGGACTTATGTTTAACTAATGTTACTATCACGCAAAACCATGAATAATTGATCAGCCATTGAGAAAAGAAACACGAACGAGAATCGAATACTAATTCCTTTTATTAAAATTTCTAGTCATGGACTCATGAAAAAAAATCAATAGGTAAATGATCATTTCTCGTTGTTACCTTAATACTTTGTTTGTTTTTACCTTCATGGCGAATGGTAGAGGCGACAAGGTGTGGTATAAAATGGTATGGGCACTGGCAGAGCCTGACTCTGTCCATGTGCCTAGTCTCTTGTGACATACTCTCCTCTCTCCAAAAGCTATGGTAATCAACACAGTCACCACACACACCTGAAGAAACTGAGTTTTTTCTGAATGAAGGGATGGGTTCTAGATGGGCATGGTGATTTCTGCCTATAATTCCAGCATCTGGGATGGCAGAGGTGAGTGGATTGGTCATGAGTTCAAAGCTAGCCAGGGACTATGCAGTAATTTCCATGTCAGCCTAACATGAGACTTTGTTTCAAGTAACATCAGCAGCAAAAACAACAACAATAACAAAAACAAAAACAAAACTCCCCAAGAGACATGAAGGTTCCAGTTCTATTGAGGGACATGTGTACAAATTTTTGTTTTGAGAATAAAATTGCTGGACTAGTGCTGACCTTTAAGGGAGGCAGAATCTGCTGCATTTTAACCATTATCTTTGTAGGTTCTTTGCTTAGCTTTCCCCGTCTTCTCCCTCAGTAGCTTTGTGCCTTTACATCACATTTTTTTTGTCATCCACACTTTCCTATTACTATGCTTCGAGCAGCGACTGTTCCCGACCTCAGCCCTGGGTTGGCAATATACTTTTTCGTATCCTGTATTGCATGTACGCATTGCTTCATCTTGGTTGAAGCTGTGGGACCTCGAGGAGGAAGTTCCCTGTGTCACGGGTCTTGGTGGCTGCACCATAGTAACGATGGCAACAATAAACACACCCTGGGAAAGTAAGAACACACTCATGAAATGACCATTGATGGGAGGAGACAGTGGCCGTATAGCGTCTCGGTTTCTATTAGATCTAATGGCATCTGGCTAAAGCACAGAGTGACATAAAGTGTAGATATTATCATGGCTCTGCTTTGGGAAGAAAACTGCTCTCTTGCCTGGAACACCATCCTCCCTGCCCTGCTCCATGCTGCTCCCTGCCCTCTTTATGCACATTGAGTTAACATGTGAACCCACAGAGCCCGAGGGCCAAGGGCCTTTTGCTGCTGGGGGTGGCAGGAGTGAGGAGGAAAGGGGGAAAATGAGAGTGACAGGCAGACTTGAAAACTTAGCAGTCTCACCGGGGAATGGCTCTGCTGGCTCTGCTAAACGGGAGTCCTTCAATGTAATCACGCGTTACCAGTGCAGAACGGGGTGGGGCGGGTGTGCATGCTGTGTCTGGGATGCAGTATGGACAGTTTTGTCAGGGTGGACACAGGGAGGAGGATAGGATGTAGGCAAGTCTGCATTATGTCTGTACCAGCCCTACGGGCAAAGCTAGCACTCACTTCGGGGGCAAGATTATTTGTAATCCAGTCACCAGATAACTTTGCAGCCACCTTCAATAACATCACTCACTCTTTCTTTCTTTCCTTTTTTTTTTTTTTTTTTTTTTTGGCAGCCAAGCTCTTAGTAGAACCATCTGTCTTTCTATTAGTATTTTTGAGGCCTGTTTTGAAGCCACTTTGCTTGGCAAAGTCAATTTCATCCTTGGAAACAATTTTAAAAAAAAATATAAAAAAGTTCGGTGGCTTTTTGCCGAAGAAGAATACTATGAAACAGAAAAAAAAAACCCACATGGCTGTTCATTTTTGTTCTAAAAAAAAAAAAAAAAAAAAAATGGCTACTTTGTCTTTGTCTTAATCAGATGGAGTTGCAGGTGGTGAGACTCTAAGCCCGGGCTGCTGCTTTCGCAATGTGCCTGTCCCTTTGTCTCTTGGTGAGCTCGCCTCAGCCCTCCCTGTACTCAGACGGAAGATAAGCAGACATTTTTTTTAATATCCTCTCCTGAGGACCACTGCATTGAGTTGATGAACCAAGTTTTTCTACAAAATCAAGGAACTTGAGGCTCTTGCGTCTTAAGCATCCTAAGCGTGGCGCTGCGGAGGGAAAGTCAGCCACGGCTCTTGCTCATTCGGTGTGGGTAATTCCATGCTTCCTACCTAAGCCCCGCGGGCAATCTCGTTTGGATATTGCGTTCTTCATCTTCTCAGGAACTGCTGCCGTGCGCTGCTGTGGCGTCTAAAGGCCCCGTGCTTCCCTCTGAAAGTGACTGTGCTTTGGCAGCAGTACGTGAGCAAATGCCTGAGCAGCGTGCTTAGACACCATGGCCCTCACCGGGCCAAATTCAGGAGTGTCCGCAGGAGCTGGAGCTTTTATAATTGACTTCTAGTTTCATCTTCACTGGGGCGGGTGCACTAGGAGCTTCTCTGCTCTGAGAACCCTGGGCAGGCACAGCCCTCACACGCCCTGCGTCTGCATCTCACGGTCTCCGGTGCTATCCCTGTGTCCTTTCTAACTTCCCACCTACAGCCTGGGGCCCATCGTACTCATTTTAAAGTAAGATACACAGCTCTTGTTCAGAATGTAAAGCTTCCGCCATTATCTTCTGGCCCTCTCAGATTTCAGCACAGCAAAAGCTCTTGCTCATGTGTGTAAAACTCTTCACTGCATTTTTTTAAATTACCTTTTGGAAAAGTAATATGTGCAGAAGTCTGCAGAAAGCAACTGACTCTTGCCTCAAATCACGGCACTTGGCCTGTTTCTGTAGAGTAGTCCATGCTCTTCACCTCCTTCCCCAGCCTGCTTCTCCATGCTCAACTTGCTGAGAACGCTCTCTTCCTTTCTACCATTAATACTGTCAAATTCCTAAGCAGTGTGCTTAGACACCATGGCCCTCACCATGCTCTCTCTCCATTGTTTTTACCCTAACTCTGAGCTGACCTCCCTGCTCACACCAGAACCTCTGTGATCACTCAGCCCTGGACTGCAGTTTCCACCTGCTGGAAAGTCTTCTCAAATGGAACAGCATTGAGAGCTCGAGTTCATCAATGCGGATTATAACCATCGCTTGAGAACTTCTAACTCTGCTTTTGGCCATCGCCTTAAATAGAGTGAGATGCTCTTGATGTCATCTTTGGTTATATTCTTTACCAGGACACCTTGCTGTTTTTCCTAAATATTTCTTGACATAGGGATTGCCCCTTCCTTGTCTGTTGCCCTGTTGTCTCTGCTGTGTGTGTGTGTGTGTGTGTGTGTGTGTGTGTGTGTGTGTGTGTGTGTGCGCTCAGAACTGTACGCATTCCCAGCAGAGTATTGCATCTACCGTACTGAATTCAATGGTCACAGTTCCCCAGGGCCTGCAGGGGAAGGAGTAAGTATTGTACCCAGATGCCTTACTGACTCAGATGGCTCCCTCACTGCTAGCCTCTTCTTCCGGGCTTCTGGTGCTGGCCCCTCATGGAGAGATTGCCACAAAGTGTTTTACTGCTCATGTTTCTCCTTCCTCTTAGAATGGTCTTCACACAGACGGGTCCATCGCTGGGCTCACAATGTTTATCCCTCCAGCATTTTTCTATCCTGTACCTACCCCCAGAGGGTTCTTGTGGACTTCTACCAAGCTCCCACTCTTTCTTCCCTCTGCTCCTGGATCCAGCATCTCTCCCCTCTGTCCCTGTGCTGCTCTCCACGGGTCTGTGTTGCTGACTTAATGGCTCTGTGTCATAACTATCCCTGTCCTGCCCAAGTCAGAGCAGGCACGAGGATGAGTTTATCTCCTATCCTTTGTCACCATGAAGTAAACATTGTGCCTAGCTCATGTTAATGGAATGAAACCAATTAACAAAACCAATCCATAGAACAAATGGGAAGTAGGTTAATAATCATAAGCATCTACTTAGGGCAGAATCAAAAAGTTATACAAGAGGATGTGTTAAGTATGAAATACTAAAGTGAATAAATGATGGATTTTTTTTTTTACAACTGTGTCAGTATAGTTAATTGGTGGGTCACAGATTTTTTTTTAGAGGGCAAGAATATATGCAACATCTTCTGGTAGAAGAATGCAAGGTGTTAAGGCATGAATTACATTTTGAAGTTTTAAAAATCAGGATATGGCTGTGTAAATTTGTTGTGACATATTCTAACTTGTGAATAACATGCCCCCTATTTAAAAAAAAAAGACTAAATTTTGACAAAATTAGTTTATTGAAACTTAATTAAAAATGTCACACATTTTAAAACTTAATTAAGAGTTTAGAAGGAATTTCATGCATTAAGTAAAAAAAAAAAAGTACTTACTAGTGATTAAAATTTAGAAATGTTCAAAAGTATCAAATACAGAGGATATGTGTCCTGCAGTATGACTAGTTAGTTTTAGAACAAAGCCTGCAGTCCTTTGCCTTAATGCATTCGTCTCTCCAAAGTGGCAGCTGAATTTTACCAAAGGTGAACTGAGTAGTAGCTAACGCCGTGAGCAAAGCCCACAGCTCGCTGTGTAAGAATGGGCTGCACAGAATTGCCTGAATGCCAAATTAGTGAGCCCTGAATCATGCCATCCAGGTGAACTGGGACTCCCCTGCCACGGAAACACAGGTTTCCAATTCTCAAGCACACCTTTGTGAGACTTTCTCTTGTACGTGTTTCTCCTGTATTGTTTATTACTGATGCCTATTGAGCACTGTATCTTATTTCCACCAGAAGTTTGTCTAACGTGTCTACCTTTCTCACAATGCATACCATGGGCTTCTCACATGTGGGAGCAATCTTTAGCAACTTGGACAAGTTTTGGAAACATTTCAAACAGCTAAATTACCAAACTGTTTCCCCGCTTCCCACACTTTGTGAATGGCCACAGAACAACCACCGATGTTGATTTGAGCATATGAGCCATTTTTATCAGATAGGCAATTTTTCAGGAGAGGAATCTGTGCATTGTGAAGGTAAAATACGTTTGAGAATATACGTTAGTTTCATGAGTGGATTCACCACATGCGCTTGGACTGTCCATATTTTACTGGCGTCTCATTGGGAACTGAAACGTGTCATCAACTCCTGTCTGTTCTATGGTGTTCTAAAGAGTACTCACTGTTGAAGCCATGGGATTGGCTTGATGTTTTTAGTTTAGTCCCTCGTTTTTGTCCCATTGGCCTCTACGCCACTTCATCCCCACCTCTTCCTGTATACCAGACAAAGCGGTGGGCAGAAATTTTAGCTAGCATTGCCTTTTTAAAACACAGAGCTGTGAAAAGCTTATTTGTCAAGGGTCGGTCTGATTTCCTTGTCAACGTGATGACTGTTTCTCAGCTAGTCCCTAGGCTCTTTTTTTCTGTAAAGTATGGCATTTGTCATTAGTAAAATATTTAGACACTAAATATTTAAAGCTATAGCAAACTGTACTCAATAGTTATCCATAATAAAATAAAAGCTTAAAGTACAAAGATTTAGTAAGAATCCCAGGAATTTTAGTTTATAACTCATAATATTACAAATTTTTACCAAGTAAAATATACTCAGTTATTGAGCAAAATTCTCATTCACGGTTATCCTACAGTAAAAACAACTGATTAAGTAATGTCATTAAGAAAAAAACATCCCTATATAAAGATAATGTTCTGTTTTTGTTACTTTAATTTAACAAAATGCATGCCAAGCTTCACAATTCACATCTGTAATCCAAGACCTCAGGGACAAGAGGCGAGTTGGGCCTGTGTTTGAGACCAACCTGAGACATAGAAAAGCCCTATTTCAAAACACACAGGCAGAAATGAACGTCAAACCCCATGGAGAAACTACTAGAGTAGGCATAAAGCAAAGACAACAGTGAACGCCATGGTTTCCCACCGGATATCAAGGGAGTTCCCATATTCATTCCATAGTCTAAAACCCAACGGGAAGACATGAAAACTCCAGATAATGCTCAAAAAGGAAAATGGTAATACTAGAAAAACCCGCTCTTATGCATTAACAAAGATGAAGTAATTATGAGAGCATGATTGCCTGTTTACAGCACAAGTGCTGGGGGGTGGTGCCTGGCATTTCTATGTTACTCTCCTCCTTCTTCAAAGATGTAACATGTGAAACCACGTAGCCGTACTCTGAGAGAGAACTCAGAGCCACTGGAACTTCTGTACTTCTCACATTCATTGGATTCCTCTCTGGTCACTAGAGGAGCTGGGTCTCCACCACACTTTTGTGGATTTGTGCTTCAGTGGGGGCCACCTGTTCATCCGCCCCAGTTAGTTCTCCACAGAAGAGCTTAAGCTGTTGGGTTTAAACAATACAATGAGAAAGAAGCTGGGATTCTTTTTTTCTAAATAAACTCACAGAGGAAACGCAAATGGTATCCAAAGTCATTCAGTGCAGGAAGTGCCCTGCTAGATTTTCAGGCATTAGCTTATTAAATTATAACAGACAGGCAACAGTTCTTTCTGCTCCACAGAATGGATGTGTTAAGGAGCGCCTGGTAACTAAGAACATTATGTCAGTCTCAGAATTGAAGAATGAGTACAACCTAGCCGTGAAGAAAGCACAGAAAGGATTGGTTAGTGGAAACTGGAGAGAATTCTACTGAACCCTGCAAGCATGTCCTCAAGTTCTACTGGGCCAGGGACAAAGGGCGTGATGGAGGGTGGCAGAAACATCTGGAAGTAGAACATTTGTCACCAGATGAAAGCAAGCAATCAAAAGTTTGTAAGCGAAAGGGACAAATGTAATGCAGATTCGAGCCCCAGGAGGACAAACATGGCAAGCAAATGGAATTATGTATCTGAGAGCCACTTAGAAGTTCTTTTACGAGGGGCATAACTTAGCGTCTGTTATGGCCTTGGCTCTAGGACCTGTAGCAGTCTCCCATCCCACTGCTGACACGCCTAAAGGTGCTTTGGACAAGCCACAAAGAGCTGTTGACAGTGACAACGCGTCCATGAGAACAGCTCTTGCTGTGGGTTGACAGGCATCTGAAATCCTAGCATCCAAGATACTGTAGTAGGAGGCTGAGTCTCTCTAGGGCTATGTGGTGAGATCTTATCTCAAAACAGTTTTCCTAAGCCTGGGCACAGGCTGTGACTATCAGGGTACTTTGAGGAAGGCTTTGTGCTGATTTTCAGCCCTTGAAACTGGCCAGGAGCCCCATGCCAGGCTTTCTCAAAGTTTGTCACAGGACTCTAGTACTGAAAAAGTTGACAGTTGCTGCGTTAAAACAAGACCCATGGTCACCACAGGTCTGAGCATCATTTTGCTTCTGTCGTAACAATCTGAAATGTGGCTGTTCATTATAACCTCGATGTGGGTTTAATACAAGATTTTTTTACTTCATTTCAAATGTTGTTATTAAATTTTAATGCATGCTATAACCTATGCTGTCTTAGAAAATAAGATATGTTATGTAAAGTGAATGATAGAATGCATTGTGTGAAGTGGAAAAAAAAAAAAAACAACTGTTGAGTGGCCAGCCATAGCCCATAGCCAGTGTGCTCATCATAGACAGACAGACAGACAGACAGACAGATGGTAGATGATTTTATATTCCTATATAAATCCAGAACCCACAAATGAAAGAAAATACCCTATACATTCTATATGTATCTTCCAGAGTATGGTTTTTCTTGCTTTTTTCCCCCCACACTTAACATGATGCTCTCCAGTCTGTATTCCTTTTCCAAAGCTCATAAGTATCTGTAGATGGAAGTTTGTCTCCCAAATAAACACGCAGAGGCTTATATTATGTTTGGCCTATTGCTCAGGCTTCTTATTGGCTAGCTCTCTCTTGGCTTACCAGTGATGCCCAGACCTCTTGCTTCCTTGCCAGTTACATGGAGTATTGCTGGTGATTCCCTCTCTGTGTGCCTCTTCCCAGCTTCCTCCTTAGTCTGGTAGCCTTGCCTGTACTTCTTGCCTGGCTACATCCTGTCACAGCACGCAGAAGGACACCCCCGTCAGATATCTACTTTATGACGAATAACTCTGCACTCTGTGTATGCCATGCTTTTTTTGATTCATTCACCTGTGGGCAGGCATCTAGGGAGATCTGTGTGACCTGTGCAGCCATAAGCATGGGTGGCAGGTGTCTATGTGGCAGGTCTCCTGGGTACTTTTCAAGGGCATGTACATGAGAAAGATACCTGGGTCACGTGGAAGTTCTGTTTTTAGCATTCTGAGGAATCCCCACACTGACTGAATGGACCAGTTTTCCATTCAATCTCACCAACATGTGTTGTCTGTTTCCCTAGCGTTGTTTGCTTTCTCAGTGATAGCCATTCTGACAGGAGCGAGGTGCAATCTGGATGTGTAATTTTATTCTCATTAAATAATGGGGTGGGGGGGACATAGGGTACCACGGCTTCTTTTCTTTGATTCACTCTCTCGCGTTCAGCAGGTTCAAGGTCAGCTGCCGCCATTGATGATCCCTGTGTTCCCTCCTGACCAGCGGACTCTTGCTGCAGCTGCCCAACAAGGATTCCTCCTTCCTCCTGGCTTCAGCTACAAGGCTGGGTGCAGTAAGTACTACTGAGCTGTTAATTCCAGAGTGGGTGGAGGATGTGGCTTTCGGTGGGACCATTTAATGTAACTGCCACACCAACAGCAAGGGATGAGTTCATTCACTCAGCGTGTTTATTTTAGAGATAAAACACAGTCACAGAGCAGGAAGGGTTTTCCTTAGTACCCGGAAGTGCGTATCTCGTTCCTCTGCTTCAAAAACATTTGTCTTTTACACCCCACTTCTATGTGTTCTATTTCCACTGTATTGCTAGAATATGAATATAATCTGGGGGGGGGTCCTTTTTCCTGCAGACACTTTCCTATAGTTTTTCATTGTATAGTAGGTTAGCTGAGTTCTGTGGAGAGAATGGGACCTTTGAATCCTTCACATGGTGATGGCCTGTAGTGGGTGGGATGTGAAATGGTTGTCATGGGCTTGTATGTGGCGTCTCTCCTACCACACTGGTGATGGTGTTGAGAAAGTTATGAGACGTTTAAGATGGAGAGGCCCTCTGATGACCCTGTGAAAGATGTGACCCACTGGGGTTAGACCTTGAGGGGCTGTAGCCCAACCCCATTTCCCATTTTTTCCTTGATTGCTGACTGTGGACTTCTGGCAAGCCAGCCTCACACTCCTGCTTCCATGGAAGGCAGTCGGTAGTTCTTAGACCAGGCCATGCTCTTCCTGGATGTCACCCTCTCACCAGAATGGATCACTCTCCCTGGTGTGATGAGCCTCCTCCAGCTCATGTCAGGGGTGATTTCCCGGACCTGGACCAACCCTTTTCCTCGGCCCCTCTGTGATTTCCCAACTGTACAATATAATATAAAGATTCAATGAGTAGAAATGAGTGTTAAAACCACAGGTGTAAAAATGTAAAACATCATCTAACAGGAAAATTAGAATTAATTTCTAGTCAAGTAGTCAAGTTGTGTAGACTAAACGTCACCACTCGGTAGACTTTACAGGCCATACTCCAGCCCCCCCCCCATGTAGCTGTTCACTCCTTTGACAACTATTCCTCTTAACTTTGTTTCCCCAAGTTTTCAAATGAGCCAACCAATTTCTTTTCATCCAGGACCCTTGATTTATCAATTTCATAATACAAGCACACAGTTCTAATATTACAGATCATCATTTAGCCCAGAAAAACTAGGGGCTGTATTCTAAGGGTTTAAAATTCTCAGAATAATTTTCTTCCTCAGTATGGGATTTTATATTTGCTTGTTACTTTAAGGCTGTGTGTTTTTAAGCGTTAAAGGGGTCTTTTGCTTTTCTGTTTGCCTAGAGAACTGTTCCTCACTTGAAACATATGTAGCAAATGTGGTTTTGCTTTTTGTCGGCTTGTTTTTGTTTTTGTAACCTAGCTTACTAAAACAACAAAAAAGTCACTGCATTCACAGAGATAGTGCAGAAAAGAAAAACATACTGACCATGAACAGTGGAAGACTATAGACCCACACACGGTCAGGAACACACAGCTCTCTGCTCCCCTTAACAACTGGCCGGTAGAATTTGTCCAGCCACAACGTGTCATGGATCAAAGCAAGTTTTCCCTTTGTGCAAACAGCTGGTATTTTAACTGTCTGCTATTCATGCCTTCGGTGCTTAGGTTATAAACGATTGCACTTCTTCAGTTACCTTGGAAATAAAGTGGAGCAAAGCCTTTACTGCTGCTGGCTTAACTTCAGCTTGGCTCCTCGCCAGACTCTAGAACTTAGCAGAAGTGGGTTGTGAAAGTAAGCGGCCCACCCTTGTTGACACTCGGGTTCTTGGGGGCAAGCCTCAAGGAGGAGGCGGGCGGATGTAATAAATAGTCTACAATGTCTCTCCACCAATCACGTGGCAAGAAGGAAAAGGGGGCGCAAAATAAAGCCTTCCCTCCCATCCTCAGCCCCTTTCTCTGTGGCTGCCAGCCTGATTTCCGTGTATGGCTGTTGCTTTGGGCTAGGTATGATGAAGTTCTCGCTGACAAACACTAGTCAGCCCACAAACCATGTAGCTCCAAAGCTAGAGGCTTTTCCTCGGTGCTGGAACCTAGGGTTGGGGTTGGTTTGGGAGCCCTAATGTGGAACTTGCCCCGTTCGCGGTAAGCGCAGGCTGAGGGACCTGGCCACTGTAGCCCAAGGCAGCATGTCCTATTTGCAGGAAAAGAGGCTTCTGGTTGGAGCATAGAGGCATTGTTTCTGTTCTGAAAATAATGATAAGAATGTGCCTGCTGCCGAGAGTGACCAAACACACTGTCACACAGCTCTGGCAGCAGGAATGCACAGCACAGACGGATGGCAGCATAGCTCAGTAGCCAAACATCTGTACAAACTGAATAGATGCATGGAAAGAGAACGTCAAAGGATGATCTCCTGCACTCTCACCCGAGTCTGTGCCGGGCCACAGCCACGAGAGTATTGGTAACACTCTCCAACACGCTGCTTGGGTACATAACTACACCTGCCTCCTCACTCGTTTTCCTACTTATTTCTTAATACATAAAAGAAAATACTTATAAACTTCTGTGGAGGTGAAAATAATGGCATTTTCTTTATTATTGTTTTGATGACTGTAGACAAAGCCTCACCATGTAGCCCAGTACTCCTGCCTCAACCTATGGATTTTAGGGTTAGAGGTGCGAGTCTCCAAACTGGGCCACAAATAATGCTGAATTAGTAAATTAAATGCTGTCTCACAAGAGAGAGGAGGCATGGCTTTGAAAGAGTCATGAAAACACTGTTTCGGTAGCTCAACTCAATATTGCTCAATTAACTTAAGGGAATAAAAGTCAAATAAATAGTTATTTTTTAAACTTGTAGTACTGTCTAAATTCTCAATCAGCCTGTAATGTGAAAAATTAATTTATAGCATGTAACTTAAAATTCCAGGCCTAATTTATTCCTGGCAGTACTAGCTCATTGGAAGCAGAAAATAATCATGATAACCCATTAAATAAGTTTGGAACGCAAGGCGCCCAAGACGTTGGTCCTAAATTATAAGTCAAGTGGGTACACAAACAATTCAGCTCAATCACTCCAAGTGGCCCTAACTTGTTAAGAAAAAAAAATTCAACCCACAAGCTGGGAGGCTTCTGCCAAGCACCTGATTTCAAATAAAAGTTTAAGTACATTTGGCGCCCGAAGAAATACTCTATGTTGGGAGGAAGACATTCCCCCTTGTAGGTGTTCCCCTTGGAAACCAACCCTACCCTAAAGGAGGAAGTAAATGTGGACTGCGTGTGTCTATGTATGGAGTGTGTGTGTGTGTGTGTGTGTGTGTGTGTCTATGTATGGAGTGTGTGTGTGTGTGTGTGTGTGTGTGTGTGTGTGTATGTCTATGTATGGAGTGTGTGTGTGTGTGTGTGTGTGTGTGTGTGTGTGTGTGTGTGTCTATGTATGGAGTGTGTGTGTGTGTGTGTGTGTGTGTGTGTATGTGTGTGTATGTGTGTGTGGAGTGTGTGTGTGTGTATGTGTGTGTGGAGTGTGTGTGTGTGTGTGTGTGTGTGTGTGTGTGTGTGTGTATGTGTGTGTGGAGTGTGTGTGTGTTGGTGTGCACCCGGCACTTTCCACTTGTGGGAGGAATTTGAGACGGGCAGGCATCAGCTTGAGGTGTGCTGTGCGGCCTTCTCTGTCTCTGGGTTCTCCCTCTGTACACAGCTTCCTGCTGATCATGTGCAGGAGACCCCGCTCTACGACAGTAAGTAGTTTAGAAACAGAATTGGGAGAAACGGATCACTCACTCACTCGTAGCTCTAGACCTCTGCCCTCCTTTTCCCTATTTGTGCCCAACATTTCCAATGCTACAGTTCTAATAGTCACAGGCATTGGAAATTCTGACAGGGAGTCATTTTACAGGGAAATAATAATATCTTGAGCAACATCAAAATTCAATAAAAGAACAATTTTTTATGCACAGTATAAAAATACGTTGGAAAAGAGCTGGCTTGATCACTTAGCACAAGGTGTGAATTGAATGTGTCATAAGACAATTGACGCAGTGTCTCCTCAATAGATGGACAAGAACCCAACGTCCCAGGCCAAGGACCTCAGGGTGGTCCTGGTTAGCTCCCAGGAGCATGTTGGACATTTTAACAATTTAAAGAAAATACAGAGGCATCTCTTAGGCACTTTGCAAACTTTCATATTTAAGTTGTGTGGACTTTTCTACTTAATAAGGGTGAGTGGTTGGATGTTTCTTTTCTTCTCTTCTCATGAGGGGGGATATTAAAAATGATTGTGCCACTGGAAGCATCTTAACTGAGAAGGTTCCAGAGCTTTCCACCCAGTGTGGTGTGGTGTGTTGCCTTGTGGTTGTTGTTGTTGCATTAACTTTGTTGTCCCCTCATTTTTTTTTTTTTTCAGAGGCAGGGTTTTTCTGTATTGTTTTTGGAGGCTGTCCTGGAACTCACTCTGTAGACCAGGCTGTTCCCCTCTTATTTTTGAAACCAGGAAGTTTTCATGAACATAAAATGGCAAAAGTTATCCTAACAAAACTTAGAGAACCATGGACACTGTTGTGAAGACGATTCATTCATAGATCTATACCAGGTGATTCTTCCCTTTTGCTATTGCGTTTGTTTTGGCAAAATGTGCCCAATCCCAGATAGGCAACAGCAAATGATGAATACGCTCAGAGTGGCAGAGCTTGGAGCTGCAGTGAGGTTTTAATTCTGCTGGTTTGCTTCGCCTTCCGCAAGGGTAGTTGTCCGGGTAAGAAGTGTCCTCATAAGCGCGTGCGGTTGCACACTAGGTTCCAGTTCGTGGCGCTGTGTAAGACAGTTGTGGAACCAATCTTTCAGAGGGGCAGCGGTGATGAAGGATGTACATCGCCATGGGTGGGCTTTAAGAATTCACAGCTTCCCTCCACTCCCTCTTATCTCTCTCCATATCCTGTGTGTGAATGAATGGGATATCTCCCCACTCCCCTTTCGCTTCTATCTACAGAACAAGCCTCACTGGCCTTACAAGCTCTCTCCTATTATAGACACATGCTGCCATGGCTGACTCAAAATGATTCGTTACAGAAATAAACACTTCCAAAGTCAGCAACTAAATCAGACTTCCCCGAAGGCTTTAACTTATAAAATTTGGGGAAGGGAGAGCATTAGAGGTCTAGGGAGAAAATTAATCCCAATCATTTTAACACAATACGGAAGCTTTACGATCTGATTAGCTCTCCCTTCCTCCGCTGCTGGACAGGGAGCCGCAATCCCGATCATCAGGACCTGCCTTCCTCTTCTGTTGGCTTAGTAAATGTACATCACATGGATGGGTTTGGACTTACGCTTGGGTGATTGCTTGGACACTGATTGCCTATGACCTGTGTGTCAGCTGACACCATGGACGCTGTTAAATCAGAAATTAGCATGTGGTCTTCTAAATGCCAGCTTATGGGCCCTGTACACCAGAGAGACACACGGGAACCCACACAGCCTCCCATCAAACAATGAAACATGTGGTATTAACTGGAAACAGAACATGTCAACAAGTTAGCCTGAGGAAGTTGGTGGTATTTAACTCCTAAACATTAGTTTTATTGTGGCATATGAGGAACTAATTAACTGAGTGTTTCCTTTCTTATTGGAAGAGGAAACACCTTTCAGAAAACTGATGAGCAAATACAGCATAGTTTAGGTTTATTAAGCTTGGCTTATCAACGTCTATTTATTTAAACTAATCTCATAAGGCAATTAAGTATTTCAATCACTATATTGCTATTTTATTTAGCACATTTCTGAAAAAAATTAGTCGATGTGTTAAAATGCAAAGAGAGAATGTGAATAATGCATCTCTGGTTTCATGGAGCCAAGAGTGACTAAATAGTTTCAAAAAAAAAATAAAGTAGGAAAAAAGCAAAAGAAAAATCACATAACTGCTTCAATACGAGCCTAATAAACAGACAAGTAGAAACAGACACGTGAAAAGTGGTAACAGAAAACACCCAAAACTTGGTAATAACTAAGAAAGCAGTAAAAGTTAAGGGTGCATCAAATCATGGGGCCGGAGAGATGGCTCGGAGGTTAAAAACACCGCTGCTCTTCCAGAGACCTGAGTAAATTCCCAGCACCCATGATGGGGACTCTCAGCCACTTGTAGCTTCATCTCCAGATGATCTGACACCTTCTCCTGCCCTTTGTGGGCACCCACGTGCATATGTCATATGCTCACACGGACACATAAATAGAAATAAATTTAAATTTAGAAATAAGTGGATGTCAGATGAATGAAACATTTCCATCGGCTTTCTACCACATCTACAAGCCCCAGGAAGCCACAGCTAGGGGTGACTCTGAGCCTAGAAGAAAGGAGAAGCACTTTGTAAATGCTGGGTTTGGTGTCCTAGTGTTCTAATCATTAGTTTTTGTTGGTGGACAGGGATCTGTGGTTACGTGGCATTACCTTCTCTCAGGATCTTAGGATGTCTATCCTTTTCCTTGTGACCATCACGTTTCTAACATTTGGACAGCCATAGGGAAGTCTGTCCCAGCTACTTCATTTGTAATGGGAAACTTTTCATTGACTCATTGTTGCTATTTCTAAAGAAGAGACATTATTGTCACTGTAACGCTTCACAACTGGCTATCGAGTGGTGGATCCAAGTTTCGAAGCAAAGACCGTCAGAATTAAAATCTTCTCTCATTCTCGGTCACAACCTCAGCATGTCAATGTGTGGCAGATGGCTGCGTTCCACCCTGCAGAGGACTAGGTGCTAGGTGTTTCTGCTGGAAGTGAGAGGTTGTATCACATCACCCCCGGGTGTATGACAATGGCCACTTAGAGGCTTGTAGGCTTGGACACGTCCCGGATGTATTTGCCACTGGCTCCTCTCCCCCCTGCTGCCTCGGTTACATCTGTCGTCACTCTGGCCAATGTCTGACATGAAGCAATGTGAAAGAGGGAAGAAGGAAGACAAGCCATCCTGGTGAGGAGGGCTGACGCTGGAGCCCCGAGCCTGCACTGCCGTAGTTAGGGACACCATGACCATGGCAACTCTTACAAAGAAAACATTTCATTGAGGCAGTGGCTGATACTTTCAGAGGTTCAGTCCATTATCGTCATGATGGGGGCATGGCAGTGTGAAGGCAGTGTGGTACTTACATTTTGACCAGAAGGTGGCAGGGAGTTGATTGACTCACTGGGTGGAACCCTGAGTGTACAAAACCTCAAAGCCTGCCCCCACAGTGACACACTTCCTCCAGAAGATGTGGCAAGGTTAAAGGTTTGCCTTCCGGCCTCAAGGTCTGGATTAAAGGAGTGCATCACCTATCCTAACTCCAACAAGACCCTACCTCCTCCAACAAGGCCACACCTCCTAACAGCACTATTCCCTGTGGGCTTATGGGGGCCAAATACATTGAAACTACCACAGGCACCCACATCATTTCTGTCCAGGGGCAGAGTGATCAGTGGCTTTCAGTGCTACCTCCTAAAGGTTCCACAGCCATCCAAACTGGAGGCCAATGGGCCCCATGATCCTCTGAGGGGGCATTTCCATGCGAGCCAGGATACCTGAAGACCACAGACTCTGAGGACAACCCAAGCAATGAGATGGATGACCTGACAGAACATCAGAATGACTACAAAAACAATGTAAACCATTTAATTGCGTGCTAAACCTTAAGGACAAGCCTGGAAGAAAATAGCAAAAGCATTTGATTTTGTCTTAATTGACGTAAAAGAATTCCTTTCTTCCAAATTGCTACCTCTTAATATTGTAATCATACTGGATCCATTTTTTTTTTTCTATACCGTCCAATTTCCCACGAGACACAGAGGCGGAATGTTCGCATATATTGTAATATAGGTCTGGATGTGAAAGCAATTAGTTAATGAATGAGCCCCTCTGTGCGGCTTAACATGAGTTACTGTGCAGTCCTTTAAATGATGCCTCTGTGGTAATGCTGGCTCACAGAAGTAAGAGCCTCCTCCTCTGATTCATTGTCCCCTTTCCCGAGATACAGAAGTCCCTCAGATGATTAATCCAGGATTTTCATTCACATGAGAATCCTCCAATTATGACCCAACAGTTGAAGGGAAAACAAGTGCTCCACATCTATATGCAGAAATGTCTGACTGTTCTGAGAAGTATTTCCTAAAGTGTTCGTAAATTAATCTCTTTCTAAACTAGCTATCGAGGTAACTATGAAATAGGATAAAGTTTTCATTTGCCATGCTACATTAAAAAGTCATAAAGCTATATTTTACTAAAAGAAAACCTCCTGGTGAAAAAGTATTAGCCTGTGACAGGGCAGTTAAGAGCTAACCATTATCTCACAACGTCTTCTTTTTAAATGTCCATAGAGTTAAACAAGACCTAATGTATTTTACTTTCTCAAATAAAATTCACCAAGAATGTTTGCGTTCATTCCTTACCATTTGTTGGGAGTTAATGCAAAATATTATCATGTCTCATAACAATTTTCACATTAAATCTTTATATTACGCTATTGTAGCAAATTTCCACGTTGAGAAAGACCTTTACTTCTCCGTTTCTGGATTCAGCGAGCTGTTTGAGGACAGATGTTACATATCTAAGGGCTCTGGGCTGGAGAGGTGGCTCACAGGCTGCTCTTGTAGAGGACCTGGGTTTGATTCTCAGCACCCAAATGGTGGCTCTTAATGCTCTGTAACTCAAGTGCCAGGAGTTCTAAACCCATATTCTGGGCTTCATGGACACTGTGTGCACTCTTATGTGCAAAACTAAAATGAAAAAAAAAAAAATAACTCTTAAAAACTACCATTAAAGAATAAATAAATGCAATGAGGATGAAAGCCTAGCTACTCTTACTGGTATGAAGAGCCACAGCTCTGTGGGATTACAGAGTAAACTGGCCGAAGATTATATCACAGGGATGAAGGATAAGTTTTCCTTTCTGTGTATGAAATATTTTCCGGTGTGGCTTTGGCGGTACTCAGGTACTTTAATAAAACGATGATTACAAATCCGCAATGAAAAGAAATATTGTAACAGTTCGGAAACAATACTATTTACTTAAAGCCATCATATTTTGGGGAGAGGGGTGCATGCGCGTGTGAACCGGAACACTTGTGGGAGTGCACGCGCCCGTGTGGGTGCACACGAAGGAGAGAGGTCAGAAGACAGCTTGCAGGAGTTAGTTCTCTCCTCAGACAGGGATCAAACTCAAGTTCTCAGGCTTCGTGGCAAAGCCCTCTACCCTCTGAGCTGCCTCACTGACATAAACATGATTTACTTCCATATTTATCTAGTCAGATACGAATTGTTTTTAAGGTAAAAATCTATAAAAGACAGATTATGGAGTGTAAGAGGTAATTTTTCCCTCAAAATATGTCACAGGAAATGAATCTTTTCTTTCTTTTAGGTTCTGTTTTAGAGTGCAGTTTGGAGAATTAAACCTAGGGCTCTTGTGTAGACAAGCATTAGCCCTGGGCTGCATTCCTGCACTTTCTCTGTATAACCTAGGAGTCCCCGTGCTTCTCCAATAACTGTTGTTCTTATTATAGGAAGCCAAACACTGTGTTTGTCTGAATTAAACACTGTATTTAAAAAAAAAAACCTGTTCTTTGCAAAATTATTTGCTCATATGTTTCTTTCATTAAACCCTAAACTTTGGATCCGCCAAGTGACGGCTCTAGTTCTAGACATTTGATTAGCTTCATAACTAAATAAATTCTCCATTCATTCATTCATTCATTCATTCATTCATTCATTCACTCATACATTAGTTCACTATAAAAAGTGTTAAATGAGTCAGGCACTGTGCCAGATAGTGGGTATTGAAAGTTGTGTAAAACACAGTCCCTGCTTTTGTGTGTCCATAATCTAGCTGGGAAGAATTGAATTATTCTAGTCTGAGTTTCTGTGTCCGCCCAAAACGCACACGCTACAATTCCTGTCCCCAGGGTGATTCTTTCAGGAACTAGAACATCCAGGGCAATGGTTAGGTCATGACAGTGAAAGCCTTAGTAATAAAGATCAGAAAAGCTGTTTTGCCCCTTCTGAGGATGGCTTCTATGAGCAGCATCGATGAAAGAATAGTTTGTCATTAAGCATGAAACTTGCAAGCCTTCAGGGTCCCCAGTCTCCAGAGCTGTAATAAGTAAATGTTAGTTAGGCATGAACAGGGCTTGCCCTGTAAGCCCAGCACTTAGAGGGCTGAAGAAGAAGGTTGCTGAAGAGATGTAAGACACCCTGAGCAAAGCAGAGCTGGGGTAGGGAAGTTAAGAGAGGATGGCAAGGAAGGCTGCCTTGTTTTCTAGGTACCTTGTTTCTGATAATCTGGCACAGTGGGTTGTCCATGGTGATGGTGTAAACAACAGTGATATGATATGAGTATGTCTAACATTTGAAAGGAAGTGTTTGGGGGGGAATTCATCCAAACAAATGAGTGAAAACATACCCAGGAATGGTCCTTAGGGTGGGAATCTATGTCTGTGTCCACTCTTGAGTGATGAGAGCAATTAAACAATTAATGAGGTGGAGGCACATTCTTACGCAGTAGTCAAGAGATAGAATATGGTGTACCTGACCTGTAGATAGTATGACAAGGGGCAACTCTAAAACATGACAGTACAGGTGAGTCATTTGAGGACCTGGGACTTATTCAAGGAAATATTTTACAGCTTAATATGAGAAATTGTCAAATAATTGAAGAACTGAAACCTGGATTAGGGTCAGATAACACTTCTATGCATCTGTATTTCCATCTACCCATACACCATATATCCATGTGTTCATTTATACAGCCCTCTGTCTTCCCACACACCCATCACTCCATTTGTCTACCCTACCATCAATCTACCTACCCTATCCACTGATTCATCTATCCATCCATCCTCCTATCCACTCATCCATCCATCCATCCATCTACCCATCCATCCATCTACCCATCACCCATCCATCCATCCATCCATCCATCCATCCATCCATCCACCCATCCACACACTGGTAAAACTACAAGAGTCTCTTAACTTGTCTCCCAGATGCAAGTCACTTACCAAAGAAATACGTTCTCCACTGAGTTTCCATTGTATCTTGTTATGGCACTCAATAATTATTCATTTATTATATATACATATAGATATATATAATGTAATACATGTTGATTTGCTATATGCTGTGTTAGGAGCCACATGCTGCTAGAATTCCAGGTACGCACTCCAGTTAATCATATAATATTCATGTGTCTTACTTCCCATGCTTACCTGAATCAGTCTTGTAAGTGAAAGCATCATGCAAGCAAGGATTATGCTTTTATGTTATAGTGTCTACATGTAGCTGTATCTGATACACATTAGTAAAATGAGCATTAAGCAGTCTGTCCATTATAAAAATTGAATGACATGTTTTTAAATTAGTCTGTGAAACTCCCTAAAATGTAATCCTTTTTTCTTAGGTAAAGAAAGTTGACTATACTGTTTTCAATTTTGAGATCTTAAATAGGTCTTAAATGTATCGTTACCCTTATTGACTTGTGAAGATCACATAAGATATATACAGCTGTTTTATATATATATATATATATATATATATATATTATGTGTTAAAACACACACACACATATTTAGTGAAATGGTCCAAATTTAACCTAACACACAGTAAATAATAACTACCCACACTTGAAACCAGTGGAGGAATAAGGAATTTGGATGAAAATGGGATTTATTTCTTGAAGCATACACCAAAATAAATGGAAAGCCCACCTATGGTTTTCGCTTCTATTTTCTTATGTCTCTTGTCTGCCGACTAATTGGTACCTAAGCTCGCTGCAGGGGCTGCCCCTTCCCCTCCTGTTCCATCCGGATTAGTTCAGGCCATTATCATTTTCCACTGGATTTACTGCTATGGGTTTAACTTGTCTCTTTGTCTTGCCTCTCCCACTTCCAATCGATCTCTCTCTAGCCACAAAATTGATCTATCAGGAACACAAATCGGGCCGTGTCACTACCGTCTTAGTATCACACACTGACTTACCATTGCCAGCGTAGTAAAATGCAAGGCTCTGTGAGCTTTGAGTTCTACTTACTACCTGGGCACATAGCTCTCTGTTCCCTTCCTGCGCTGGATATGTAGGGAAGGGTGTACCCATGGATGTAGTAACAAATCTAGGACTCTGAGCCATGTAAGCATTGTCTAATGAATGGCAGGGCCTCACAAGCAGAAGATGCTGACTGCGAATTCTCCCAGCAGCCTTTGGGATAGATCAAAGCAACAGCGTCCTTCTCCGCCCCTTTCTGCAGCGTCCTGCTAAACTTTATTTTGTCTTAGGCTCCTTTGGAGCTCTTCATCCAGAAATTAGAGGAGTAAGATGAGGGTGCGTTAAGTGCACATCTGAGAAGGTGCACATCTAGGAAGTGATGGAGGCTGGTGTATCCTCTGGCAGACAGAGACATAGAAGGCAGATGCTGGAAGGTCCTGAAGTGTAAGCTCTTAGTGAAAATAGCTGTTATCTGGGCGCACTCAACCCAACAATCTTTCTGTTGCTCTAGTCTTTTCCCAGGCTAAGTACTCACCTTGAAGTTTCTAGAACACCTTCAGTTTACATGTGTTTACATGACTGTTCCCTCATGTGATAACTAGTGATAGCAGAGCAGGGACCTCGATGTGTGTATGTTTGTTTATGTGCATGTGAGCATGTGTATATGTGCACTTGTGTGCATGCATGTCATGCATGCATGTGTGTATGTAAGCACAGGCATGTGCATATGTGTACGTGTGTGTGCACGGGTACGTGCATGCGTAGGTTTAGTTTTCATGTTTCCTTCCTGACACCTAGAGAAAGAAATCTGGTGTTGTCAGGGAAGGAAACTGAGGGTACAATGAATGTTGCAGGCTGATGAAGTATTTACCTCCCTGTCTCCCGGTTCAGCGGTCTCTGCTTCAAGTCGGACCCTGGCAAAGGCCACATCCGGTTCTCAAAATCCTTAGCAAAATCCACCCCGTTTGGAAATATTGTTTTCCTGCCTTCTCTGTAGCATAGCAACATAACATAACTACAGATGGGTGATATGTGAATTCTCATTATTGTAACTCAACACAACCAGCAAGCCTTCTGTGGGGTTTAATACCGGCCTCAGCATTGGCCTTCACAGATGCACCGTGACCTCGGCTGTGGTGAGAAGTCATTGACTAGCGTCATGTCGCAGGCATGTTAGTCTGTACTCTTTCCACTCATGAGCCTCTTACATCCAGGGAATTTTGACATTACCCCAGAAATACAGGCATGTAAAATAAGGTATACAAATCAAAGATTTACTGATAATAAACAACAACAAAATTCTAAAGTAACTCTATGCTTTATGTATAACTTTGTCATTTAATAAAAAAAACAGAGCAAACTTGTAAATTGATAATATGAATGTGCACGTTGATTTTTAAAGTGTTAACTCTTGGCTGAATATTGATGCTACAGGGAGTAGACCACCTTCAGCATTATTCAGGGTCCTCGTGGCTGAGGGCAGCACTTTATGTAACTAAGATATAAAGTGGCTGGTGTATGTTTAGGGCTGGCAAGATGACTCAGGAGTTCAAGCACTCACCACTCTCGGGGGACCTAGGTTCGGTTCCCAGCACCCACACCAGGTAGCTCACAGCCATCTGTAACTCCAGTTCCAGAGGATCTGATGCTCTCTTGTGGCTTCTGGAGGCATCTGCATGCACGTGGTGCACAGGCTGATGACAGGCGCACATATATACACGTAAATAAAATACTTTAAAATGAATTTGTTGAAACTTCCATCCTAATCCTAAAAGTCACTTACTGATTCTTTATGAAACTCAAGACAGCAAATGAAAAGGCATGCTCTAAAACTGAAATAATCTAATTTAATCCAAAATGCACGAATGCTATGCATGCTGAGGGATGAGAGTAAGGAAATACTGGAAGATTTTATGTTTCAAATTTGAACCATTATTTTCCATGAGAGAGGGGGGAAAAAACGTTTTTATATAGAATGAAAATGCTGAAATCTGTAATATGCAATAGCCTGAAGGCTAATCTGAAATGTTTCCAGCCAACGGTGGGCCACGTGTGGTGTGATGGGGTCATGTGTGGTGTTTTGGTGCTGATGCTATGCAGTCGGAACCAAGGTTGCTATGAGACCACATGGTACAGCACAAAGGCAGCAGGTCCCTTAAGCGTTTGATGCTAAATTCATTTCGGACATTCTGTCTTGAGAACCTTTTCACCCTTGTCTGCTTTCTTACAACCCCCACACTCCAATACCTGACCGCATGTGGGGTTGTGACCCACGGTGGAGGAAGTCAGGCCTTGGTGTAGTTTTCAACCTCATAAAAAAAAAAGAAAAATTGTATTTTGAACTAAAATTTTCCAGTCTTGGACTTGAAATAAGAAAATTAACTTTGGAACGGTCGAGGGAAAAACTGTTCAAATGGTTAAAAACTGAGAAAGGAATAAAAGAAATTGCTTTTAAGTAGTTGAAAGTCAGTTTGAATAACATACAGGATTGGGCTTTAAAAGTCAGAGTTTTCCATTATCTGCTACTCAATATGTTCCTCATAAGGTATTTACAAAATATGCCAATATCTTCCTGGGCCAGTTCATTGAGGGATGGCTTAAATGAGTGACAGTATTTCTTTCTACAAACCTTTTCTCCTCTGGAAGCTTCTGATTTTTGATTTGCCATTTTTGAGTGCTCATAGATTCCCACGTCCTCTTCAGAACACGGCGTGTTTGTTAAATACATTCTGCGTTTCCTTAATTAAAAATTAAATTGCTACTTTAGGGAACTTCTCAGTGACCATATTCCTATTTATTTCTGAACGCGGGGTACATTTCAACATTTTTAGCTCTGGCTTGAAAAAAGTAAATATTGAGGTAGACATGGTGTAATGTATGTGACTTTCACATTGGCTGGGGACAGCCGCTACAGTGTGGCTCCTTGGACAGAAGCTTGTGAAATGTGTTGAAGTCCTGCTTATGATCACATGCTCATATTTTGGAAGCTGTATGTGACTGACAATGCACAATGGTTGTTAACACTTCTCTCATTTCTGCTGCTAAAGTTTGTTGTCCTCTGTTCCCTTAAATAACCAAACCCATTGCTGAATAAGCACCCTTAGACCAGTATTGTGTCCTATAGTGGAATGTCACAGCCTAAGTGGCTTGGACAGGAATTTTTCTCACAGCTGTAGAAGCTAGGAGATTTTAGAGACAAGGCGGTTCTTATGGAGCGTCTTCCTTCGGCCTGCACGAGGCTGCCTTCCCTCTGTGACCTCCCTTTGCTCTCCCCAGTGTATGTACCCTGATATCCTCTTCCTATAACAGCTCCTGTCAGGGCTGAGGGGATACTGAGGGGATGGTGAGAGTGTATAACGGGGGCTACACAATTAATTCAACCCATAGCACACATACACAATAGCTCACTGCTTATGACTATTTCATATATATATATATATATATGTATATATATATATATACATACATACTTTGACATATTACAATATGATGTGCACACAACAGTTGTTTATGCACAGCACACGAAGAAAGGTAGCTGTGAATATTGTCGTGCATGTAAGGAATAAAATCTCTGTTGTGTACATTTTTAAAACGTATTACAAGCTAGATTAGATCTTAACTCGGGACCCTTACATACACAGATAGCTTACTACTCTTTAGATGTTAGTGATATGGAAATCCAAACCACCTCTGCTAGTGTACAGTCCCATCTAAATGTACTGAGAGCTAGAGATCCTGAAATTATCTAGGTCATCAAGTCCACCTGTCACTTAATCTCCGTAGTACTGTCATTGAACCTGCATTTCCGTCTTGTTCTTCTGTCTTTTTTGTGACAGGATCTTGCTATGTAGCTCAGGCTGGACTGGAATTCACTCTGTAACCCAGGCTGGCCTACAACTAGTGTTCCT
>JANBXA010000735.1:48537500-48572500 GCA_030556225.1 Cricetiscus sungorus | reverse complement strand
CTACACAATGAACCTTTTCATTAGGCCCCAGCCAGGCACACAAAGGCAGGCTTTTGGAAAGGGTGAATGCAGGAGTTGAATTTGCAGGTGGAGAGGGGATAAAAGGTACTGACGCCTCTATTATTCTCTTACTTAGGTGACCCTTACCCTGTTCAGCTGATCCCAACCACCATGGCAGCTGCGGCTGCAGCCACCCCGGGCTTAGGCCCACTCCAGCTGCAGGTAAGTCTGGGGACAATGCAGGGATTGTAGGGGTTAAATAAACGCAGAAGACAGCCACAATCCTGTTAGCACAAACTACAACCCAGGACTGTTTTGTTTTGTTTTTACATTATTTTGCTCTGGTCCTCAACACAAAGATTGTTATCAATTTCGGTTGCGTGCTCGCCTCTTAAACTCGCTGTATTTCTGCCATGTCCTGGTAAGGTTTAAACGATGTGAGCCTCGACGTTGTCCTTGGTGGTAAGCAGCATGGGTTTGTCATAGAAGGGTGTGCACAGACAACAAACAGGCTGTCAGAGATGCCTGACCATGCCTATGGTCCAAGGCCACTGAGACAGCTTTATTTAAAGGCATGGACGATACCTGGTGTTACTCAAGTGGCCACAACCGTTTGTTCTCCTTGCTTACTGCAGATCGTTAGAGAAAGCTAGGGAGAGCAGACCAAAGTCAGCGGGTGTCCATTTGAGCTTCAGTTTATCCGGACCTCCTAATAGAGACCTTTCTGCCCTTCAGATTGTATATTTCCAGTACAGCCAGGAAAGTCAATAGCCTTACCAGATGTCCAAACGATTTTAGAAATTATGTCTCTGAGGTTGAAGAGAGAATCAATATGATTTTGGTAGAGGGAACTTTCCTTATCTCAGTCTCTGAATTGGCACCCCATAAAATATTCCATGTGCCTCCATCATTGTGAGCTTCCGAATTATCAGTTAATGAGAAGAGATGATAAGCTAATATGCGGTTCCATCTCCCGTGTTACAAGCATGGAAACAGACTCTGCAAAGCCAGATGTCCTGCAGGCACACTCCACACAGTTGGATTGTATCCATGACTGTCACTTGTCATAGACAGTACTGGTCTAGATAGAGTCTTGTATTCGGTCAAGAGCTAGGTATAACTGATGAGCGTACAGTTTTGTCAAAAGACTGGAGATTGGCCGCTGGAGATGAGAGACTGTTCTACAGAGATTATAATATCCATTCCTAGTTCACCTTTTCCATGAAAAACAAAAACAACAACAACAACAACAAAAAAAGACCCAACCCATGGCTGTTTATTTGAACTAGGAATATATACTGGGAAGTGTTGAGGCTGCAAGGACAATAAAATTACTGTAATGCTTGTTATCCTTGTCAACCGTGTCTGGGGAATAACATCAATATGGAAAAGAGATTGTAATAGGTTAAGACACCATATGTGCAAAGATATACTTACTCGCTGTCTATATTTGTTATGGGTAATATATATTTTTTCTAACTTTTTCAAAGAAGGGCTTATATCACCTGACATAAAAACACCTATGTCTGTGGGTAATAGAAAATGTCTTTTATGAAGCCAGAAGAGAAGATTCTTTTAAAGGAGGGGAAGGAATAGGGGACCTGAAGGGAAAGGAAGGGCAGCTTCCAGCACAGATTTCAACGTGGAAAGATAAGATTTTGAGACTCGGGATACAGGTTGAAAGTTTCCAGCTGCTGGGAATTGCTGGAGAGAGAGGGCGACCACAAGACGGAAGTGTCCACTGCCATTCCCTGTCACGGTAGCATTGGTCAGTGTCTCAGCTGCTTTCCTGTGACCACATAATAGAATGTCTACCATCAGTTAAGTTTCATTTCCATTGTGATGTCTGTAGTAGTTCCAAGATTTAAAGCATGAGTTTCATTACTGAGAAACAAGGGAGGCATTTGAGACCAAACAGGTTTGCTCTTTCTGTAAACATAATTTAATCTATAGCAGGGCAAGGTTCATTTCTTTTCCCTTAATAATAGGGTCTTGCTAAGTTTCCCGGTCTGCTTTTGAATGTGTCCCTCTCCTCCCTCAGTTGCTCTGCCTAGTCTTGAACTTGTTACCCTCCTGCCTCAGTTTCTTTATATGCTCTTGAACATGTAACCCTCCTCCCTGGCTCTTGGAAGAATTTCACATGTGCATGCTCATACCACCTGTGAAGGGGTTTCATGTAAGGGGTTTTGCACCCATTAAAGTTTCTAATTTTAGTTAGGATCTCAAATAACCTGTACTGTAACATTAGAAAGTGTACTGTAATGCAAGAAAAGTGGCCATCAAAACACTGTTACAGAAAGCTATGGGTACTCATAAAATGCAGTTACATAAACATGTGCATATAATTCAGTTCTGCAGTTGGTATTCACGAGCAATCCGACTCCAAAGACTTGTCGTTTAAGGGCTTCTAGATTTTTGCTCAGTGGCACCAGGGATAAATACTGGTTCCACTGCCAGCGGGCCCCATAGACTGTGCAAGCCCCCCCACTGGCAGCCATCTTCAGGGAGCCTGGTTCTGTCTTATGCAGGTTCCCCAGCTGTCGTTCTGGGGGTCCTTGAACTCCCACTTGCTCAGATCAGCTGTTTCTGTGGGTTTCTCCAGCATGGTCCAAACATAGAAGGAGAGCGAGGGAAGAGATTCCTTGATAGCGGGAGCCATTATGGACTTAAGAAACCTGGCCCTAGAGAAATTCCCAGGAATCCACAAGATGACCTCAACTAAATCTAAGCAATAGTGGAGAGGCTACCTTAAATGCCCCTCCCCTGTAATGAAATCAATGGCTACCTGAATGCCCTCCTAGAGCCTTCACCCAGTAGTTCATGGAAGCAGAAGCAGATTTTCACAGCTAAGCCTGAGCTGAACTCCTGGAGCCCAGCTGTAGAGAGGGAGGAGGGATGAGCAAAGGGATCAAGGCTTTCTCTTCTTACAGCCATAGGCACAGCTTTCTCTCTTTCCGCCTGCTCCCTGGATACTCTTTTCACATCTATAATGGTGTGGGATGTTGGGAAAGGGGACGAGAAACAGTCAGAGACGGGAGGCACACGACCAGCGCTTGGAGAAGCTCTTCCATCAGATAGTAGGAACTGAAGCTCGTGTTTACCACACTGATGGTGCCAGTGGCTGCTTCTGTTTGTTTTACAAACATTAGTTGATTCTTAAGGGCTTGTTTCCTCGTTTTGTTCTCTGCTCCAGTTTAACCTGATTTTATTTGTTCCTGGTGAGGAGTGGTGAGTCCAGGGGTACCCTTCCTGAGACAGCAGTAGGAACGCTGAGCTGACAAAGGAGCAGGAAGAACTAATGAGTTACTTACCTACCCCTGGCAGACATGCACCCATCTGAGTCCATGCTCCTTCCTTCATAGAAGGGGAGAGAAACCTTAAACAAAAGTAGGGTATTTCCCCTCCCCTTGGGTTCAAATACAATGGTTTCAATTTAAATAAGATGCCATAGCAACTAATGTTGCTTGCTGCTGCTGGTGGGACTATTCCATACTGTCATAGGCGAGGATTTCCTAGGACTATCTCATTTAATTGTAGTCACAGCCTGTAGTGTTAGATATTAGCAGCTGTCTTAGACAAGAAGCTTGAGCACTGAGTTCCTACTCCACAGTCTTACCATTTCCCCATGCCCGGGGCATTTTACTTGCAACTCTGGAGTCCTTCTCTCTCAAATGTTTCTCGAACTTAGCAACTGGACAATCAAATTGTAAGCACAATTCACTCTGAGTGCCGTCCGGTGCCAGGGAGCAGTGGGAATGACGTTGGTGGTATCTACTACAGTGCGAGCTTGGAGGCTCACACCACTTTGCACAGATCCCAATTCAAATAGTTTCAGGACCTCGGTCAAATGCGGCGTTCTGAAGATCTCTTTCCACTTCTGGTTGACCCGATTTACCCATCCTGCTTTCTCCTGAAATAACCTTGTACATATGACTCTTTCTACTTATGTAACACTCTAGGAAGAACCAGAGCCTTTATTAAAAGAAGGATGGAGATGACCATAATGATTTTAAAAGACTGTCAAAATGACACATCTCAGATGAAACTACTTTTTTTTACTGCTTAACTATTACTTTGTGGTCCTGGCAACCACTACCATGTGTAATTGAGAGAGAGAGAGAGAGAGAGAGAGAGAGAGAGAGAGAGAGAGAGAGAGAGAGAGAGAGAGAGAGAGAGGAGAGAGTACTTCATAAGAAAACTGACCTCATTGCATGTTTTAAGGATAGTTACAGTATTTCAAACATCATCATATATTAGTTTTATTTTTGAGAAAAATGAGTTAATCTCGATTATGAATGCAGCAGAGTGAACATGTTATACTAGTTACTTTTGAAGAGTTTAGAGCAAATCCATCTCTATGTCTGATGCCTCCTACACACTCTCTGTCTCACTGAATGTGTTCTCTCTCTCTCTCTCTCTCTCTCTCTCTCTCTCCCTCTCCCTCTCCCTCCTCCCTCCTCTCTCTCTCTCTCTCTCTCTCTCTCTCTCTCTCTCTCTCTCTCTCTCTCTCTCTCTCTCTCTCTCTCTCCTCCCCACCCCAGGAGTAGGAGTGCTACCCTGAGCTGTGTGGCCTGTGCTCATCCATCTGTGTGCATTCCTCCCACTAAACACGTTCAGGGTCCACCATGTTTTTCTCCATCATAACTGACTAAGTGAGGCCAGCTCATCTTTTGTTCCCGTCAGTCTTGGTCTTGCCAGCTCTCCGCATTGTCTTTTTACTGATTAGAATGATCGTTTGATTCTTCTAAAGTAACTGTTATGGATTGTTCTTGTTTACGTTCTTAGATGCCTCAGTTCTTTCTCCACTCCCGAAGGTCGCCGCTAATTGTCTTCATTATTCTTCTCATTGCTGTGACTGCATTTCTGACAAGGTGCAGCTGAAGGGTGGGACATCTACTTTGGCTCCCAGTTGAGGGTGTGCAGTCCATCGCGGCAGGCAAGCGTGGTGCTGGAGCTTGCGGCTGCCGTGGTAGAACGATGAGGCTGCTTCCTCCTAGCTTAGCAGACCACACGGTCATAATGCTCATGTTCTCTCCTTTCCTCTTTTAGTTAGCCATGGAGTTTTGTCACCTGTGTTATGATAGGCAGTCTCTCACTGTTGACCTTAACACTCCCTCAGAAACGTACCAGGAGTGTTTATCTCCTACGTGATTCTAACCCTTATCAAACTGTCAATCTAGAGTAGCTATCTCACTCACCCAGCCAGCTCACACTTACCTTGTGGAAACATTTATTTTACTTCCAGGAAAAACTTTAACCCAGTACCCAAAGGCTGTATTAAGGCAATTATAGGGTATGTTCTAAATTCTACTACCTGGTTGTCCTAGTCAGGGTTGTTATTGCTGCAAAGAAACACCATGGTCAAAGCAACTTGGGGAGGAAAGGGTTTATTTATTTGGCTTACACTTCTGTGTCAGTGTTCATCATTGAGGAAAGTCAGGACAGGGATTCAAGCAGGGCAGGAACCCGGAGGCGGGGACTGATGTGGGGGCCATGGAGGAAGAAGTGTTATTTACTGTCTTGCCCGTCAGTTCCGCCAGCTTTTGTATAGAAACCAGGACAAAATGCCTAGGGTAGCACCATCCAAAATGTGCTTAGCCCTCTCACATCAATCACTAATTAAGAAAATGACCTATGTACAGGCTTGCCAACAGCCAGATCATGTGGAGACATGTTCTCAGTTGAGGCTCTCTCCTTTCCAGTGACTCTAGCTTGTGTCAAGTTGATATAAACTAGCCAGCACACTGGTTTCTACCAATCAAAATCCAGAAAGTCAAAAGCCAGAGCTTTACCAAGGGCTTTCTGTGTATTATCAACTCAATAAGCACATGTTAAATAGAGAGGGGGAAGAATAAAACTTAATTTCCATAAATCATTTTTTCTTATGTTACTGTCCTGTGATATAATAAAATTTAGCTTAATACCAATAGTTTTTTTTTTTTTTTAAACATAATCTCCACCTTTTAAAGATGTAAAAATAAATGAAATGAACCATTTTGACTTATGGAAGAAAAGAAAAATAGTTTTAACTTAATTCCTTAAGATCATGTTAATATTTTTTTTTTAAAGAAAGAAGAAAACTACTCTTAGTAAAGTGTTTGAAAACCACCGTATGTGGCTGGCACCATGGTTGGCACTGTGGTATTTGCAAAACTTAATTTGTAACCTTTCTTGAACCAACCTTGGTCTGTCCCATGTCCCATGGTCTCCTCTGTCCCTTGACTGGCCAGGCAGACTCTTGGCCTTTGAGTTTCCGAGTAGCCCTCCCTCCTACAGGACTCCTTTGCTTGGAGGGCTCACGTTTACCTCTTTCACTGCATGGTATAGTTTCACCTTTCTGAGACCTACATTACTATACTGTTTAAATCACCAGCCAACCCCAGGCGACGCTCATCTTCCCACTCATCTGCAGACGCCTTCAGACATGTTCCCATCTGATTCCCTGTCTTGTCACCTGCAAAGGGTGCACCCCAACAGGCCAGGGCCTCTTCCTGGCTGCATTGCACCTCAAGAAACCCAAAGAATGCCTAGCAAATTACAAGTGCTAAGAATCTATCACATGCTGAGGGTAACAATAATTTCCAATAAAATAATGCAATGTATGATTAATTTCTGAAGCAAATTGTATTTAACCGCCAGGGGGCTTTGTGGTTATTTTAGTCTCTATTAGAAGACACTTGGGGTGTGAGAAAGCTCTCGTTACTTCTGCCTCTCCTGATTGATCCTCCCCTTACCAAGGCATAACAATGGGCCACTGCATAAACACACCGTGCACTTGTACTTAGAGCAATTGTCTAATTCTTTTGAAGTCATTGTAATTTACCAATGAGAGATGAAATGTTGCAACATCTAATCATTCCTATATTATATGCTAACATGTGCACAGACACACACAAGAATATGCATGCTGGAGGTGCTTTTATGTGACACAGTATGGCTCATCTTGCCAAGGCAACACTGACGTAAACTGTGTCTAAATAATGGATGGATGTATTTATCAAAACAGTAACTAGCCAATTAGCACTCCCGTATACTGACTTGACCTGTTTTCTCTTTGTTTCCTTTCATTTCTTTTTCTAATTCCTTTTTTTCTAAATACTTTTTTTCCATGTGCAATTGAGTGATTTGAACATTTTTCTTTATCATCTCAGTTCTATTTAGAGAAGGTGAGTTTTTATTTATGTACCGAATTAACCTAGCTTTATTTCTATATTTAAAATGAAGTCCAACTATTTCCACAAAATAAGGCTAACACAGAATTTTGGGACATTTGTGTCTAGATGAAATGAGCTAAGTGAATTGTCTGTTCCTAATTAATGGAATCCAATGAGTACAACAGACTTCCATCTAGCATTTATTTTTCCTATTCATTCTCATTAATTTGCATTTTACTTAATGAGCATCATGAATCTTTTAATAGTAGTTATACTGTACTGTCCTATTTCTATTTTTTTTAAGCTAGGCTTCTAATATTTGAAATTAAAAGGAAATATTTATTCAGTTTCTTCTCACTTTATAAATACTGTATCTGTCTTGGCCAAAAGATGGTTACCACCTGTTCTACCTATAGGAAGCCAAAAATACCAACTCCAACCAATGATTAATAGTGATAAGCAGAAGGAAGCAAAGATTGGGATTTTTGGACAGTCATGTTTTGCTCAAAATAAGCAAGTAGTCCTCAATCAAAAATTCTTATTGAATTAATTAAACTTTAAAAATTTTTTACTACAACTATTTCAAAAATTCAAAAGAATATTTTTGGAATGTTAAGGCTCTAAAGTCTAATTTGTCGTAGAAGGGACGAGGCACCCCTGCAGTGTTGGGGACATATCTTCCCCTGCGATGCATGAACCCACCCATACAGGGGGCGTTAGTTAGCGAGGCCTGCGAGATTGGAACTGAAATCTGGGGAGCTGAAGCACTATCAGCATCTGATGACAGAGCTCCACTGAGATAGACATGAATTAAAACCAAACCAAACACCGTAGCTCGCCTTTTACGAAAACTTGGTGTTTGGAAGATACCAATAATAATGACAAGACACCGATAAATACTTCAGAGTACCCAGGGCTGACAGGGACGGGGCAAGAGGGTGAACAGAGAAATCCAGAAAGATGAGAAACAAATAATCCGATGGAAAGATCTAGGTGCAATGTAGGCCCTGTTAGATCTGCTTACAAGGAATGGATGTTTCCGTATTGGAGTTTTTCTTTGAAGCTTTCCTCGTGGATTACCTAACTACACAGGCTAGCATCTAGACCACAGCTGTTCCCATTTCACCCGGGAACGGTCAAGGGTTATCCATCTCAGCTGCAGCTCTAGGAGATCCTTTGCTTCCCAACTTGCCTCTGCTTGAGTGAATGTTCTCACAAGGTTAGAAGGCTGGATTCTCTTGCTTCCTCTCTGTCTTTGACCCTGGGCCTGCAGGGCAGACAGACAGAAGCACAAGCAGGATTAAACACCACAGCTGCTGGGGCAAGCATTTGCATATGTATAATAGAGAGAGAAAAAAAACCCACAACAATTAAATTACATACAGAGACACCCTGCATACTAAAGAACATATGCAAATAGACCAGGAAAAGTGCGGCCAACATTTGCTCTGACTTTTCCAAACCCATATGGGCTCCAGGCAGAGCCCAGCCTTATTCAGGCACCCTTTTAAGGAAGAAGCTGTTAGGTTGTGCTTCTGGAGTTATTACCTCCCCCAGGGGGTCCAGGGGATGCTTGACATTTGAACAATGAAAATAGTGCTTTCCAAGTTTAGGATGCTAACAAAAATATCAGTGCAAGGTTCTCCAGAACCTGTTTTTATTATCACCAGTTAAACCTGTGGCAAGTTTCAAAATTATAGTTGAATCTCTACCATGGCTGATTGTTACTCGGAGCCAGGGTTCTGATAGCAACTCCATGCTGAGGTCTTGGTAATCAGCACATGTTTGGGAGACTCTGCAATGTTTCTGGGTTTCTAGGCTCTACAAGGAAGCCTAGGCTCAAAGGCAATTTTAGACATCATACCTAGAACAACACCAATTTTTCTTATAATTTGAAAAGCTTGTATTTTTTATTTTGTCATAAAAAAAGAACTACTTAATGTTTGAACTTTGGCTATGTGTAAGGAGAGCACACAATTAAGCATTTGTCTTAGGAGTGTGTGGTTCAGGGAAGCCATCAGTTCAGTTTGCATCACTAGAATTCTTTAAAGGATCCAAGGGATATTTATGACTTAAATGCAGCCTTGGATGCAAAGGTTTATGAAGATCACAATCACCACTGGAAATGGTGACAGGTATTGTGCTTGGGCAGTTTTGGTTGGTGTCACAAATCTATTGAATATGATAAATTATTCCTGTGGGTACATACAAGCACCCAGCTCAAACGCCTAGGATGAGAGCCTCCTTAATTCTTAATAATTAAGGCAGAGAGACGTGGCCCCCTTAAAAGACAGCTTGAAGGGAAGACCCATGATGGTTAGCATTACTGCTTTGTCATACTGAGGAGCCATCTTTAGATCAGCCCCTCCAAAGGTTCATATTCCTTACTGTGACTGCACGATTATGAGTGTGTTCCCTGCACACCTTTGCCTGTGTCAAAGTTGCTCATGACTAAAACTCAGCTTTGGGAAGTCCACCAAACCCACCTGTGCTATCTTTCTCTAGAAGATGAGGGTAGAAATGAAAGGTTTTTGTGAGGGCTGACTGACATAATGCTTATAAAATTCTAAGAGTGATAGAAGCTGCCCCGACCTGCGGGGCCTAGTTATTCGTGGGTCGAGGTGGGCTAGAACCTGAAAATAATGGGAGAGAAAGAAGGAAGGAGACCAAGCAGTGCATTTGTCAAGGTCTAACTTTATTGATGTGAAAAGGAGTATTTAAAGCAAAACTGGGAGGAAATGGGGAGGGGTAGCAGGCAAGGAGGAAATGGGGAGGGGTAGCAGGCAGGGAGGAAATGGGGAGGGGTAGCTTCTGCTAACTCCGGGGTCCTAGTAATTATCCCAGACAGTAAACACCAGACAGTAAACGGCTGCTTATCTTAGTTCCTGGGCCAGGCCCATCTCAGTTCCGGGCACTCGGTACCTGGAATGAGTGGAAGAGGCTACCTGTTAAGCAGGTTCCTGTGTACTAAGATAAGGCTCAATTAAGAGGTCTAAGGTGTAAGCAATTCTGCAAGAGAATGTCACTCAAGGTTGGCTCCCAACAAGAAGCAATGATTATCATTTGCCTTGTACTATGTTATGGGCAAAATCCAAAGGCAGTTACTTTTAGCTAATTGATAGAGCTTTATTAGCTAACAGCTATTAAAATCATATTTACTGTTTAAATGTGCATTGGCAATTAGGGCATGAGACTTTTTATATAAGTATATATCAATAAAACTAAGGTAAAATGCAATACTATTTTCCCCTGTGTGCAATAGCATAGAAGTACATTGAAAGAGTCTACAGGAGGGCGGGAGAGACTCTAGGGTTAAGAGTGCTTGCTGCTCTTGTGGAGGACTGAAGTTTGGCTCCCATGCCTGGTGTCTTACAAAGTTCTGCAATTCTAGCTTCAGGAGACCCAATGTTCTTTTCTAGATTTTGTAGGCATCTATACTCACGTGACACGTCCCCGCACAAATATATACACATGCATATTAATAAAAAAAAAATCTTAGAAGAATAAAAAAGAATCCATCAGAGGCAATGAATTGATCCGAAACAGAAACATCTAGGAGTATAGTTTCCCATATTTGAGCATTGTGTAGTTTTGTTTCATTATTCAAATCTATGTAATGGTGATAAAGCCTCCAGACATATCTTTTGTTTTTATGGGTGTAATGAAAATGAATTTTTCTGTGCATTGCCCTCAACTGTTTTAAATAAATACCTTATAAAACCTAAAATAAATCACTCTTATGTGGGGCTGTTTCATATGATGTTTAAATTTTAAATAACATAAAATGTTTTCTGGCATTACCATTTGATAGTTACTCGGGTGCTGCACACATTAATAGAATATCGTTCTTCATATATCCTACCTGGTACACCTTTTCTCTGGTGTCTGCAACACAAGTAATTTCTCAACCTTTATACATTTTATTTTTTTAATTAGCTTCTTTCTTTGAGAAAACAATTTTATTTCATACCTTAATGCAAAAGCGAGTTATGTTTCTAGAACCATATGTCATCAAGGCTTTAGCTTTTCAGATATCAGTGTTGTTTCTAAGTTGAAGGCCTCAGAGTCATGAGGGATCAGGTGCAGATCCTAGTGGGCCTCAGAAGAGCTTGAAAGCTAGGAAATGCAAGTTTGGAGAAAGGTGGGGCTTCCTCTTCCCACATATGGATGATTGATACATCGTAGACAGACAAGATTTGCTAGATGGGTGATGGATTGATAGATTGAAGATAGAGAGATGATTATATGTATGGATAGATGATTAGATAGATGATAAATCAATGTATAGATACATGGATGACCAAATGAAGAGATAGTTGCATGGATGGATGGATGGATGGATGGATGGATGGATGGATGATTAGATAGAAGGTTAGATGATGGATGGTTATACATGGATGGATGATTAAAATTCCTCATTGGTGAATAGTTTCTTCCCACTACTAATTGTTTCATGAACACACACACATTCTCTCTCTCTCTCTCTCTCTCTCTCTCTCTCTCTCTCTCATCTACTATGTCTTGTGTGTCAGCATCTGTGGGTTAATACAGCTTGAATTAGAGAGTCTGCTGTTTAGCAGACTCAAAGTCTATCCCTAGTCTACAGTATGACAGATGAGGCAATTGAGATTAGTAACCAGACTAAACCACTGAAACTTAAGTCTAACTCTTTCAGGTTTTGCTACGATATCCTTGAAGAGAAACATGCATTAGGTATTGCATTCTGGTTGTGCTGGCTTAAGCAGGGAGTGAGAAATTTCTGAATTAGCACTTGGACCATTCAATTAAGAAAGGCTGAGTCAAGCAGTGACTGGCATTTGCATATCTGTTACAGTGAGGACCCTCTGAATGGCTTCTCTCTGCCCAAGTCCTGGGGATTAATCCTCCTCTGAGAAGCTCTAGGGAGATCAAGGAGTTTAGAAAAACAAAAGCAAAGACATGTGCTGTCTCCTATCTGTTTGTTCAAAGTGGGTTTGTTCACATCGTGTGTCTCATTGATATTCCCTTTGCTTCTCAGAAGAGAGAGTGCTCAAAAATGATTATATAATCATGCATATACTGGTTTGCAGTTGTGAATGTGCTATTCTAACAGAAGGACCAAGCCCTCCCCCCCCCCAAAAAAAAATCACAATGGTGAATTGTATGGGTTTTTTTTTGGCAAATTTCTTGACAAGACTTGGAAAAAGAATTCTGTTGGATTCTTCCATGGGGGGGGACTTAGTCCAGAACATTTCTGGTTTTTTCTGGTGAAAGTTTCTTAATAGTATCAAACAAAGCAAGGAAGGGTGTGGCCAGAAGTGGGTGTGGAAGGGTCCTAGCTGTTCAGTTTTCTTACCCTTGACCTGTCTCTGAAGGCCGCACTCTCCCGCCCTCCTGACTGAACTGTAAAGCAGTCAAAAAGCAGGAAGGAAGAAGCAGGGCGGTTTCAAAGTACTCCGCTGTGACAGTGGGCATGGGGCAGGCCACACTAAGGCTTCAGAATGAACACGTGCACTATTCACTCTTGCTTTCTCCACTATCGGAACTTCGCCAAGAGTCGGTTTTAGAGTAAAGCCTGGGATATTACACATTGCTTTCTTTTTTTAGGGCGAGACAAAGTTAAGAACGGTGTCCTTCCCATAGTCTACGCCAGTTATTAAAGACAAGAGACATTCCCGCAAGAAACAATAACAGCTCCTCATTGTAATATGGCTTACCTTCTGGTCCTTTGCAAGCGCGAAATGTGTTCGAATACTAGGGACCAGGAGGGTTTTAACCTTACAGGGGGACATTTGCTATTAGTAATTAGCTGTTTGGGAACAGGACCTCATCTGAAGCTCATGGCTGCTCCCTACTCACCTCACAGACAGCCGGAAAGTCACTTAGGGCTATTTTTTGTAGTGTTTTTCTTTATGAAATGGTTTCATTTATGGTGTTACATGAATGCTCAAAACATGCTGCAATATTCCAGTTTCTGCAATTTGAGCTATGGCATGAAGCCTGCTTTGTGGTTTCTGCAGCTTGGGACGTGCGCGTTTGCGCGTTTGCGCGTTTGCGTCTTTGCGTCTTTGCGTCTGTCACTTGTTTTCTTTCACCTGGGTTCAGTTCTTTGATTTTAAATTAATCTTTGATTATCAGAAACAGTATACATGGGGCTGTGGAAATGGCAAGGTGGGTAAAAGTGTTTCCTGTGGGATTTGAGTTCACATCCCAGAAAACAGATGTGGTCAAGTGTACACTTATAAAGTTAGTGCTGGGCAGGGATGGGGAAAAGACTCAGGGTTCCTGGAACGTTCAAGCTGCCAGCCTAACTCCAGGGTTACTGAGAGCATCTGAGGAGCATCAAGAAAATAGTGTTAGAGGCAGGTACTCTGTCCTCCATCTAGGACTCTGCAGGTACTTATATGCACATGCATGCACACAATACATACATACACACAAGACACACACATCACATAACACACACACACACACAGACACACACACACGGACACATACACACCACATACATGCATACACAAAGAGAGAGGAGAGAGAGAAACAGCATAAGGAAAAGATTTGAATAACATAAAAGATACACACCTCACAAATCAAGACCTTCTGTCTTTGTTACTTCTCTACTGCTGTGGTAAGACACCATGACCAAGGCAGCTTAGGAAGAGTTGAACTTGGGTTTGTGGTCTCAGAGAGTATCCTCGGTGGCGGAGCAAAGGCATGATGGCAGGGACAGCTGAGAGCTCACATCTTGATCCACTAGCAAGAGACAGAGAGAGCAAACTGGAAATCGCAGGGGTCTTTTGGGCCCTCGAAGCCACTGCAAACGGCACACCTCTTCCATCAAGGCTGGACCTCCTGCTCCTCCCCCAAACACTTCACCACCCCGGAGCCAAGTATCCAAGCACAGGAACCCATGCAGGCCATTTTTACCCAAGCCATTAGATCGTGTGTCTTTACTTTTATCAATGTCTTGGCTTAATGGTCACACTTCTACTTTTCTTCAGGAAGGGCACTCAGTTTCTATAATTTCAAGTCACAGCAGGTGGCATTAGGAGCCCTGTGAAACTACTTCTGTCCCACTTGTCACACACTGAATATTTGCATTGTTGTCAATTGTGGTGAACAATAGATTCCCACACTCATGCTGTGCTCATTAGGGCTGTGTGTGTGTGTGTGTGTGTGTGTGTGAACTCAGTGCTGAGTGTGAGTGTGTGTGTGTGTGTGAACTCAGTGCTGAGTGTGAGTGTGTGTGTGTGTGTGAACTCAGTGCTGAGTGTGAGTGTGTGTGTGTGTGTGTGTGTGTGTTTATTGAGCTCTAGAGTAAAAACTAACCAGGCTCATGTGCATCTTCGGAGTTTAGAAAGAAACTTTTTTTTGTCTGTCTCTGTATTAGTTTGTGAACAAAAGTACAGGAGCCTCCAGAGGCTAGAAAGGGTCATCAGATTCCCTGCAGCCTCCCTATGTGGGTGATGAGAACTCAGCTGTGGCTTCTGTGCCAGAGCAACCAGTGCTCTCAGCCTGTGGCTGTCTCTGTAGCCCCAGGTGAAGATAGAATATGTTCCTTCATCTCAGCCCTTCATGTAATGCCGGGTAGTCACAGTCCTATATGGCAAGGGTGTTGTGAGGTGACACCTACAGAATACTCAGCTGCATCAACTTCTGCCTTCGTTTGTTACTCCTAGACTCACAACCCCCTGTATCTCATACTTCAAAATGATCTAACACGGACCCAACAGCTTCTTTGGGCTGCCAAGTCATTTTCTGGGATTGCAGAATTTCTGATGTACGAAGAGACGGTGCTCATCCAAGTTCATAATGGAAAACTTCATTGGGAGCCCAAAGCCCTCATGTTTCATATAATGAAAGGATTGAAAGGATTGATTTTTAAGTTTTTCTTCATTTTTTTTTTCTGGTTTTTTTTTTTTGTTGTTGTTGTTGTTGTTGTTGTTGTTTTGTTTTGTTTTGTTTTGTTTTGTTTTTGAGACAGGGCTTCTTTATGTAGCCCTGGCTGTCCTGAAACTCCCTTTGTAGGCAGTCTGGCCTAGTACTGACAGAGACCTGCCTGCCTCTGCCTCCTGAGTGCTGGGATTAAAGAGGTTGTCTGGAATTTACTATCTGTCTAAGGGTGGCCTTGAACTCTTGTCCTTGTTGCTTCTACCTCCTATCCAGACACTGGGCTGGTAAGTAGAATGTAACTTGGGGGGCTTTGTTTCTCAGGACAAGTTTTCATTGTGTAGCCTTACCTGTCCTGGAACTAATTCTGTAGGCCAGGGTGGCTTAGAACTCACAGGGATCCACCAGCCTCTGCTCCTGAGTGCTGGGATTAAAGGCGTGCGCCACCACTACTGCCTGGCTGCAGAAAGTAATCTTTAAAGGTAATTTTTCTCTTCATGTGAAACGTTTACCTTCATTCCATATTTCTGAAGCCCATATCTTGATTCCTTTTAAAAATAAAGGCCGCCCATTCCCCCGTGTTCCCTTCCAAGGATGCCTGGCTTTAGCAGGGCTGCTGTCTCCGGAGCAGCCAGCTTTCCCTGTGGAAGGCACAGCCACTGTGAGATTGGAAAATCTTCCTATCTGTTGATGGTGAAGGGGAGTCAGTAGCCAGAGTCGAGGAAAACAGAGCATCAGAAGGAAGTCTCTAACTCTCACCGACACCTTTCCGACTTTTGGCTTTTTTATGGTTTTGAGTGTGACCTAAACCATGACTGACCTTTAAGAATATTCTGAGTTTCATACAAATTAAGCTATGTTAGGTACCCTGTGTTGGCAGAATCATGGAATATTTAGCTCTTCTTGCCTGGGGTCTCCTACATTCACTTACATTGTCCCACAAGCTGACATTTCTCCCCTTTCAAAGGCCAAAGAGTATTTCATTGCACGGTAGCCAGCGTTGTTTTGCCCATTCGTTCCCCAGTAGACACGTGGGCTGCTCCTGTCTTCGGCTTCATAACGGCTTCCGCTGTGAATCTCTTTGAAAGCTTCATATCCTGTAGATGTGTACTTAGAAGTAGACTTCTTGCACGCTAGGACAATCCCACTGGTTGTCGTGGTTTGAATTGATTGATTTTTTTTTTACTTGATTATCTTTTTATATTTGTTCATTTTTTTTTAGTAACTGACATGATGGTTGTGACGCAACATCACAGTCTGATTTCAAGCTGCATGTCCCTAACTCTGTGTCTTTCGCTTAGTTCTCTGTGTATCTCCCTTAAAATGGTTTTTGAATTGGGTGCCTAGAAATTGCTGAATACTTTCTATATTTTCTCTATGTAGAAAAAAATCAATAATGTTTCTCAAAAATGAATAACTTCTGAATCCAGTTTTGGGCCAGGGCATTTGAGTTGTAGTGAACCCTGGCTGGGTTGGTTAGTTTAAGTCAGTTTTCAGAATCTTGAAGCAAGAATAAATAATAGTAAGACTGTTCACTTGGTACATTATGATACAGCTTTAAGATGCTCAAAACCACTCAATGCAGTAAGACATTCATTGTTTTATTACATTTTGCCATTGAAAATATATCAGTGTCACTATCGGTAAAAAACCAATATATTTAATTGTTACGACATTCCAGTGTGTTATTAAATCTGCTTCTGTTTGGTTTTGGATATCCTTTTATAATTATCTAAAATGTATCAAAGGCAGATATACAGGAACTTGTTCAGCAGGTTCACGGGCCCTGTTTGCCAATAAGTAAATGAAGCAGAAAAGAATGGCTTGCGCTTCTGGACGCTCTCACACGCATCGAATGATTCGGGCTCTGTGCACTAAAAGTTTCCCTCTGACTTTCTCATCACTAAGGCAATCAAAACTCATCGCCCCCAACTCTGTTAGGCTGATGTTTAAAGTGCTGTTCATTTCCCAGCAAAGAACTGAGTGCAAGGAAGAGCGAAGGTTGAGAAGAATTCAGTTAGACCTCTGTCTTCCATTGATGGCTAGGCGATCTTCATAGGTGGTCATGCCTGAGGTGCTTCTGCTTTTCCTTCTGATGTATCCTATGACATCAGCAACACTACATCTTTCTATGCCCATAAATCCTAGTGATGATTTAACTGACTAAATTGATGAGACTGCCCCACGGAGTTGTGAGTCTTTATTAATGCCTTTAGAAGTGTCACCTATTGTGGGGAACCTATGTCACAGTGAGGAGATGTGAACACCTCAATGTGGAAATGTGCTCCGTTATCCCAGAAAAAAATGCTAGTGGAGAAATACTTTTTCAGATCTGCATTTGTCTGCACGCTTGGTCCTTTTTACTTCCACATTGTTGGCTGAGATCTGGGGTTGGGGCATGGAGGCTGGTGGCAGCCCAGTGTCCATGAATAGGGTCAGAGGAGAGGCTCCCAATCAAAACGAGAAATATTGGATTTAAAAAAAAAAAAAGCTAATTTGTCACTTCAGTCATCGAATATGAACTGAAGAGACTTCTAGCCCTTAAAAATCTCTTTTCTCCCTCTTTTTATTGCTTGGAATCTTAAAAGCTTTATCATTTGCAGTCATAAAATGAAAATATACACCAAACCCTCAAAGGGTAAGTATGAAATTAAATTATATTTAGGCAGCTGTAACCTTTTAAAACGATCGGATTCCAGTTAATGTATTTCTTCCTGTTCCGAAGGCTGCCATGGTGTTTGATGGTGGGAAACAGTCCAAAGGGCACTGGGAGATAATAAATTCACTGTAAATTTCACCCCAAGGCATGTCTCCATACACCAAGGCCTCCATTTAGCAAGGCTGACCTAAAACTCTTGTCACATCCAAAGGTCATTTAGGTTGGAGTTGGTGTGTCCCATCTATCTTTCGTTAATGTAAAGAGTGGCAGTTGGAGCAAGATGGAGCTCATAAACTGTCATCAGAATCAAGAAGCCAGCTCTGGATCGGGAGGGGACCATGAGGACAGAGCTTCCCCTCTGCAGACTGGCAGCTGCCTTGCAAAGTTAGGAAGGAGTTTGTGTAGCAGTGGACTTCGTGGCCTGTATTTCAGAGCAGCCCTGTAACTGGAAAAGACACCTGAGGGTTGGTTGATTTAGAATCAGGCAAATTTTTCTCACTTTTATTTAATTTTGTTTCCAGTGTAATGGATTGATATATATATATATGATATTATATTATATGTATATAAATTATAATATATCATATTATATATATGTGCATGCACACACACACACACACACATATATATATATATATAAATATAAAGATAGAGAGACAGACAGACTGGCAGACAGGCAGACAGACAGACAGACAGACATCTTCAGACTCCAGCCTCTGTCCCTCTGTTCTTAAGTTCTCTCTGTAAGTAAATCAGATCAACAATTTGTTCTTTCGTGCCTGGCTCACGTTACTTAGTATATGGTGTTTTCAAGTTTCAAGCTTCATGTTACCACCTGCATCTTCCAATTATCCAGAGTGTGTGTGTGTGTGTGTGTGTGTGAGGCTTACCACTGGGCTGTGGCCACAGTCCTTTAATTTTACAGTCAAGAATGACTTCAGTATTCTCAAGAGCAGCATCATTAACAACTGTAAGACTTATTTCCAGTCACTGGCCATTGGTAATAAATGATACCAGGTAGAGGAACACTTGCCAGGTAGGTAAGGTTAAGTCCACGCAAATCTTTCTGGAGATGAAAGATAAAAACTTCCCTTGGTAGCATGGGCTGCTGTTCTCTGACGTGGCCCATGTGTTAAATACTGTGCTTGACACAGAATGGGCAGCGGGCACACGTCTGCTGGAGGCAGTCAACGTAAGCTGGAAGTGCACCAACCAGAGGGTTTGGTCATTCCTCCGGTGACTGCGCTGTGATGAGAAATGTGATGTGTGCCACTGAAAGACGCGTCGGGGTCTGAAAAGATAAAGAAAATAGAAATACAAAGGCCGCGGTGTTCTCTGGTAGTGGTGTTTCCCCTGGTTGGTTTATATCACTCTTATTCTGAGTAGTGCAGATGAATCATTTTTGCTACAAGAGTTTTCCAAAACTTTAGGAAAAGTTAGGGTTTTATGAGCAGGCGTGGAAACAGGGACTAAGGAGTCATATAACTTTATTATTAGTGGGAGTTATACGTGGAGACCAAGCCTGAAGATGAGATAATACTGAAAAACAAATGCATGGATGATCACACAATTGGTGTGGGATCAATTTTAAATTGTGTGTGTGTGTGTGTGCGCGTGCGCGCGTGTGCGTGTGTGTAATCAGTTAAGAGTAGGTTACTGGAGGTGAAGCAAAGCCTCGGGTATCTCCTCTCCCATCTGCCTGCAGACTGGTCCTGTAGAGCAGTAGTGACCACATGTCCCCTTCTTGCTGCTGTGACTGTAGACTCTCCTCTGCAGGCGCCACCCCTTCCCTGCAGCTCAGGGTTCCCACATTCACTGTGAACCTGGCAACCCTCTTCCTAGCACCCATGCGTTCTGCCGCTGTCCATCTACACGGCGGTTCCAGGGACCGACCCTGTCCCGTCTGCAAAGCCATGGCATCACTCTCTTTTCCATATCCTGCTTATGCTCTTCTACCGTGACATACTCACACATTCCCAGTGTGACATTTTTGTGACTATTTTATTAATGACTTTCTTGTTCCTCCTAAAGTGTTGAAAAGCTTGGTGCTTTCTAAATCACTCCAATGAATAAGGAAAGACAACGACACACTTTTGTCGTTCCCCTTACATTTATTACATTTCATTAGAGACTATCGGAGACATTTATTTTTAAATTAAAAACTGAGAAAGAAAAACAGAGTAAACCATTTTTACTGGCAGTCGCCAAGAGGAAAAAGGCAGACGAAGGATGCTGGGGAAGTTTCTCTTGGGTCCGTTTCTCTTTCCTGTTCTGTGTCCTCAATGCTGAGGTTGTCATTGGTGCAGCCTAGCCTCCTCTGAATCCATCTCTATGTCCTCTCCTGCTCTAACAGCTTGTCTCAGAGCACACAGACCCTACCACTGAGATTGGGTGAGGACTACCGTGGGTTCAAAAGGCACAGAGAATAAGACAGAGGCTGTGTAAATATGAAAAGGAATTTAGCCTCAACATTATCTGTTTCCTGGCCCTGGACAATGCATGTTCATGTAATATCTCTGTGCCTCCATGTTTTCCTCAGTGAGATACAAATAGTACCTACTTTCTAAATTTGTTGAGAAATTTCAAAGGATGATGCTTGGACATGCCACAGTGCGAAGTTTATGTCACTGTCCCCGTCATTCATCCTTCCATGTCCTTGTGCAGTCTGAAAGATATGGTTTTTTACAATATATAAGCAAAGCACCAGTGTTATATTAACACTCAATATTTTTCCTAACATAAAAATTTATAGGAAGGCAAAAGGGAAAGAAGCAGTAAATGACAATCCCTAGGAGGAAACTTTTTATTCTTCATGTAAACATCATATATGTTGTCCCTATGCCAGAAGAGAAAGAAAACAGAAGCTAAAGAGATAGTGTAGGTGTAGGTGTGTCTTCTTCAGAGTTCCCCAAGCCCTGAAGCATTCTCTGAGTGCCCGTAGCTCCTGGTAATGACCGCATTTGCAACTTTACATTTGTGTTTTGGATGGTTTCACTGGCCGTATCCCATTGGCCCTCGGAAAACCCCGCCTTTGTCCCTCATAACAAAGGGAAATGAGCCCCTCATTCGGGAGCACGTCCTCAAGTGCCCTCTGGCACGTGCTGCTCGCCACATCTGCAGCCTCACTTTTTATTTCCCCGATGACTTTCTTGTGCCTTGTCCGATTTATGGACTAAGGACTTGGCTACAGCAGGACACTGTATGGAGAGTCATTCAGATGAGCAAAGGCAGGAATGACAAAGGGAACAGGGCTGGAGAGATGACACAGCAGTTAACGGCGCTCGCTGCTCTTGCTGAGAACCCAGCTTTGGTTTCCATCACCCAGGCAGGGCAGCTTACAGCCACGTGTAACGCCAGCTCCAGGGACCTCAACACCCCCTTCTTGCCTCCCTGGGACCAGAACTCTTGTGCCCACTGCCATACAGAGAAGCACACACACGTATGTAATTGAAACGTAAAGTTACAAGAAAGCAGTTGAGAACACATACCATTTCAGAGTTTTCCCAAAGAAACGTCACTCCCACTTTGATGAGTTAGTAATATCGCATAATGGAAATCCAACGTAAGGATGAATCAAGTGTCGGTATCTCAAGTTGTTGAATGATTGAGGGATTGTTGAAGTGGTGTGAGCCTCACATCACAAGCATGGGATTGCTACAGCAGTGCCGGAAGTAGCAACCCTTGCCTGCAGGAGTCGGAGCCGTGGCTTTTAAGGTCCCATCCCTGCCTCTGTGCTCCAGCACGCAGCAGCCAGAACACATTCCAACAGTGTGTCCTCATACACAATACAATAATACGCAGTTTGGTTTAGTGTAAGTGGACACGTGTTCTTCTTGCATTCTGTTGGAATGGTTTGTCTAATCATTTGGTATCTGCTGCCCTCCCACCATCTTCTGGGACAAAATGAGTGATGGTCATGAACTTGGCCAAACAGAAGCATTTGCTTCAACAGTCTGTCTGATAATCCTCAGCTTTCCTATATTTGAGATATTTGAGAGCCACAGATTTTTATTATTTTCTTCCAGTATTTTTTCTCTTTTTCTTCCTTCTTTGTTTTTTTTTTCTTTTTCTTTTTTTTTTTTTTGGTTGCTTTGAGAGGAATTTCCATGGCATTTCCTACAAAATTAAACTAATTAGAGATGAAGTACCATCAGTGATAGATGGAGATATGAAGAGCCCCTGGCCAGCATCAGTCCTACCTTGCCAAATGGAGATGTATTCACTGCTCTGTGACCTCGGGGATGGAAGCAAGAGCTCTTGTTCTCAATCAGAAATGAGCAGAGAGTCTGGAGCCGCAGGAAAAGGGTCAGCTGGCTGGGTCATGCATCATACGGGGAGGCAGATGTTGGAACATATTGGAACGGGCCACGTGCGCAGCGTGAAGGTAGCTCATGGAGCAGAGCACCAGGAAGGGGGGGGGGGCGAGATCGGGCGGGCGGCATCTCCCAGTGTGGCGCTCACAAAAGTTTACCTGGTTCCTCACCGAACTGCTTCAATCATAAAAGTCAGTGTGGGCTTTCTCCTGGCCGTTTGAGACTCATGAGTACACGAAGGAAGAGACCTTTGCAGGGACAATGCATTCGGCACATTCCTTTATGGGCTTCCTGCAGCCAGAGAGACAGCCCTTTGCCTGTGAGAGGTCCCAGGGCCTGAGGAAGTTCAGAGGCAGCTTGAATTTTTAGCAGGATGCTATTTGCACACCCACGCACCAGTCCACCCATCACTGGTGCCTTCCTGATCCATCCAGCTCTCACAGCCCATAAAACTGAATAGAGTAATAACGGTTGGGTATGTATTACTAACATTTAACCAGGCAGCTTTGTATAAATAATACGACTTAGGGGTTTTATCCGTGCATTCGTGGTGTCCTGTTTTCTTCTGTTTGGGATATGGTTTTACCATGCAGATCTGTAGGCCCCAGCCTGTTTGGTGCCGCTTCTTAATATAAAGCCACACCTATAAGCAGACAAGAGCTCTGCCACATCCCAGCCTTTCCAAGACATTGCCATCCAGGTGTAGTGTTTATTTTTAAGCTGTGAGTCACAATAATACATAATGATTCCTTTTTGAGTCATAAGAGGCAGGCTTCTCCCTTCAGACACAGCACCGCGGCTCCCCTGCTGACGAGGAAAGGTCATCTCCACTGGGGACTTGGAAGCATCTCTCTCCCGGATGGCTTTGTCCTGCAAACAACCCCAGCTGCTGTGTGGTGCATTCACCTTACAGACCCCTTGCTCGACCTGATGTTACTCTTCTGCCCCCACGTCCCCTGTGGCTCTGCCAGGGCCACAATGGCTACACCCCTCCTTTACATAGAGAAGTCCCCTAATACTCCCTGCGCTTGCTTGCCATTGCAATTAATGCACTTGCTTCTCCCCTGTCCTCCCTTTCCTTAGGAACTGCGTCACAGTTCAAAAGAGCCAGTGTCCCCATGAGTCCACTTGGAGTTGCTCCCCAGAGACTAGTGCCCCAGGTGCCTACTGTGACACATGACACAGATTAGAAGGAAGGCTTGATTATCCTATTGCCATACCGTTCATGATCTTTCAATGGCTGCTATGCCCTACTGTGGAACTAGACTCCTACAGCATTTCTCCAACACAAAAGTCAAATGGATAAAGCACTCATTTAACTCAACAACACCAACACGACAGCCCGACTTTATAAGAAAGGAAGAGATCGCAATGCATTAGTTTCTCACGGGAAACAAGAGGGTAACTGTTAAGCTCATGGACAGACAGACACACGGTAAAATCGGAGACACAGTGCCAAGCAGCCGCGATCCCACACAGTCCACCCCTTAGGAAGACAGGTGGGGTCTGGAGAGGTGGCCCAGCTGTTGGAACCCTGACAGTGCTTCCAGATGATCTGAGTTCAGTTCCCGGCAACCACATGGCTACTCACAACTACTTATAACTCCATTTCCAGTATATTAGACACTCTCTTCTGGCCTTGGGGGCACTACACAAGTGTGACATGCACACATGCAAGCAACACCGATATACATAAATAGAATATACATATATGTATGTATGTATGTATGTATGTATGCACACACACACACACACACACACACACACACACACACACATACACACACAGTAAATGCTAAGTATTGAGGCAGATGTGGAGTAACTGAAATGCTCAGATATTGCAAAAAGGCTGGGAAAGGGTTCAGCCCCTGTGGAAAATAAATGGCACCTTTAAAGTAAACATGGACTTGTGTGACTCATGCCCATATGACTAAGCAAATCCAGTATTAGAAACTGGTAGCCCAGAGTAATAAAAACACACAAAGGCTGGTACTGGAATGTTCATGGCAGGGTGATTCATAACAGCCTAAAAATAGGAAATAAAAATCCAAGTGTCCATCAAGTGGCCAAGCGAATAAACAAACATGGTATGCTGGGATGTGTCCAGGGAAAGGACGGACTCCGCTACACAGGCTCTCATCGGACACCCAGGGGTGCCAAAAAAGCGTTGTGCTAAGTGAAAGAAAGCCGGATCTCTCTACCTTTAGTTTCTCCTAGCTTTGTCCGAGAAGTGGCAACATCAAAATCGATAGGCCCCACAGCTGGCACTAGGGGTGCAGGGTATTATGTTGCATATAGAACAATGTTCAGGGTTCATTAACATACCCTGTTGTGTCAGTAAAGCATACATCTGTGGTTTTGTGTATGATAAAGGCATTCTGACCTCGCTGTGCTTGCCAGGGTGGTGGGCTGAGAAGGCTGTCGATCGTCAGATGCTGGTTCTCTTAAGTCAGTTCCAGTCAGTAAGGAGTGAAGACACATCCTGACCAGGACACCTTCTGTCTTCTACAGAAAAAAACAAAACAAAACAAAAACAAAAAAAACAAAAAAAGAAAAAAAAAACAACAACAACAAAAAACCCCCAAACCCTGAGGATGATAAGCGTTAAGTGTCAGATCTGTGGAACTATCTGGTCTACCTGGGAAGGGAAGTGTGGATTGAGGACAGAAATAGACTAGAGACAGAAGATAGAGTTGGGAGGGCATCCGGTGAATACTGGGATCCACCTTAAGTTTATTGCTAAAAGTTCTTATATACGTCAGCCAAAAGGGTGGAAAAGGCAAAAGACTTCTTTACCATGATTCAAGGAACAAACAGACTTAATTATGTCCTTAACCATGCCTTACATCAACCCTCTTTGTCTGGCCTTGAGGATTAAGACATCTGGTGACCACACCTTAGGCCAAACATCTTCCATTAGCCATGCCTTACACCTTTATGTCTTACACCTTTAACCTTGAAAGAGCACAGAGAGGTCTGACCATAAGTCAAGTTAAAACGGAGCCAATTCTATGGGCCCCAAACATTCTAGGTAGCCCCACACCAGGGAGGTAAGCCTTAATTCTCAACTTGACAGGATAGAGAGATGTCTACGGGATCATGGTCATACCAATGGATTATCTCCTTGATGGGTGGAAATAGGGCAGCGTTATTGGGAAGTGGTGAAAGGAGAAGGGGCCGAGTCTGAGGAAACAGTTCCCGGTGGTGGTGGCAGCAGAGTAGTCTCTTCTCCAGGCCTCTGCCTGTCTTCCCTCACTTCCTGCTTCCTGTTCACCTTTGTGTGTAGAAGCCTCTCTAACACAGATGTACCCTGCTCTGATGCTCTGCCCACATGTGTGAGCCTAGCAGCCATGCCTGAAACCCTCTGAAACCACAAGTCACAGTAAATACATCTCCCCTAGGTTGCTTATGTCAGGTTTCATTTATTTATTGTTTATTTATTTACCCAAATTGACAATGAAGATAATTAACACAGGATATTTTAATATGGAGCTACAAGGACAGCAATAATCTGGCGTGTGTGTGTGTGTGTGTGTGTGTGTGTGTGAGTGAGTGTGTGTGTGAGTGTGTGTGAGTGTGTGTGTGTGAGTGAGTGTGTGTGTGTGAGTGTGTGTGTGAGTGTGTGTGAGTGTGTGAGTGTGTGTGTGAGTGAGTGTGTGTGTGTGTGAGTGTGTGTGTGAGTGAGTGTGTGTGTGAGTGTGTGTGTGAGTGTGTGTGTGTGTGAGTGAGTGTGTGAGTGTGTGTGTGTGAGTGTGTGTGTGTGTGAGTGTGTGTGTGTGGTGTGAGTGTGTGAGTGTGTGTGTGTGTGTGTGTGTGTGTGTGTGTGTGTGTGTGTGTGTGAGTGAGTGAAGATATATACAAGTACATTTGTCAGGTTTTGTCTGTATGATGCACATTGACCTTGGTGTGTCATCCTCACCACTGTCCCTCTCCAAGCGTGTTCAAATCCTCAGATGAAGATTCCCATTGAACAAAACGCTCCCATCACTGCTTCCCCCACCCTGGAGACCTCTGCCCCATCCTTGTCTTGATAATCAGGGCTTCCTTGGCACTCTGCATGAATGACATCCCACAGCCTTTCTTCTGTCCCCCTCCCCCTCCCTCCCTGCTCAGCAAAGCTCCCTGGATTCAGCATCATCACTCGCTCAGCAGTATTCTATTCCTTACCTCTGCCACATACTTCAAAATCATGCACCAAAACCGCTGAGAACATTTGGGGTCATTTCCACCTTGGTCTATTGAGTCTAATTCTGTTTAAAAATATGGTTTTATATGTGTGATGTATTCTTTTTAAAGTCACATTTCCAGGCATTTTTCATAAACAACCAGGACTTCCAGGTCACACACTGACTCTGCCTCATGTACCAGGGAGCAGCACGGTTTCCACATTACGGAGGGCCATTTATGATTCCCACATCTAAGAGCAAGTTGCCTGTTTGCTCATACCCATACCAACAACGTGGAGCTCACTGAGTTTCATCTTAACATTAATCGTCTTTTTAATTATTTGGGGAAGGGTGCGTGTTTAGGGGTGCACTGATGGACCAGAAGAAGTCCAAACCCCTGCATCTGGGGTCACAGGTGATTGTGAGTCTCCTCAAATGGGTGATAAGAATCAAACCCAGGTCCTCTTCTCCCACCTCTTCATCAGGGTGGTGGTGGAGGATGCCCAGTGTGTGGGGATTTGGTATCTCTCGGCCCTTGAGTTTGTCAGAATGGGAGTGGAGCATAGTTTATTAGCCAGTCCACAGCGGCACAGAAATCCTAAGTGTTTACCCACCCAGTGTGCGACTCTCTACTGGGATTTTTGCTGATACCATTTTACACATAATGCACTTATAAAATAAGTTAATGTTGCCGGTGTCAGGGAAAGTCCATGCTTAAGTTGAAGTTGCTTTGATAATTTTCTGGGGAAACATGACAAATAATAGTACAGAGAGCACATTTATTCACATCGAAACCTGCTGGCATGTTTTGAAAGATTTTCTCCAGTACATTAGTTTCCCTTTAAACTCCACATTTAAGTTACATTAAGAAGTAGAAATTAAGCCATAAAGATAACACTTACGGAGGCTTGAAATTGCTTTCTGTTTTTGTTTCTGTTCACAATGCCATCCCATGCCCCTTCACTTAAGAAAGGGAAGGAAGGAGAAAGTAAAAATTTTCCTTCTGTGTAACATTTAACTTAATGCATCTTTTCAGGGTTAATTTACACTGGGTACCAATCCATTCAGAGGTAATGTGTCACAAATAACAATAGATGAAAACACTATCATCTAGAGGTCTCTGCTCCAAGTATCTGCCATATGTATGGAATGTTAATATATACAAGGTATATATGTATGTATGAATGTGTACATGAGTCTGAATGTGTTTATTTATGTGTGTGTGTGTGTGTATGTGTGTGTGTTTGTATGTATCAGCATCTGGTTTTTTTTTTTTTTTTGACCTAAAAATTTCCCATTTCTATGCACACATGTGACTCGGAAGACAGTGTCAGAAACACTTTAATTCTATGCTAGCTTTGAAAACTTAAGTGTATATATCTTTGCTTATTTTTGTTTTGTTGATGAGTAGTACTTACTCTTGATACTCATCAAGGGCCACAAAGGGTGACAACTTTATCCTTGTACCGGCTCAAACCCTCGGGGAAAATGAAAACAACCTCTCTGCTCCCACCTGAATAAACAGTAAAATATTAAAACTTCACTTATTTTCACTCTTAGCATACTTCTTTTGTTCTTCTAAGTGTCGGTGTTTGGGGAAAATATCACTCAGAAAGTAGGACTCTGCTTTGAAAGGCCTTCATAAGGTTTTTTCACAGCCTCTGAACTGTACTGTCAGCTTTAGAGTTAGGCAGCTCCCAACAGCTGTGACTCCATCCATCTCCAGGGTGTCTGATGTCCTCTTCCACGGCTTTGGTACCACATTCACAAGTACATACTGCCCCCTCCAAACACAAACGTGCACACATAATTAAAAATAAACTTATGAAAGTACTTAAAAATTCTTTGGTGGCTCTAACAATTTTGGGCTCACCATTCGTCTCAAGGGCTACCGTACTTCCCACAAGACATTGAAAAAAAAAGCCCCTCCTTACAAAAAGAAGCATGGCTGTTTCCTGTGCAGTTTGTGGAGGAGACATGCCCAGAGAAAAGAAAATGAAGGGAAGGTAGATGTAGGGTGTTACGCAGGCAGGGCTTACGTGGCTCTGCATTCACTCCCCTCTATCTCCTTAGCCATGCCTGAAGTAGAGCAAGGCAGTGTCATGGAAAGATCCCAGTGGGAGATGCCATTCTATAAGTATGCTTCTCTTATTGGGTATTGAATGAAGCCCTGTTGGCCAATAGGAAAGCAAGATAGGCGGGACTAGGAGGATTGGGGGAGAGTCAACATGTAAGATCAAGAGAGCAGAGATTGGAGCCCTCTCTCTGGCAAGATGAGACCACGTGGAAATACTTAGATTAATAGAAATGGGTTACTATTTAACACAGAGCTAGCCAATAAGAAACACTAGTAATTGGCCAACAATAAGAGAAACATAGTTACAGAATGACATCTCCCATCATCCGTTATCGCTTGGTCTTGGGAAATAACTGAATGCCGGGGCCCTGCTGTCTCACTTACCTCCATGCAGACTGTCCAGATGTACAACAGAGAGACCCAGCATGTGCGAGAGACCTATATTCATGAAAGGGCGATGGCGTCATTTTACAAAGCTCCCGCATTGGGTCTATGCTACTTGCATTTGATATTTTGAGTCAGAAGTGGAGGCAAAGGGATAGGCCCTGCCTGCAGGGGGTTGACTAGTCTCTAAGCAGGTCTGGGACAACAAATCCTGGTAGTTACTTTTGTCAGTGCCTAGTGTTTCATATCCAGATACTCCAGATGGTAACTAGACACCAGGCTGGTAGCCAGTTAGACACCAGGCTGGTAGCCAGTGAGAGAAGCTGTGTTGTGAGCAATTTGGGGGAAATCTGCTATTAGGGAGAAGTGGCAAGAGCTTCCGATCAAATGAACGCGATAATCCAGCTTAGACTTTAAATTGGTTGTTATTTTGTCACGCTGCTCAACGAGGAGCACTGACAAATTCGTTTAACATGTCTAAAGTGAGTATCGCCATTAATAGGTTGAAAATCCGCACGATATATAACCCACGAAAGAAAAACCAGATTGTCCAAAAGTGTTGAACTCTCCCCTAACCCAAAAGACAGGGTTAATTAGTAGAGGTGAAAATATCTATCACCCCCGCCAAGTTATGATCTGGTATTGGATCACTAGAGCTTGGCATGAAAATCAAACACCTATAGGTGACCTGTTAACCTAAGGCCTGACTCCAATGCCATATCCGCACACCAGGAAGTATAGCAAAACGATGATTGGGTTTGGCTGGCCAGGATGCAGTTCAGCCATCCTGTTGAGAGCCCATCGTATCTTCACACTTTGAAAAGTGTCTGTGGCTGGACACGTGCTCAGTGGTAGAGCACTTGGCTAGCACGTGTGTAAGTGTAGGTTTAAGGACTTGTGCACTAGGCAGGGAAGAGAGGAGAGGGAAAGGGGGATGAGGATGGAAGGAGAAAGGAGAGGGGGGAGGGGAGAGAGAGGGAGGGGCAGCAGGGGAAGGGATTTGCCTTTCTGAGGAGGTCCCCCAATGAGACAGACTGGTCAGCATCTTGCAGTCACAATGCAGGATTGTGAGATAACCTCTCTGTCTGCCTTACTTAAAAAACAAACAACAACAACAACAAAAACAGAAGTGTAATATGCTTTGCCTTGCAGTGATTTATTCCTACGCACAAACATGTGACAAGACAATTGCATATTATGCTTTTACAATGAAGACTTAAGTAAATTACGTTCTGTGCCCACTGCGCTATGACATCCATATCATTTCCTCTTGTTAATTTTCTCATTAGTGATGTCAGGTCAGTCTCTCATGCTCAAACGTGTCAGTACTAAATTCTGATGACCTCACTGCACGGGCTCTGGCCTCCGCTTTGCTCTGGTTAATCTCCACTTAGGTCATTTGTTCTCATTCGCTGGGCTTCCCGTACCTGGATTTTTAGAAAGAATCCTCTTGCGTATACTTCACGAGTGTCCACGGGAAAGCTGCGCCTGTGAACCCTGTGTCACTTGCTTCTCGGGGTGTTCACTCCATGGAACTCACTGGCTTTGCTGTCATTCCTACTCCGTTTCCCTCCTCTCCTCCTTCAAGCTCCAAGAGAAGACTAAGGAAGTGCTATCATAAATTATAGTCTGCTAATTGATTATTTCCTGCCTTCTGCTGTCCATGGGCCCCCGAGTTTGTTTGCATGTGTGCTTTTGCCCCTCCATGCAACTCTAGATTCTGTTTTCCAGCCGCTCCTGCTTCCTTAGGTGAAACTTTCAGCTTCTTTAGGGCCATTGTCTCCTCTGCCAGAGCCACGGGGGAAGGAGATTTGAAAATTCACCCCAGCTTTAAGCCATCTGACTTTGGACAACTTTTCAATTTGCATTCAAAAGCATGTCTTAGGATGTTTGAATCCTGGTAAACCGCCATTGCATTTGTAAAATGGCAAGAAGGAATGCTTGTATGAAGTGAGGGAAGGGTGTGTACTTTTCTTTATGTTGGACATGGGACACCTCCAACCTTAAAACACAATACAATGTTTGAGAATTTTACCCTTTTACCTTTAAATATCGGTCCTGTAATTTTTTGAAGGTTGCAAATGTGCCCATAATGATCAATAACCATTGACTCACCTTTTAAGAATGACTGATCAAGTTATTTAAATGTCCAGTCACCAACCATGATAGATAGTTACCTTAAAAATATAATGATAAATCCTTTAAGAGTCAAAACTAAATTTTAAATCATTGAGGCTTTTTTATAAACATTTTGATGTTTACATACAGATATCTAGATGCCCTGTGTCACCTGTATTAATTGGTAAAATCTTATTTTTATTGCATATAAAAGCCATGAATGTGTGCTGTTAACACATATCTCTAGTAGTAACATTTCTTTTCAAGGACACAATAAGCAATGGTACATTAAAGTGACAGAATATAAAACTTTTCTGTGGCTAGACTGAAAATTTGTGTGTTTTTCAAATTCACAGATCTGTATATTTTATTAGGCATGTGTGTAATTTGCTAAGCTGTGTCCTAAGGACACAGTTACACTATAAATAACCTCATAAACAATTCAAAATAGTGGCAGATTAAAAAAAAATGAACTTTTCAAATGCTGGGAAATAATGTGCAAGTTTCATCACAACCAGGAGAAATATATCAATTATAGATAAAAAAGTAACCATGAACTCCATCGTTTTCAACTATGAAGCGAAAAATTATTTTACTCTTTGTATAACTTAAGACTTAAAGAATGAAATCATTTTGCAATGGCTGAAGTAGGAATGTTGTTATTATCCCAACACAAAAAATGTGATGGGGGTGCTCAATACTGATGGCCCAAATGCATATCAGTACCGAGGTTCCTGCTTCCTTGGAGTACATCTTATGTTACTTCACATGTAACTGAGCTGTAGTCCTCACCAGCTTAACTTTCCTGTTTGCATTTGGGCCATAAGATGGAGAACTGCTAACGATGCATGTGTGTTCATGTAACTGCTGCACGTGGTTTAGAGTATGTCACTGGCAGTGGGATCCCACTTAGCAGAATGTGCTGTGTTGCTGGGATTAGACTCTGCTTTGAGACTGTCATCAACTCCTAACATGCATTTCAGAAGCACTGGGTTGCATAGCAAAGGCTCTCTGAATCTCAAGACAGCTACAAAATAGGACACTGGGCCATGTAGAACACATACATGTTGTAAAGGTCCACTGCTTTCTAATGCGGACCGTTCAACTTCTTAGAGACAACTACAAGAAGTCAAAAGAGAGTTCCTGTCAGTGTTTGATGTCCATGTTTGGTAAATCTATGCTTGAGGTTGGATACTGTATCCTTAGATATCCTTATGAAAGTGAAACGTCCCTTTAAATTCATCAGTTCTTTGTTGAAGCAATTTTTCTTTGTTATTAAGAAGAATTAGTGTGTGTTTTAGAGTTTCTTTTTGAGATGCGTCTGTTTCTATCATGAAGTAGCAAGCATCCAGTAAACTTTTGACAATGTAGGTAGAACGCTAACATACCAGCCTCCCAGGGTCCTCTCCTTCCTTCTTTGTCAACACGATTTCCAATTTCCATACTGTTAATTGGCAGAGGAAACAAAGTTTCAGATGTCCGGTTCAGTATGTGAACTAGTAAAGCAGTGGAGACAAGAGAGTTACTATGTATGCGAAGATGGCTTCTTAGTAACGCATGGTGAAGAACTTAAGGGTGAACAGACAATCATACCAAAGGCTTGCCTTCCTCGTCACCAGTAAGGCATGAGTGTGTGATGGTAACTTCCGTTTTGTGCCCCTGAGCCCACTTCTGCCAAAGTCCTGCTGTCTGCCTCCCAAGCAGTTACGTTGTGGAACCCTGACAGCTTCTTTTGTCCAGTGTTTGGGGTGTAAGCAGGAATAGGCGGAGGAAGCAGGGAGCATCGGTCTGTGTGCTTCTGCAGTGTTTGCATTATGACTGACAGTCTCTCTCTGTCTTTTCTTCTGTAGCAGTTCTATGCTGCCCAGCTAGCCGCAATGCAGGTTTCTCCAGGAGGGAAGCTCCTAGGCCTACCCCAAGGCAACCTTGGTGCTGCCGTGTCTCCTACCAGCATTCACACAGACAAGAGCACAAACAGTCCACCACCCAAAAGCAAGGTACCCTCTTCAATAAGCTGATCTGTCTTCAACTGCTGTTCACGCAGGGGTACTCGTTAAGGTACCTCTTTAATAAGCTGGTCTGTTTGCACTTGGGCTTCTACTGTTCACTCAGTGGTATTGATCGAAGGTCTCGTAGATTCCAGCCACTGGGCTGAGCTCAGTATATATACATGGAGGTAAGACTTTCAGAAGGGACCGTGGCCGTATGTGTAAATTTACATTTCTAATAATGCACTTATTCAGCGAACATAGCAACAGTTATAATGAAAATCTGAAGTGTGCATTTTTGAGCCAGTGACTTTTCAGGTTTAAAAATAGATATCTAGAAACAATCAAATAGCCATCCTTCATAATCTAAAGAGGGATCAATAACAAATTCCATGGGGCCATGTATGGATAAAGTATATTAGAATTTATTAGGAGGACAGAGTGGCTTCGGCAAGAAATGCAAACGTTTGCCAAGGGGAAAACAACTGAAATAGAAACTTAAGGGCCAGCAGAATTGAGACATATGGAGTGTTTCATGAAAACTATCAATAACTGTTATAATGCAGCATGGTAATGGCATAGTTGTAATTTTAGATATGTCACCCATCCACCAAGATTATCATGTAATGACATGAGGATAATAATAGTATTGGGAGACTATTTAAACACAGTTCTGGCTTTAGAGCTGTGGAAACATTCCCTGAGAACATGGGGAAAGGCTAAGGAAATTCAAGATGGACCCTCTTACAAAAGAGCAGAGAGCCTTGCGCGAAAAGTCTTCCTATGTGCAGACTTCACGTGTGTGCTGTTGTGTGAACACAGTAAGCTTTCTGTGAAGTGAGCGAGGCTAGCCAAAGAGTGATGTTTTCCGTGACTACTCAGGAAAATAACCACAAATATTTAACTCTATTAGAAAATATTAACCAGAAAACTGACACCACTAATAATTCTTCCACCAAACATCTTTTATTTTTAGTTATCTAAAAATTTGCTTCTGTCTTCCATTCCAAGAAGGAGGTGTGAGAATATCTTAGGAGAGTCGGGTGGAGCAATCACAAAGCATATGAATGAAGTGTATGAATAAGATTCTTATTGAAAGAACGTCAGCTCGGTGACTGTAGAATTCTAGGCAGTGGAGTCTACTGGAAAGGGGACCATTGGGTCAACTGTTGAAAGACTCCCAGCTTCTCTCTTCCCAGAGTTCCCAGTGCCCTTTCTCTATTCCTAAGAGAAGAACACATTTGCTCACGAGCCTGACAGAGGAGCTGTGACAGGGGCTGGGGAAAACCTTGCACGCCTCTGGACCACAGGGTGGGGACATATGCCACTAGCAAATTGCATCTGCTGTTTGGAGGATCTCACACGCCCTTTGCTTAATGTATGAGGCCCAACCTCCTTCTCTTTATTATCTTGGAAACGTGTGAGGTGTTAAAGCTCCGAGGCAATTATAATAGCTATCAGATCTGGTTTATTTCTGAAGCAGCAGCATTGTGGCCAGCCCCTGGTGCTTGCAGTGGCAAAGTGTTATATTTACAGAGACATCTGAAGGAAAATAAAGACACAGGGGTGGAGTCCTTGTTACACACAGACACCTCTGTGAAGGGTGACTCTGTTTCTCCCGCTTGATGTGTTTGCTGCCCTTCACATCATGATCCATTAGAATATTTCCTCTCAGGATTGGAGACTGCTTGATTCTGTTTTATACAATCAGTGACTTTTTCCCCCTTACTTCTGGGTGAAATTTTTATCATGAACATCTTCTCAACCATTTCTCTTATACAAATAATGAGGAGATATTTAACGCCGGACAGCCTCTTCCACCTTTGCCTGTGCTCGGTCCCCAGCCACTTACCCATCTGTCCGTCCATTAGCAGGCTGGCTGGTGATTGCTACAATGATCCTTCTGTAGGTAACAATGGCAAATGCCAAAGCCACTGACATCCTCTTTGTTGTGACTGGGAAAGGGCTTAGTGAGCCAAGCAGTTTCATGGACTCGTGAAATCCTGTGCATTCAGCACAGAAGAGAACAATTGTTTTAGCAGTGCTCAAATTCCCCCACATCTTAGTTCTGTAGGCCTCTCTTTTGTTTCACAAAAGTAAAGCAGTAGATTGTATTTCAGTTACCATGATTCACAGACTATAAACTTATGTTCTATAGCTTACCTTTGAAGCACAATTAACTGTTTAAGTTGGCCTTCATGGATTTCCTATCACATAAAGTTTAATGGCTATGCCTCTTCCCACCCACACTAGCACATATGTAAAGATTTAA
>JANBXA010000735.1:48472500-48532500 GCA_030556225.1 Cricetiscus sungorus | reverse complement strand
ATCTATGTTTGGTTGTAGGGAATCTTCCTGAAGCTTCCGTGCTTAACCATAGGCTTTCTCAGCTTCGGGGCCATAAATGTCCAAACAGGTCACCTGACGATGTATCCTCAGGGCTTGGAAAAGGCATAATAGCTGTCTTTGCGGCAGGAAAACAACACAAATTACAAAGGAAAGACAGACCGGTTACAATCTCCACATTAAATCCGGAGCAGAAACAGCCAGGAGAAATTGATGCGATGCCCTTTACATCTCTGGCCTGGGCTCTGTTGGTATTCTGATTTTGTTTGGAATGGTTCGGGTCTTGAACACAGCATGGCGAGGCGTGTTAAATCTCTTTAATAACACAAACCACAGGAGAGAAAGGCTGTGGGGTATGTGTCAACCTAGAAAGGGCCACTTGGCAATATTTCATCAAAGACAGTGGCCCTGCCAACCTAGCTCAATCCAGAGGAGAGTCTCTGACAGAAAAGCAACACGCTCAAAGCCATGGAATGCCGGAAAGGTGGGGTGGGAACACCTACGTGGTTTAGGGAAGGGCAGGTGAAGGAGAGTAAGAAGCGGCCTGACAGAACAGCCCCGCGGACATGTCCAGACTTTGCCTCTGTGGAGGCACGGTGAGAGGAGCACTCACCGTCCTCCCTCCTGTGGGGGCTCACACGTGGCTTCCATTGTACTTGTGCATATCTGGAGTGGTTCCCCATCCTCCACAGCTGATCAGGCCCTAGACAGACGCTTGCCGATTGACCCCTTTCCCTTCTGTTCAGACAGGACTGGCAGACGCTGTTGGAATAGAGAAAGACGTTATGAAACTTCAGAGTCGATCTCTTCCTCAGCCCATGTACATGCTGCTTAGACAACCCTTTTCATAAAACAGGAAAACTTCGGTGGCCTTTCTCACAGACACCCACCTAGACAGAAACTTCGTGCTAAGTTGGCAGCCGACTAATATTGTTTAAGTTACTAGTTACTAAAAAGAGTATATGTATGTGTGTGTGTGTGTGTGTGTGTGTATACATGTATATATATGTATATACATACATATATATGCATTTGTTCTATTTCTATCTGAACTCTTCCCTTGATTACTATTAATGTTTTCAAATGTCATATAACAGAGAATGAAAATAAATTAACATGGTCTTTCCATAGAGGTAGATGTGGGAGTCAAACCCACAGAAATAGAACTCCCTACGTATAAGGCAGATGTTGCATAGCTCATATATCCAGAAGGCTTTGTTAGGAAACGTGACAATTTACTTAGGAAGACTAAGTGGAAAGAAGAGGGAAGGCATCTAGGTTTCCAGGCACAGGGTGTTGTCGCCTCTGCCTGGACTCCTGGAATGACAGGGGACCTCTACTCCTCCCCCAAAGCAGAATGCTCTAATTCAGAATAACTTCCATCCCTACAAGGGTCTTTCTTCAGAAGAGCTCAGCCAGCTTTCTGGGATTTTATCTGTTCTGCTGAATAAGAGACAGTGTGGTCATTCGCAAGTGACATAGAAATGCAACCCAAACTCGATCAAGCAAGAAGGGAAAGCAGTCACACGCATTAAGCAAACAAACCATCTAGTTATTCTGCCATCTCAGGCAGGAGCCCGGACAAGACCTGGAGGAGTTGGCTGTATTCCTCCTTCCCCCATCCCTCCTCCTCCTCCCTCCTTCCCCCTTCCTCCTCCCCTCCTTCCCCTCCCCTCGTCCCTCTGTGGTGGTCCTTAGTTTCTGATGCATCTTGCACCAGCTAGCTGCCCATCGATTCCTCCAGTGTCAGAGGATGCCTGTGGTCTACCACACTAGGCTCAGGGCAGTAGCGCCACAGCCACCAATAAAGCGTCTTTCTCTCTAAGACACTGCGGTTTGGTGGGGAAAAAACAAAAACAAATACACACTACTGAGCAAGTCGGTATTTTCTTATTGTCCCGTGGGAATGAGACATGGTCTGGGAGTGTGCTTGGGAAGGAGGAGGAGGCCTCTTGAGAGGCTTGGCAGAGGGGCCCCATGAGAAGGAAGAACTTGGCAGTGAGCAGCGGCATCATGCAGACCCCTGTGTGCGGATGAGTCTGAATATGAAGCCCAGAGAAAAGGCCTGAGGAAAATAGCTGCCATGCCAGCAGCATGCAGGAGAGCGGCTCAGAACGCGTGGAAGGAGAAAGGCCGACCCAAGACGAGGGCACTGTTTTAGGAAAGGAGTGTGTTCACTCGCTTTGTTGTTGTTGCTGTTGGGTGTTTGTTTGTTTGTTTGTTTAGCTTATCTATCTATTTATTTAGAGTCAGGCTCCTGTCACTCACACGGTCCTGGCTGGCCTGAACTCACCATGTGGATCAGGAAGCCCTTGACTGACAGGGCTGTCCCCAATTAGGCTCTCCTGAGGACAGAGATACCTGCGTCACCAGCTCTGTAGGGAGAAAGGACTTTGAATGACAATCTGGGCATAGTTCCTTCTTTGTTACTTCATTTTTTTTTTTTTTTTAGAATTTCATGTATTTGTGTATTTATATCATGTCTACCTCTCCTTTCTCCAGTCTCCCTTATAGTCCCCCATTCCCTCAAGTTCTTGAATGCTTCTTTAGTGATTGTTATTACACACACATACACACATGCATACGTACATACACATGTACATGTATGTGTAGAACCTACTGAGGCCATTTATTGTCGTTCATGTGTACATGTGTCTAGGGCTGACATTTGGGATTGGATAGACCTGACTCTCCCTTCTCTCAGCTGCCCATGGTTGCCTATAGTTCTTCACCTGGGGTGGGCTCTTGTGAGACTTTCCCCGTCCAACAGTGGCATTTCAGGTCTTGTTCAGGCAGCCACATTGTTGACGTTTCATGGTTGGGTACAGCTTCCCTGTCACGTCTAGAAATCACTATTGCCACAGCAGATACCTCAGTCCTCTGCCTCTTCTCCGTGATGTTGCCAGAGCCTTTGAGAAGAGATGGCACAATTCCTCTTTGTCACGGTTCTCAACAAACGGCCATAATTATGTAGACGTTGTCTTTCTTGGGGTAGTCACAGAAGAGTTTGTGCCCAAGGCAAGATTACTTTTTTTTATTTTAAGCTCCAAGGCCAATGAATTAATATTTGAATCATCTTACAAGACATCCTTAGGAACACTCTGGAATGTGAGCACTACTGACATCCATTGCCACTGGAGGGACAAGACGATTTGATTTGACAAATACGTATTGATTGACACATCATTGTCCATTAGTGTCCCAGGAGCTGAAGATGGGCAATATAGCCGATCTCCACAGCGCAGGCCCATAGTGCCAGGGTGACCAGACGTACAGAGAGGTCATCGCATGCAGCTGACAAAAGCAAGCAAGTTTTTACTTAGCCTGGAGTAGTTCCCATTTTTGTTTTTGAGGGTTGACTTACTGTGCCAAGATTGACCTCGTTGCTAATATTTTCATTTAAGAAATGAAGTGGATGGTATTATAGGCACCACTACAAAGCAAATTATAAGGTATTCTTTCGTAGTACGAGTTTGATACTAGCATGGGCATAGTATTGATTTCTACACAGTCAACATAAACAAACAAACAAAAACAAACCTTTCGCTGCTCAGGTGCCAGGTGCTATGGTTAGTACTGGTACGTGGGTAAAGAAGGAAAATCACAAGTTCAAGGCCAGCTCAGCTACAAGACAAGACTCAGTCTAAACAGCAAGGGCTGGGGATGCAGCTCACTGATTGGGAGCTTAACCAGAACAGTTCAGGAGAGGCCTTGAATTCCACTTCCAGCGATGGAAGGCTGCAATTGCCATAAATTAGTACTTATTAGAGTTTAGGAATACTTTTGCATGGTGATGGCCTAGAGAGATGGCTAAACATTTAAGAGCATATACTGGTTTTGCAGGGGACCTGCATTCATGTACAAAATCAAATCAACTCTCTAAGCAATCTTATTTCAGATAGATAGATATAAGCATATATCAGCATATATTATAAATGTTGATAATGGTATATATATTATATATGGCATTTGAATAAATGATATGCACACATATATAATGTTTACATATGTATATGATTTTCATATATTCAAAACGTTATAGCCTTAGTATGATTTCAACAATACCCATGAAGTAAACAGAATTTTAGCTGTCCTTTTAAAAGTCAGTGAGGAGCTGAAGATATGGCTTAGCAGTTGAGAGTATGAACTGTTCTTACAGAGGGTCTGAAGTTGGTGTCCTGGACCACATCTGTGGCTCACAACTGCCTGTAACTCCATGCCCTTGGAGGCCTAGAACCCTCTTTTGGCCTCTGGGGCACATGAATACACACACGCACATACCCCCCCAAAACAGCATTACATAACTAAAATTGATAAAAATGAAATTCAAAGACTAAGAGTTAGTGAAAGCTATGCCTCGCCTTTAATTTACTGGATCAGGGATGATTTTCAGTTACGAGTAGCTTGTTTATAGAATGGCGATGAGCCTGAATTCTGCTAAACTGACTGTAGTATTGTAGGAGAACTTTGTCAAAATCTTCTCACCTTCCTTCTCCTTTCCCTTGGTATAAGTGTCTCCTCAAGCCATGCAGTATACGATGCCACCCAGTTACACACACACACGTGCGTGCACACACACACACACACACACACTCACACACACACACTCACTCACACAGAAATGTCTTAGCAGTTAAAGGCACTTAGTGTTCTACCAAAGAACCCAAGTTTGACCCCAACACCCATGCACAGGGTGGCTCAGGGCCATCTGTAACCATACTCCCATGGGCTCCTGCCCTCGTGGGCACTGCATCTACATGGTACACAGACATACATGCAGGCGCTCACACATACACACATGGTACACAGACATACACAGAGACGTTCACACACACACATGGTACACAGACATACACAGAGACGTTCATACACACACATGGTACACAGACATGCATGCAGGCGTTCACACACACACATGGCACACAGACATACATACAGGCGCTCACACACACACATGACACACAGACATACATGCAGGTGCTCACACACATATGGTACACAGACATACATGCAGGCGCTCACACACACACATGGCACACAGACATACATGCAGGCGCTCACACATACACATGGTACACAGACATACATAGAGACGTTCACACACACACATGGTACACAGACATATATGCAGGCGCTCACACACACACACATGGTACACAGACATACATGCAGGTGCTCACACATACACATAAAAGTAAATGGATAGATCACACACATATTTAACAAATAAAACTTCTATAAAGTTTGTATGAAGTATCTATGAAAAGAGTAACTTTTGTGCTCAGAAATTAGTATGATTTATTTGATCACATATTTTTAGATGCTCTCAGTACTTTATCTCACTTATACTTTATATGTATCAAGACAGCGATGTCTGCGTTATCGTGTTGTATTCCAAAATGTGAATTCTTTTCAGATAAACCTGTTTGCATAGCCACTCCTGAACTTACAATGTGGAGGTGACATTAATTATACAACGTTCATTTAAGGGGACCTAGTCCTTTTAACTGTTTGAGACAGAGTCTCACTGGGCATCCCTGCCTGACTTGGAATGCAGTCTGCTTTGCAGACCTGGCTGGCCTCAGACTTGCAGAGACCCTCTGATCCCACTTCTAAGTGCTGGTACAGGGCCTCACCATAGAAACAGAGTATCTTAATCTAGAGCCTGAAACCTGATAGTGAAATCCTAGACCACTACATGACACTTCTCGTTATTACAGAATGGAAGGACACAGTTATTCTGTGTGTGTGTGTGTGTGTGTGTGTGTGTGTGTGTGTGTGCGTGCGCGCGCGAGAACATCTCACTAAGTCTGAGCGTGGTCTAAGGAGTTTGAAACACCCGAGGATTTCTAAATTCAGAGACATAGCATCACTACACCATGCCACGTAGGTATCCCCTGCTAGGTTTCCAAAATGGAAAATGATGCTTAAATCCTTCCAGTAATGGAATACATATTTGATGTTTTGTTTATCTTGAGGCAAAATTTTACTCCCTGAAATGTTAGCCCTGTAACTAATATTTAAGAAGTCTGATCTCCATTGCTCGTAGCACTGAAACCTCTCTGAACCTGGTCTTCTGTCTGGAAAGTAACATGCCTATGCAAAAGGGTAGCTATTAAATGTTCAATAGCTGTGGTTTGTGCTAACGTCTCTGAGGTTGACAGGGAAGAATGTGGCCTCCTTGTATGTAATTTAATTGGACCTTATTGGAATTATGCCACCTCCCTCGAGAGCCATAGGATGTAGAAACGCACCATTCCTCATCCTCAGCACCTGCTCTCCCAGCTACGCACCCAGCGGCTGAAGAAATACTCTACAACTTTGTTTTTTTTTTCCTAGAGATAAAAATTAGATTATTTTTTTCTATATCCAGATAACAATGAAAAGTTAAATTTTCAAGTTATATACTATTAAAATAACAAGATAAAATGTGAACATTCAATTAGATACAAATTTACTTTTCTTCAAATTATTTGCTACTTGCAAATATATTTGATGCTAACATGTTTCATAAAATTCACAAATTTTGTTTGGCTGCAGTTCTGATGCAGTACATCCTGAAATGTATTTTCTGTACTCAGATACCATTGGGGACCTGCACTTAAATTGCCTTCTGAGAACCAAGGGACCCATTTTTTTTTTCCTAGTCTATTTTACAATTTGAGCTTTGCAGTTATACAGTTTTGATGACTTTTGTGGATATTTCATAAATGGGGGGGGGAAGCAAATGGGAACAGAAATAGAATAGATGAAATGTTGCAAAAAATAAAGTTTCTCTTGTGGTATTTTATTTCCAGTAGCACTTAAAATAACATGAGTGGAAATACTGTTGTGAAGTGTGTTTTAAAAAGCATTGTGACAGTGACAGGAATGTTCAGAAATAAGTACAGATTTGTGTTTTCTGTACTTCACTTTGCAAGTCTTTGGAGGATCAAAGTTTCATTTTAAGTCGGCAGGAGCTGAGTCCTGAGGTCAGCCCTGTGTGTATACAGGGCAAGACAAGAATTTCGGGTCAAATGGTGGAATGTTTTGTTGCCAGTTTTTATGCAGAAGGTGCTATCACTTATCTAAAAGAGTGATGGTTCTGATTCCACCTTTGAGAAAACAGACAAGTAATTCTGTCATTTTCCATTAGAATCTACAGATTTGCACCAAACAAAAATTCTGATCTGTTACATCCAGGAGAATGATTTAAGCACTTGGGATCACATCAATAGAGAGGGACCTAAATGAAGCCTGGAGACAGGGCTCAGTGTTTAAGAACATTGGTTGTTCTTCCTCTAGACATGGGTTCAATTCCCAGCACCCACATGGGATTCTCACTACCATCTGTAACCCTGCCCAGGGATCTGATGCCTCTTCTGACCTCTACAGACACCAGGCCAATGCATGGTACACAGTCCTTCTTGCAGGCAAGATGCCCATATAAATAAAATATTTAAAAATTAAGAAAAATAAACGAGTAGAAAGAAACCTAGCACATAAGGTGAAGCCGGTAGCTGAATTTACTTTGCTCTATTTTTTAAGTGGCTGGCCTTAATATGCTCTTAACAAACATTTCCTGGAGTAAATGTTTGTGCTGAAACAATCCAGTAATAACAATAAGTGAACCCTTACTTACCACTGTGTATGGTTTGAGGTTTTACTGTATTAATTTTTGAAAAGTTGTATTTATTAGTATAACCTGGTTTAAGAGAAACTATCAATACAGGGATTCTTTCTAGATCAATAATGTGGCTTTTAGCTTAGACAAAGGGAAATATTAAAGTATGTTATAAAAACATACTTTCAAAATGTGGCTTAGTCTCAGTTCAAAAGCAGAGGTTTATTCAAGGCACACAATAGCACAGGACTTGTCTAAAATGACAAAAGCAGTGTTCTCAACCTGTGGGTCACAAACACCCCTGAGGTCAAAGGACCCTTTCACAGAGGTCACATATCAGACATCCTGCATATCAGATATTTACATCATGATTCAGAACAGGAGCAAAATTACAGTTACGAAGTAGCAGCAAAATGATTTTGTGGTTGGGGTCACCACAGCATGAGGGATTGTGTCAAAGTGTTGCAGCATTAGGAAGGTCGAGGACCGTTGCCCTAGTGGGAAAGAAAGAGGATGCCTCATTTGAAACAAACACTGTCAATCTGCTCCAAGCAGGAGACTTCGAAGAAACAATGTGTCTCTTCCCTGGCTTAAATGATTTTCAAAAGCAGTGTGATGAAGTGTTTTTACTGGATGTGGTTTGTAGCACCACTTACAGGAGATGTCCCATGACATGCTGGGTACCAATCAGGATAAAAGAAGGAGTAATAACAAAGCCTTTGTACAGTAGAATGGGGAGACACACAAGAAAACACACAATTAAAATGCTGTGGGCTGAGTGCTGTTCCACCACACGGAGGCAAGGAAGAAAGCTTCTGGAAACAGGACAATGCAGAAGTGACTTGTGGAGGATGCAACATTTGTGAATGATCGCAGAGACAACGGGCAGCCTGCAGAGAAGGTGTTGCCTTCTCTCTGGATTGTAAAGAATGAAGCATGATTGATAGTATTATCACTCTCTAACTTTTGTGCCTTCCCGTGGCATTCTGGGAGCCAGCCCCTCTCCTCCATTCCTTACCGCACCACGAGTCTTTCTCCCAGTGTTCCAAGTGTGTCAGTTTCTCGTGCAGTGTGTTCTTTTAGCTTGCTTTGCTTGTTTTCTCTGTTCCTCCATGGTAGAGTGATTCTGTCTTCTTCCACTGTTCCCCCAGAACCCGTGGAATGTCTACCCCAAATGCCACTTCTATAAAAACCTGATTACCCCCATTGTGTGTGACCTAATCACACATAGACTGATGCTTTCCATAACAGCTCAACTCTTGTAAAATGTTACTGCCTTTGTTACTGTCATGTGAATCTAAGTCCTTTTTTGATAGACCCATTAAGCACAGTACTGGCCTGCCCTCATTACCCTGCCTCTTTCTTAAAAAGTAGTGAGTGAGGAGAGCCAAGGGGCTTACATCATTGTAGGAGCATTTCAAGATGGCATCTGCAAAATGTGATTGTAGCCAGGAGAAAAATAAATTGATATCCTTGAACTCTTTCCCTAGAAAGATTATGGAATCAAGAGATAGGATTTGTCAGTATCTGTCCTTCTAGTCTAGGTTTGACACACTGGATTTAGGAATTGTGATGCCTGCGGTCAGTGTATAGAGACCATTGTTGAGTATGTGTGCCTGGTTTATGAGCCTTTACTGTGACATGAAGAGAGCATTCACACTTTGGCGCCTTTAGCCCTTGATTCTGATTATGAAATTGGCCTTGGGGAATGTCTTGATGTTCGGGAAGTCATACCATTAGAACTTGATGGAGGGACTTGATGTTGTTGTTCTGTGCATAGACTGTTTGCATGGCATGCAACAAGCCCTGGGTTTGATCCCAACACTTCTTAAGAAGTATCTGATACACGTGCCTGTTACCCCAGCACGATGGAGGCAGAGTCAGGAGGATTGGGAACTCAGGATCATCCCTGATGGGAGATGTCATTCTGTAAATATGTTTAACCCATTTCTATTAATCTAAGTATTTCCACGTGGTCTCATCTTACTGGAGAGAGGGCCTGGACCTCTCTTGTCTCCAGTCTCTCCATGCTGACTCCTCCTTACTACTTCCTCTTTCCTCCTAGTCTCCTAGTTCTGCCTATCTTGCTTTCCTATTGGCCAACAGTGCTTTATTCATTAACCACTACAGAAACATATTAACAGAATGACATCTCCCATCTCATCCCTGGCTGCATTGGAAGTCTGAGGATAAATGGACCACTTGAGGCCAGAAAGAAAAAACCCAAGACAGATTTTGATCAGATATAGGTTAATTTACCAGCTTTCTGTTTTACCATTAGCTTTGTTGATTTACTATGAATATATATTTAAGTGAGTACCCCCCCCCCAAAGAATAACCAAGTGAATAGGCTTCTTATGGGATTTACCAGTTTAGTTACATTGTTTAAAGTCCAGGATAAGTTTTAGGAGATAAGTTTAGAAGAAGTTTTGTTAGTTTGTTTTCCTGTTTGTTAATAACTTTGAGATTCTCTCTGACCTTGTATGGCAATTGACCTTTTAAGCTATATATATATAAAAAAAAAGATATACACGCCTATGGTATTTATGCATAGATATAGATATACAACATTATGTAATCAACCGCACTGAATATAATATATTGTATTGTGTATAACATTGTACATTGTTACATATTTAATATATTTTATAGAGCTACAACTTCATAGTCTATATGTGTATAAAATACACTGTGTAATATTCCATACACTATATACTTCTGTAAGAGAAGGTTGATGTGTTTATATTACATCATATTCTGTAGGATTTATTTTATGTGATAACCTAGTAGATCAAAACACTGTTTAATATAACAAGAAATTCTAAGGCAAAATCACTCATTTTTTTTTTCTTAATTCAATCTAAGCAGAATGAAAACAGGGTAAGCTTTACTGAGGTAAGACGCTAGTTCAGTGGGTGAGAATCTGCTGTGGGTGCCCGTGTGAGGATTAGAGTTCAGTCCTTTCTGAGTCTGTGCGGTCCCAGCACCTGGAGGAAGCCTGGGGTTTGCAGACAGACAACATCTTGGTTCGAGGCCAAGATCATCACAAATAAAATCAAAGTCTTACCTAACACCAATTCTCAGCACTCACGTCTCATCTTCAGTATCTTGAGGAAAAATATTTGTCCCCAGAATTTGTCATAAAAGCTATCCTTAGCTGGCATTCTGCATAAACAGCTGACCCTTCTTGGAATGCTTTAATAACAACTGGCTTCTCCTGTCACTGCCATGATGGAAGAGGATGCCTTAGTGGCTGTTGAGGCTGTCAATAAGATGAGGGGTTGGTACTTGTCAGCCCTAAGTCACTATCTAGTGGCCTGTGTAAACCCTGGATCCCACCATGTTGGACACCAGCCTGAAGTGGACTCATACAACCTTCGGTTTGTGCAGCAAGCAGCTTAAAGATCCGAGCCACCCTCCCAGCCCCTCAAATGTCCCTTCTGTCCTAGTGACCCTAGAGGATCTGAATCAGTGTAAACTGACACATTTATGCAGAAACAAAACTATATACAGTAAAACAAAATGATATAATAATAAACCTGTGCTAGTGGGTTGGTTCCTTTCGAAGGACCCAAGTTTGGTTCCAGGCACCCACCCTCGGTAGCCCACACGATTCTACAACTTCCTTCACTGGCATTGCCACAGTTACATGTGTGCCCGCACACACCCGCCCACCCCACGCAAGTATACATATACACATATTGGTAAACTAGGTATTAGAAAGAAAGCCCAATAAAGCAATGGATTTGTGACGTTTACAGGGTTTAAGTATTTCTATATAAACCTGTGTTTATATAGAATGTGAATGTGAATGTGTTTGGAATTTTAACCACTTTGATTATTTCATAAAAAATAAATAAAAATCTTAAGAGGGTCCACACCCATGTTATCTAAGTTGAGCTTGTTTTCTCTTTCACCTGGGAAATGACATTGTGTTGCTGTTACTGTTTTAAAAGGGTTGACTAGCACGTCTTTCCCCTTAGGAAGGTTGGCGGCTATGGAGCTTCAAGCTCAAAGGTTCTGTGTGGGAAGAGGCTGATGGTCACAGGCTTCAACAGGAATAAATAAGAGCACAGGAAGGGGACTTTCAGCTTGTAACATTGACTATAGAGGGGAGGGGAAGGGTCAAGGCTGTGGAGTCTGAGGTCACACAGTGGTAAGGGGTTCACTTGAAATACTGGGGTTTGGTGCATTTTGGCATTCGGGAAGTAGAGTGCATAGTAGTTATAAATCAGCAACTAAACTAAACAGCTGTATAATTATTAAAACAAATTTAACATTTATGAGTATTTTATATGTAAAACTCATTAAACATATGCTTTGTAACCTAAAAATGCTCCTCCAAATAGTTACATAACAGTGCCTTATCGATTTACTTCTCAGAAACTGGCTTTCTCTGTGACAAAACTGAATTAGAAAAGTCTCCTAATTTCCTTTGGCGAAGGGAGAAATCTGCAAAAAGTACACAGATTTATTTATTTATTTTTTTATCTATTTTCTAGTATGTGGGTTATAAAAGGAAGGGAAGAGGAAAACACTTTGTTAATCATAGTTGGAAAATAATTGCTTCTGATGAATGTAGTGGGAAAAGGAGCAATTTTAAAGCAATTTAGTGTTCCTTGTTGGTCATCAGTTTTATGCTGTTTTGGCAGTGGCCAGGATTACATTCAGGGCCCCACAGACCTAAAGTATTACAAGATGGGGCTATAGCCTCAGCTCCCCTTTGTAAAGGCATTTCTAATAAAAATTAACATAAAGCCCTCAGAACAGTTTTGGAGGGTTTTATGCTCTAGTCACTTATACATTGATACATATACGCTGCATTTTCAGAGACCTAACTCTAAGGGTTCTCCCATGAGAAAAATGCAGGGTTTTTTGTTTTGGTAATATGTTCTAAGAGTGCAATAAACAACTGGATTTGGATCTAGGTTTTGGACTTCATAGGTATAAAGAATCCATTATAAATACTTCAAAACAATTAAATGTAGGGATTTTTTTAAGAACACTTTATTCATGACGATACTTCGTCAATCATTAAAATTCCTTAGCAGTTCATGCTGTCTTAAACTGTTCTATCTTTTAATGTCTAGAGTGCAAACTTCTTCTCTCCCATGATGCATCACTGCGTTGGGTGTAGTAAAAGACAGTGATGGCACATTTAAAAGATTAACTCCTACGTGAAGACTATGAAGTTATACCAGGACACCTGGCACAATAACCCTTCACTGAAGCCTCTGAGTCAGTGACCTCAGACCTTTGACTCTCTGAGGACAAGAGAAGGGACCAAGGCTCTGAAGTCTGAGATTCCAGAAAGACAAGAGTTCACTTGAAGACCCCCTAAATATTAGAGGGATAAATTTTGCAGTCTGCGTGGCTCATTTTCTTTAACCTCCAAAGTGACGTTTGCTCGGTGTGTATCATAGACATGCAGATGTAACAATTCTCAGCTACAAATCATCTTTAAATACCTCAGTAACAGAAAACAAAGACTTCTGCCACACTTGGTCGGCATTCATCTCAACTGTGCCCCTAATTAATGAACTATTTCCTCTCCCCCTTTTCTGTTTGCTATATTTATGAGCATTAGGAAAGTTGACATGCTGATACATAGCCTCAGGAAAAGAAAATGTCTTCTAAAGTGTAGGGATATTTGGATCACCCATAAGGAAAACTTTAAAGTGAAAAGCTTTCTGGGGAAAAAAAAAAAGATGTCTTGATGGGAGATGTCATTCTATAAATATGTTTCTCATATTGGTTAATGAATAAAACACTGTTGGCCAATAGGGAAGCAAGATAGGCGGGACTAGGAGACAAGGAGGAGAGAGGAAGTAGTAGGGAGGAGATTCAAGATGGAGGACGGACAGAGCAGGACGAGGGCCCCTCTCTCCGGTAAGATAAGACCACACAGAAATATTTAGATTAATAGAAATGGGTTAATATTTAAGACAAAGTAGCTAATAAGAAGCGCTAGTAACAGGCTAACAACTTTATATCTAATACAGTGTCTCAGTGTGTTATTTGGAGCTGGCGTGGCTCTGGGACCAGGCGGGAGGAAAAACCTACTCTTAACAATGTCTGATGCCTTTATTTCAACACTATAAATCAAACGGCGATGTAACACAATACTGCCCAGATTCTCTTTCCTCTGATTTCTCTGTCTCAGCCCCTCCCCGTGAGTGTATGTGTGCTCCATGCTTTCTCGTCTCCCAAACTACAACATATCAGTTAACTGTCATAACTACCACTAAGCATTGAGAGGCCAATACCAGCAGCTTACTAGACACTGGGGATTGTTGCCGCTGAGGACCCACACATATGTACATATGTGAGCCCTGAATACGAGGCAGTTCATGGAATTGGCTGGAGTTTTATCAAATTACTGGTATATAATTATGCCTACCCCTCCCCCCACCCTTGTGTGGTTGTTACCTAATGAGAGAATGCTTCTACCTAAGTGCCCCATAAGGTCTAGAAAAACCTAAACCCTAAGAGACTATTCATAATTTCTGAAAAGAAATTGTTGGGACTTTGGAACTCATTTCAGATATGATATCTCGCTTTGTTTCAAGAGTATAGTTCATCAACATTTAAATCGTGGTTTTCATGACTGTTGCTTCTCTCAACAGTAAACTGTCAAGCTCTCTGAGGTCAGAAGGTCAGCCTTCTGCTCACCTGGTGATATTTAGATTGTGCTCCTGTCTGTGTGCTATTAATTCCTTTTCTAGAGTCAGTAGTGATATCACCTCATAGTTACAGATGCTAATGCCCCCAGTGTGGAGCTGAAGACAGAAGGAATCAGTGTCTCTACTGTGTCTTAGAACACAGTGTTCTGTAAACCCTGGATGCTCTGTAAACCCTGTGGTTGCGTGTGTGTGTGTGTGTGTGTGTGAGTATCTAGTCTGTCTTTGACAGGTGAGGCAGACCCTGTCTGATTTCTTTCCATGAGCTTCCTGTTCAGCGTGAGTACCAGCCACAGAGCTTCCTAATAATCCCGGTAAGGAACTGTCATGGATCACCAAGGAGCACATCACAAGTTTCCTAAACAAATGGTGACCAAGTCTCTTAGTTCCTTCAGAGCATTTTCTAAATCTTTTGGGGATTTGCACACAGAGGCTGATAAGAGAAGATGAGATGACTATTAACATCATTTGCTTCTCCGTGTTTCCTTTAGCCTCTTGGTTGAAGTACATTAATCCCTTTAGAAGATATTATACATCACCCACATGTGATGACCGCCAGAGGTCAAAGGGACGGTCACATGTGAGACAAAGCTGACTCCTAAACACCGTCCACATTTTACTGCCCCGTGGTATAAGTGATTCGACAGACACTATTGGCCACCCTTCTATTTCTCTCCTCGTCACACACAGGAAAATTTTGCAGGCTTTCTGTTCGGGACTTTTCGTCTGTGATGGTAGTACAGGGGAAATTCTCATCTAGCATTTTTGGAAGTAAATGTATTGAAATTATGTTTTGTGCAATGCTTTTCACATTTTAAAAGAGGAAGTGTTATATTGAGAAAAATTCAAAGTATCAAAGTTCAAATGTAATGTGCAGAAGGAAATGATTAAAATATTAAAAGAGAAAGAAAAATATAAACAAATACTGATGCCTACCTGCTCTACAAAGTATACCTAAAACTGAGGGAGTTTTCTTACAAATGACACTAGGAGTCCTTATCTCAGGTCAGCTGGCTTCCATGGAGCTTTAATTCCTAATTAGGGATGGTAGACTCCCAGTTAGATGGGTTTGATTGTTGAAAGTCAGGCAAGGGTGTTACAAAGGTGGAGACAAAGGTTACAGAGGACAGCCACCCAATCAAATAATTGCAATCAAAGTAGTCCTACAGCTGAAAATGATCAGGATATAAGTCCGGCTTACCGCACTAGAATAGAAACTACAAGCTCCTTCATTACCTAATATCTGACATCATATTCTACACTGTGGGTGTGTCCGTGATCTCCTGTGCATCTGTGTTCTCGTGTGTTCTGTGTGGATATCCACTTCAGTCACTCTCCATCCTCTTCTGAGAGTCTCTTTCAACGAGCCTGGAGCTTGTGGTTTTGATTTGACCCGCTGGCCGGCAAGCCCCTGGCCCTGGCCTGGGGTAATGCATGAGTGCTGAGGACCAAGACTCAGTTCCTCCTGCTTTGCAGCAGGTAAGTTTGCCCACTGAGCTGCCTCTCAGACCCAGAGGGCTTGGTGTAGGAAAAGGGATGCAAGTAGGGATGGATTCATGTTGGCCTGATGAAATTTTAAGATTTATCGTGTGTGTGTGTGTGTGTGTGTGTGTGTGTGTGTGTGTGAGAGAGAGAGAGAGAGAGAGAGAGAGAGAGAGAGAGAGAGAGAGAGAGAGGATTTGTATATGCACCACATATTTGCAGTGCTCACCGAGGCCAAAAATGGGGTGTCGGATCCCCTGATATTGAAAGTTGCAAGCTGCCGCGAGCTGCCATTTAGGTGCTGGGAACAGAACCCAGTTCCTGTGAAAGAGCAGCCAGTGCTCTTAACCTCTGAGCCATCTCTCCAGCCCTGATGCTGGATTATTACTGTGTTTATACGATCTTACCCATTTCCATTCAATTGGAATATATAAAATAAAATTTTATATAAAAATATAAAAATCAATCGACAAAGGTTTGATTCCTAATAATTGGTATAGGTAGAAAATTTAAGGGTGTGGGAATTTGAGACTACCATGGCATGGCCACACCAGACCAACAATTGTTAATAATAAGGACTAAAGAGGTCAAGTAAAAAGTAAAGCTCTGAAGTTTATAATCATCCATATACTACCGGCTGGCATCCTGCTCCTTCACTCGGATGTGGATAAAGTTCCTTGCGGTAGAAGATGAGGAGGATAAGATACAGTAAGCAGCTTGGGGTGCTGGTATCTCAGCTTTGTAGTGCGAAAATTCCTTGGAAAGGAACAGGAGACTAAAGAACAGAGAAGTAACTGTTATGTTCTAAAGAAGGCCTTCCTATTTTGATAAAATAGTAATATAGAAATCACATTTGACTTCTCTTAGTCATTGTTGTTTTCACACACGAAAATTGTATGCCCTGTTTAGTTTTTTTTAGTTTGACATAAGCTGGGGCCATCTGGAAGGGGGGGCCTCAGTTAGGTAAATGCCTCCATGGATTGCCCTGCAGGAAAGTCTGTGGGAACCTTTTCTTGAATACTGATACTGACACCAAATGCAATAGTGGGTGCTACCATCCCTGGGCAGGTTACATCACTGTGTAAGGACACAGGCTGAGTGAGCCACGGACAGCGAGCCAGTAGGTAGCATTCCTCCATGGCCTCTGCATCAGCTCCTGCCTCCAGGATCCTGCTTTAAAGTCCTGCCGTTTTCCCTCACTGATGGACCGTGACCTGAGAGGTGAAATAAGCCCCATCTTCCTCCTCCTGTTGGTTTTGATCCTTATTTTTATTACAGCAACAGAAAGCAAAGATAAGACCGCATGCAACTATGTAAAAGAAAATGTTCTTGAAAATAGGCCTAACCGAGGCTGTATCTCAATCTTAGTTATCTTAGAATATTTGCATAAAAATGGTCCTGGGGTCCCTGTTGATGGTTCCATGAGTTTATCTACAGCCCTAGATTTGGGCTGTGTTCTTTGCTTCATCCAATTCATTTCTTTTTCCACTTATGGGATTGTCTGACTAGTACACAGATTGATGGAGGCCTCCGTGTTTCTGCTGCTCAGCCCACAGCTGTTAAATGAGATTTTAACTCTCAGTTGAGTTGTGGTAGCTGCTATATCCAATTGTTTGCCTGATTTCACCTGTTTCTTATTCTCAGGCAACGAAGATGAACCAGTAGCTTATCAAAGGTTGTACTCCACAGCAAATTCCTAAAACTTCTCTCTGGAGATTCAGAATCGTATTTTCCTTTACCACGAAGGAAGTTTAGGTTGCTATGATTAAATTACTCTGATCAAAATCAGCTTGGGGGAACAAAGGGTTGATTTGGGTTTATTTGAAAGTTACAGTCCATCATTGAAGGAAATCAGGGAAGGACCCCAAGCTTGAACCTAATGAGGAGACCATGGCTCATGCTGTAGGCTGGCTGACTTGCAGGCTCTGCTTTGCTAGCTTTCTAATACATCCCAAGACCACTTGCCCAGGGAATGGTGCCACCTACAGTGGCCTAAGTCTTTCTGCATCAATGACCAATTGAGAGACTCCCTCATAGATAATGCCCATGTGCCAATCTTATAAAGAAAATTACTCCATCAAGACTTCTTTCCCAGGTAATTCTAGACATGTCAAGTTGCCAATCAATGCTGATAGGGGAGAAACCTTATTTTTCTCAACAAGTAGTCTAAATGTCATATCAACAATATGAAACATTTTTATGTAATGTGTAGACAACAATCACAGTCACTGAGTCAATTGTTGCAGAACTTTCTGAAATAGCAGGTGTGTGTGTGTGTGTGTGTGTGTGTGTGTGTGTGTGTGTGACCTCACTCTTTTGCATTTACATGAGCCTTTGTGTGAGATTATGTGATATAAATATGAGAAGAGGTCACAGTTGCAGAGTATATATGAAGTTTGGCTCCTAAACTGTAGGATTAAAGTGTGTGTGTAAGTTAAAAGAGTAAGGCATGCCAAAGCTTTCAGTAGGTTTTACTAGAACTGTCTGAGCTTCGTGCAATAAATTACTGGTTACTTGATAGCATCAGAGGTGATGGACAGGGCAGGGAAGCACACATCTCTGATCCCAGCACTTGAGAGGGAGAGGCAAGAGGATCAGGATGGCAAACAAACAAAAATCATCACGGCCCTGAAGATTAAACAAGTGATTTGGAGTATCTATAATGAGATCTGCAAATGTAAATACCCTCTTCCAGGAGTTGAAATGTGTTTACTTCAGCTTACATGTCTGTTTATGTTTAGATGTTCATAAAACATTTATCGTTTGGAACTACTCAAAAAGTAAATAAAATCCGGGGACTATCATTTTATGTATAAAAGAAATAATTACAAAGTAACAATGTTTGTAAAAAGTTTCACATGGTAACCTCATTCAACAATTGGTTGAGTAACACAAAGGAAATGTTGCTTTCCTCCCTGCTTAATGGTGGATTGGGTAGAAATGTCTTCCTGACCTTGGAAGTTACTCAGTCTTTTATATGTAAATTATTTATTTATATCTCAATGTATGTTTTGCTGCTAAAAATAGAGGTTGGCCAAGCTAAGCTGTTCAATTAATTTTTTTTTTTTTAAACAAGATACTACAAGTGAAACATGAGGTAGAAAATGTTGTGCCTCCCATGCTTTTGCCAACCCATAACTCTAAGAATGCACACCATAAACAAATGGGTCAAGCCCGTCTTACAATTAAGTGCCATAGAATCTGCCTTCAGTCAGGTAAACAATAATTAATAGAAAATTAGAATGTTCTGTAAGTTTCCTGTTCTTCACGAACAAGGAGCCTTGCTTTGTGGCCTCAGCAGCCGGGAATAATTAAAATGGACCAAACTGTGAAATATAATGTAATGGACCAAAATTATTATGCAGTTCCCAGCATAAGGATAATGCATATGCGTTCCTATTAAATATACCAATAGTCTGCTACACAGTCAAGGAGAATCGGAAAGGGCAAATATGAATGACATTTCTATCAAATTGGAACTGTCGGCCTGTCATATGTCCTTGGGGCCCTGAACTTTTGCCTTTCAGACATGTACACTGCCTTGGAGGAAATCTTGAAAGTTGCAGTGGATCTTCATCCTTCGTAAACAATCGAGTCGCCCGTCAGCATGCACCTGTAATAGCTCTTAGTGTGTAAAGCTCAGACATGTGACATTTCACCATGTCATGATTCCCAGCTCCCTCAGATTTATCAGCACTGCCACTCTCCTGCTGGGCCACGCTCTCACTCTTGCGGTCATGTGCCCCAAATCTCCCACTCCAGCTTTAGGAACACATTCTGCCTTCCCATCTTCCCATCTCCCACCATCTTATTACACAGTCAAGGGCAGCAACGGCCTTTACCTCCCCAAAGCTTTTCCAGAAACATTTTGTAAGAGTTGGTGATCCTGTCCTGAGGATGTCACCGAAGCCCTAGCGTTCACACAGAAGGCACCGGAATGGGGAAAGGAACACACAGACGTCTACAGTTACACACTAAGGAGCATTAATAATTGACCAGGCTCGCGGATGCTCGGCATAACTGGTGGAGAAGGGACAGACTCTTATCCCCGACTCCTCACCCCAGCCCTGCACCAGACCCATCTTTATAGTGCTGGTTTTTATGCACACAACTGTTTCTAATCTTAGTATACATCCCAGCCAAATTTCAAAGAATGTAGTCATACTACATATCTTAAACTGGGTACCCTTTCATCAAGGAAGCTTTCTGAAGCCTAGTGTAACTTTTTTAATTGCCTCTTTTGTAAGCCAATAGCTGCCAACCTTTGGAGTACACTAGAGTTACTGGAAAATACTCATTCAAATACACATTGTTGGGCCCCACATGCAAGCATCTGCAACAGTTTGCTCTGAAACAGGTTCTCCAGGCAGAACTGGCCCATGAAGAGCTCTTTCAGAACCAATGGAGTAGATAACACACATTACTTCAGCGTTCCTGCCAACCGAGGCATTCTGTGGGTTCTGTCAGGACAGCTGGGTATTTCACATTAAGTAGTGTTCCAGGTTAAGTAGACCTTTATACATTTTTAGGTGTAAAAATAAGTTTCTCTAAGTCATACACACTATGAGGTGCTTACCAAGAGTCTATTGATGGACAGAATTTCATAAAATAGCTATAAACGTACTCTATATCTCTAAAGGAACTGGATGGCCGACTTGAGTCACCTCATTGATTTAAACAACAATGGCATGCACCTTTCTTTGCCGTGCAAAGCAGAGCTTAAGAGAGAGGCTGCGAGAATACTTTGGTGTGGTTTGTTCACAGGTTTCCTAAATGAACAGAATCTACAGCCTCATCAGATCACCTTTCAAGGCACATGCTTCCATTGCATACCTTCTTGTGCCATCATGATTTTCCTTACAAATTGAATTTTCGAATAGCGTGCGCACACACACACACACACACACACACACAATGTTCCTGAAAATCTAAAAGTTCCAGTTAGAGTTATGTGTGAAGCTTTTGCCTTTCAGTGTTTTTTAAGTATAAATGACTAATTGCAGTGAGAAATTGTTTCAGAATTTGCTCATATATAACCATATACATATATTTACATGTTTATATATGTATGTGTATAGTGAAGAATTAGGTTTTTAGAGATTAGCCTTTGCCTCCCTGCTATTTACCCTATTTGATAGATAGTTTCACTTTAAAGCAAAGTTTCTGCTATTGATAAATATTTCATACTGTTAACTTATGAAATAATATTTAGAAGGAAACTGATCCTCCATTCTACAGTAAAATTTCAGTAGCACTGAATCTGATATAGTTATCAGGATGTTCCAATTTTAGAGCACAACAGAAGGAATAAAGTTGCAGTGGTGAGCGAGCAATGTGGAGCTGTTTTTCTGATTCTCGTGGTGCAACAGAAATCCAGCAGAACTGTATCCACAAATGCCATGTAATTAATAACCTGGGAGCTAATGGAGATGGGTATAAAATTGAGATAAGCTCTTCAAGCATAGAATAATTAAGTCACTAATGTACTGAGCTGGTCTAATACAGATGTTCATGCCAAGGAATATTTTGAGCATTCTTCTGGATTTTATGTTATGAGTATAGTGATGCTTACTTGGGTGTTTAGGTAATACATAATTATCAAAATGTTGATTATGTTATTGTCATATATAAATTAAAAACTAAAATTATTTTTGTGAAACATGGGGGTAATAATTATTTTCTTTAAAACTTACTATTATTTTATCTAATTTGGAGAGCAGTTCTGTTCAGAGCCATACGCACAGGCATGGTCCAGGTACTGCCTCTACACCAGAGATCTAAAAACAAAAACAAAAGAGGCTGACCAGCATCGTGATCTTACATGAACTGCGAATAATTGTCTCGCAATGAAAGTGTGTCATTAGAGATCTTTCCTAGAGTGGTCCTTTCACGCTGTATCGTGTGACTGCTCTCTGTGGATAATAGACAGTATGTGTGCTTTCTGATATACAACCAGGGCTCTGTAATATGCAGTTGAAAGCGGCACGGTGTCAGCAGCTAACCAAACACTGAAATGTTGAGTGTACGGGTTCAGATCACAGGTGGGAAGTGGCAGCTGTGTTTTTCCTGATGTCTCTGGTCAGCCTTTCCTTGTCGCAGCTCATGTTCTAATGACCCTTGCAGGATGAAGTGGCACAGCCACTGAACCTATCAGCTAAGCCCAAGACCTCGGATGGCAAATCACCCACATCACCCACCTCTCCCCACATGCCAGCTCTGAGAATAAACAGTGGGGCGGGCCCCCTCAAAGCCTCTGCCCCGGCAGCGTTAGCTAGTCCTTCAGCGAGAGTTAGCACAATAGGTAAGTCCTATTTCTCTTGTTCTTGTTGACTTTCCGTGTATGGCAATTGAATGGAACTGTCCTGTGAATGGTTTGTCCCAGGAAGATTGCATGTGGCTTGAGCAAACAAGAGAGATGTAATTTGAGTTATTACCAAATTTCAAATGAAATTTCTAACTCGGTCAAATTTCTATGCCCCTGACAATCTAAAAGTACTAGTTATAGTTATGTGTGAAACTTTGCCTTTTAGTTTATCTTTTTAAAAGACGCATAAATATCTAATTGTTGTGAAAAATGGTTCTAGAAATTTGATTTTAAGTGGCTTTTCTTTTCTACATTGAGATTTTTTTTCACTTTTGTGATATGTATAGATGCATAATGAGGTATACATTCTGATTGGGTCAACTTTCAACCATGAAATATGAATTTTGCTGTGTTCCATCGTGACTGAAGATTCTGATTGCACACGCACAGGGGCTAAGAACAGTAGTGCCTTTGGTTCTGCTGTAACTATAATGTCTGATGAGTTAACCAACACTATTATTTGTATTTTTCATGCATGAATTAAAATGTGCTCAGTTCAGCACACGTTCATTGATATGTTTTTTACTTCTGTCTGATTAGGAAGCCTCTAGCACAGATTAGCTTTTATGTAGAATATGATTACTTTGGGTGAGGTTACAATCTAGCTCATAGGTACTGAAGGCTCCTCCAGAGCCCACCTATAATCCTGTAGTCAAAGATGAGAGTGTTAGATTCTACTAGAAGACTCAAGATAGACTAAGTTACAAACAGCAGTATTCAAACTAAACTTGCAAGAACAGATATATTCATAGGCATTATAGGCTGTAAAAAAAAAGAGGAAGAACTCAGGAAAATATGCATCTATGACATGCAGGGTCTCGGCTAGAAAGCTGAATAACGCGGCAGAAAGTGGTGGAAGGAAAAACTGGAAATGCATGGGTGACATGGGATGGAACACTCCCATATGAGGTGTTGACTTTTTCCTTCTCAGAGTAGTGTGATGTGAACTCTAAGTATTAACAGCTGACCAATGTTGTTTAGTGGAGACACTGTTATCATATGAGATGGAAGTAAGCAAAGCAGATTCTGGAGGGATGGAGGCATATCAAAGGAGATCTGACAAAGCCATCTGCAGCAGAGTGGAGACAGAGGAACGTAGGAGTTTCAATTATCTATGGACAAGAAGGACAGAATTGGAAAGAGGACATAAAAATGAAATTTAGTATGTGTTGAATTCTAAGAACAAGGCAGCAGTTAGTTGGAAACTGCAACTGTTTGATATGTAAAAGCAAAGCTGGGAGGTTAGATACAGAGATTAATACTTGACCAGAGCATTTCGCCAGAAACGAGTGTGTCTGGTAAGAGCCATGATTGATGATTGTATTAGCTAATGATTGTATAAAAACCAACCCCAAAGTGCCCTTCTCTGATCATTTTCTCAGCTCATAAGGGGAAACGCAGCCAACTATTACTGCCTTAGACTATTTCAAACAACTATAGTGAAGATGCTAGCCACAGCATCGGGCCCTTTGGATCTAACTGCAGGTGGACAACTCATTTGCCTCCCTGGTGGCTGGAAACCTCAGTTCTTGGTTGCACAAACTTTTCCCATAGCCAGCTCCTTATCCACATGGCAGCAAAACTCCAGTGAGTGAGCCCAGAAAGAGAGCAGAGAAAGCCATGGTATTCATGGCCTGCCCACCAAATCCCCATCCGGTCTGTTCTACTACACTGAAACTCCACTCTACAAAAAGAGAATTAACCTCCAACTTCTGAAGGGACATACTTTAAATCCACCACACACTCTTCTAGGTAGAAAACTGCCGAATAAGACTTCCAAAACTCATGAAGAATAAATGCCATTTATATAAGTGGTGTGGGAAAGACTTCAGTCAGTACAGTAACTACTAGAAAGAAGCACATGGAAGTCACGCTGAATAGAATGCCTATATATGTTAAGCATTGTGAGAAAGTCTTCAGTCAGTGAGTAGTCGCACACCAAAAAGGAATCCTGTTGATGTGAGCAGTTTGGGATAGGTTTCATTTCTGCCAGTCACCTTTGAACTCATAAGAGAGCTTACACTGCAGAGAAACCCTTTGCATGTAGCTCAACAAGTCACCCAATAGACAAGTACAACCATAGGGTAACATACAGTTGAGGTTATTTGGTGGCCACATTTTACACAGGAGCAGGAGAACATGAAGCAGAAAAGCCTTAGGCTTTAGCTGGAGCTCACAGATGGGTAGACTCTGAAATTCAAGTGGAGTGATTTCACCAGGCGCCCAGCTGCAGCAGTTTGGAGAAGGGAACAGTCCGGTGAATGCCAGAGTTGGCGATGTGGACTCATCTTGTAAATGTGATATTGAGAAGTTACTGGGTGAGTAGAGTGGGTTTGAAATGGAGATGGGTAGGTAGGTAGATAGATAATAGATAGATAGATAGATAGATAGATAGATAGATAGATAATAGATGATAGAAAGACATATAGATGAAAGGTAGATAGGTAGGTAGGTAAATAGATAGATGGATAATAGATAGATAAATAGATAGATAGATAGATAGATAGATAGATAGATAGATAGGTTAGATAGGTAGGTATGTAGGTAGATAGATAAATAGATAGATAGGTAGATAGATAATAGATAGAAAGACAGATGATTGGTAGGTAGGTAGATAGATGGACAATAGAAAGACAGATGATAGGTAGATAGAAAGACAGATAGATGATAGGTAGGTAGGTAGATAGATGGATAATATATAGATAGAAAGACAGATGATAGGTAGATAGAAAGACAGATAGATGATTGGTAGGTAGGTAGATAGATGGACAATAGAAAGACAGATGATAGGTAGATAGAAAGACAGATAGATGATAGGTAGGTAGGTAGATAGATGGATAATATATAGATAGAAAACAGATGATAGGTAGATAGAAAGACAGATAGATGATTGGTAGGTAGATAGATGGATAATATATAGATAGAAAGACAGATGATAGGTAGATAGAAAGACAGATAGATGATTGGTAGGTAGGTAGATAGATGGATAATATATAGATAGAAAGACAGATGATAGGTAGATAGAAAGACAGATAGATGATTGGTAGGTAGGTAGATAGATGGATAATATATAGATAGAAAGACAGATGATAGGTAGATAGAAAGACAGATAGATGATTGGTAGGTAGGTAGATAGATGGATGGATAATATATAGATAGAAAGACAGATGATAGGTAGATAGAAGGACAGTTAGATGATAGGTAGATAGAAGGACAGATAGATGATAGGTAGATAGGTAGATGGACAGGAAGATGAGAGAAATAGAGAGACGCACAACCTTGAGAGTGAGGTGACAGAACTCACAGCAAAGGGACAGGACTGCTGGAAGGAAGTGACTTAGGAAAATGAGAAACTAGGTCTTTGATTTGAGACAGGAGGAAGCAGAAACTTAGTCCAGAGTCAGAAAAACTGAAAACTAGACAGAGAGAAGAAGTATTTCCAAACGCTTTAATTTTACATAGCAGAACTCAAGATGATTGCTAGCAGGAACTCGGCATAGGGCAGCGGGCATTCAGATGAGGACCACTGAAAAAGGAAGCTTGGAATCTGCACATAAGCCTCACCGTTTCAGTTAATACTAACTTACTCTGCTCAGCGTCCTAAAGGACATGACACTAGATTTGTTTCTCTGTACTGAGTGTGTAAGAAAATATTTGATTTGGCCAAAAGAATTCACTTCCTTTAAAAAATGGAGTTCATAAATGTCACGGTGTTGACTTATAGCCTACTTTAAAAATATTACTCGAATATTACTGATTTTATTTGTATATGTATATATACATAATTTTATAAATAATCATGTATAATCATACATGTATGTGTATAGATAGTTTTACTTTAAAATCCCCAAAGACTAAGTATAACCAAGTATTTTATAAAGGCAAGAATATATTTAGTGAAACTTATCATATGGCTTTCTCTATTACAGTAATAAAACATCTCCTTCCCCCACCCTGGTTCTTTCACCATATCTACAGCCCTCATATTTTCCAAGGGTTTGAGGCCACTACAATTTACTTTTCTCTTTTCAACAAATGTAGATGTTGAAAGCTGGAACTATAATGAGAAATAATGTAGTTGGATAAAAGCCGGGAGGATTAATGGTGTTGTAAAGGTCACCCTGAAAGAAAAATTAATGTGTTAGGCCATTAATAAACCATGGAAAACTGGACCAAAAGATAACTTTGAGTTATCATTAATGACACTCAGCTCTTTGCTATATATCTATCTATTAGCTACACACACGGAAAGTGACTTTTTTTGAGGTTGGTGGCCAATATACTCTAATGAGTATGTTCTACAACAATGCTTTTGACTGGTAGACACCTGATAGGTATGTGCAAAGAAAATAGAGCTTTAGCACACACAGTCCAAAAGAACAGTAGACAATTTGAGACTTTTGGGGCAGATGTCACTGTCTCTACCTATGGTTTCACATATTTTTTTATCCATTTCCTTACTGTGTCTGTTCTAAACAACAGGCTGTTAGGCAGAGCAGACACCCATGCCCTCTAGCCCAGCAACTCCTATTTTGTGGGGAACTGGGGCAGACAGTTGCCTCTGCCGGCATCGGAGCAAGTTCTTTGGGAGCATAAACAGCAGTATTGCTCTTGTCACTTCTTGCTTCAGTGACAAGAAGCCTTCCATATGCCAAGCACGCACTTTATGACTGATGTTCACTCTGAGGTCCCTTCATTTCAGTTCAAGAAAATAGTTGTGTGGTAACTGCCATAGCTAGGGCTTCTATTGCTGTGAAGAGACACCATGACCACAGAAACTCTTATAAAGAAAAAACATTTAATTGAGGTGGCTTGCAGTTCAGAGGCTCAGTCATGGAGGGACATGGCAGAGTGCAGGCAGACACGATGCTGGAGGAGCTTGACTCACAGGCAAGAGGAAGTGGTCTGTCTCAGCAGATGTGGCTTGAGCATAAAGGAGACCCCAAAGCCCGCCTCCACAGTGACACACTTCCTCAAGACAAGGCCACACCTCCCGATAGTGCCAACCCCTGGTCAGCCATTTTCTTTCATACCACCACAGTAACCTAGCAGTTTATTTATCTATACTCAGCTCCTCAGGGCAACAGTCGAGGTCCCCCAGTTGGCATTCTTCCTGGCTACGGTTGCCACTTTGGCTAGATAACCTATCTTACAGGCTTATCTTTATCTTTCCTTTCACTCACATCAGTGAGAGTTACAAAGCTTCTGTGTGGGCCAGGGCAACAGCAGAGCCTGTAATGGTGTTCGCTGCTAAGCCTGAAAACCAGGGTGTGAATTCTAGGATGCACAGTGTAGAATGAAAGCCCTGACTCACACAAGTTGTCATCTGCCGTCTACACCCACATTCCGGTACTCATGCATATCCACATATAGTCACACACATACACACACACGCACACGCATGCGCACACACAAGAGAGAGGGGGAGAGGGAGAGGGAGGGAGGGAGGGAGGAAGGGAGGAAAAGGGAAGGAGAAAGGTGAAACATATTTACAAAAACCCTTAATGGCATGCATTTTCAAAGTATGGGAAGCAAGCAAAGCAGCTTCTGACCTATTACAACTTGGTTTCATGTTAAAACATGTTACTATCACCAGTAAAATTTCTCAGAGGCCCATGAAAACTAAAGCTGCACTTACAGTGTCCTTGATAGGCACAGAATAACCTAAACAAAGAAAAAGGAAGTATGTTCAAGTTCATAACTGCATTAGCAACATAGCCCAGGCTGGCCTCAGACCCTGGATCATCACCTTCCTGCCTCTCTCCTAGGTGCTGGGATTACAGCCATGAGCTATGCCTGGATATTACTTTACATTTTTAATGGGGAAGAAAACTTACAGAAAGGGTATGAGGAGACACAGTGTATGCTGGGATCAGTGACTAAGTGGGAATATTAAAATTCACAGGAAATGCAGTGTCATCTGACACATCTTGAAATAATTTACATTTGCGTGGCGCTTACGAGTTTGCAAATCATTGTCGCTTATGGTTTAATTCTGACTTTTTTAGATGAGGAAATGGACATTATGTATTCAGGTGCTAATTTTTAATAACTGATCTCAAAGACAGAAAACTTTGTGAGAAAGCTTGTGAAACTCCACTTTCATTTGTAAGTGGAATGTCTTATGGGGTCAGTGAGATGGCTCAGTGTAGAAAGGATGAACCTGGACATGAGTTCAGTTTCTGGTGGATGAAGGGAACCGAATCCTCTAAGTTATCTTCCTGCTCCACACATGAGCTGTGATACTCAAACGTGTGTGTACATACAGTACATATAATACATACAGTCACATATTCACACACACACACACCACTAAACAAATGCAATGTTAATAAGATGTTTTAACAAAATGCATATATAATAAGTAAGAATGTATCTTGCCTTGGTATCATCTGCTAACTCTATGAACTTTTGACAGTTCTGTGCCATGCACTGGAGCTTTCCATTGAAATAAACCTGGAATCGTATCAAGACAGATGCTCACAGAAATGCGTCCACACTCCGTCAAAGTCAAATGAAAAGTAACACCACACACACATGCACCGGAGGGCGGAGATGCTCGGTCGTGAAGAGCATTTGCTGCGCTTACAGAGGACTAGCTTTCTGTCCCCAGCGCCATGTCAGAAGGCTTGTAAGCCTGCAACTATAACTCTACAAGACCCAATGCCCTCTTCTGTCTACTGAGGACACCTACACTCATGCATGCGCGCGCACACACACACACACACACCATACACCATACACACACACACACACACACACACACACCATACACCACACACACACCATACACCACACACCACACACACACCATACACCACACACACACACACACCATACACCATACACACACACACACACACACACACACACACACACACACCATACACCACACACACACCATACACCACACACCACACACACACCATACACACACACACACACCCACACACACACACCATATACCACACACACACACACACCATACACCACACACACACCATACACCACACACCACACACACACCATACACACACACACACACCCACACACACACACCATATACCACACACACACATACACCATACACACACACACACCATACATCACACCACACCACACACACACACCATACACCACACCACACCACACACACACACACACAGAATAAAAAAATAGAATAAAATCTTTTAAAATACACTCGAGTAGTTTGTGAACTGGCAGGCTAAGTCAACAATTAAGCAACCCAGGCCCATGTGACAATGAAAGAATTTACAAGGCCTCAGAGGGACAGATAAGCAGGCTGCATGGGACTTGCCTGGAGCATGTCTGGTCTATGTCAGAGAGGTCCTCACAGACTGAATAATTCCCGGATAAATTCCCAAACACAGCAAAAATTCCCAAACCTCAGCATGTGGGGAACTTAAGGAGACAGGAACCAGAAAAGTCTTGGAACTGGGGCAACCTCCCTTTTGTGAGAGAGAGACGTGAAGCATGGGAAGACCAAACATCTGACAAAACAAATAGGCTTTCAGGCCCCGTTGGAGCTCTTGGGGCTTATCCCACAACGATGATTTGGGGGAAACATTAAAGACAGGCAAGGCTAAAGAAAGGTTGGCATCATTTATTGAAGAGTGTCAAGGCACATCACCATAGCCAAAGGTCTGAAGACAGCGAGCTTTCATTCAGTACTACTTAGTTACAAACCATGACAGGCCACCATTTCAGGAGACGCTACTTTAAGCACCAGGTGGCAAGTGGTGCGTTTTTAAAGCAAAAGTTTTCATATCCAAAGACTTTGTCTAGAAGCAGAGTAAAGACCGATTGGGGATGTAACTATGAAAATAACGAGTCAGTAAGGATGGGCTGAATTTTAGAATGTTTTGTAGCAGTAGACGTGAAACACCAAGGAATGTGAAAAAAAAAAAAAAATCAAATCAAGGTGATTTTAACAAAGTTTTAGATGCAACTATTTTTTTTTTTTTTTGTATTTGGTATCTCAATTGAAATATAAACTAGAAGTTACACTGTCCTTAGCCCTTAATTTCCCCCTAGGAGTTTCTTAAACTTGTGTATATGTGTAGATCCTAGCTATAGATATAATCACTGCCTAAGTTTGTAGACATGATCCTAGTCAGATCCTAGCTCTAGATGCAATAGCTGCCTCTATTTGTAGACAATCAAACCCCAAACCAAACCACCACCAACAAACCAAACAAAGCACAATGTCACTTACCAAATGGCCATTGGTGCTGTGCCAACTCTCACAGGCCAGCTCACATTTAATTGAGTGTCTGCTTACTTGCTTAGTACTGGGATCATACTCAGGGCCTTGTGTGTGCTGGGCAAGCCCTCTTCTCCCGAGTAACAGCCCTCACCCACCCACAGATGCCCCTGGGGACCGTGAAATGCCATTCCTGTACAGTTTCCGCTCACAGAGCTCTGCCACAGGAGTGCCAGGAGGGGTCCGAGAGGGCTGAGGTTAGCTCTTGTCAGGGTGAAGAACCTCCAAGCATCTCAGGTGGTCCCACTTCCCCCACACATGTCTCCACCAACTCCCTCGTCAACTTTGCATTTGTCTCACAACAGAGAAAAATGGAAGCCAGGAAGAGCGTTGGAATTTGCCAACTATCACACTTCCCATAAATGGGAGCCCAAACCCATCGGAACCCAGTCTGCCGATTCCACTTCCTTCTCCAGGCCACTTTGTAACCAGTGACAGTGAGTGCTGTCACGGGACATTTGCTATGTCTGCAGACTGTATTAACTCAGTTGATCATGGCACCTTTTGCTAATGTTGTGTCATCCGCATTTAAGCAGTGAAGCAGTCAGTGGAGAGAAAAGTAAGACAATTTGAGGGGCTGCTGTGTGACCAAGCTAAGGTTTTGTGGCTCGGCTAATGCAGGTCACATTCTTTCCCCCTATTGATTGGGAAGCTGAACCAAAATTAAAGGAGCCTCCCAGGGAAGACACTTTCTGAGGGAAAGTATGGAGGTGAAGAGGAAATGGAGGTAGGGGTGAGACAGTGTGGAGGGAGGGAGGGAGCTTTCGGACAGTCAGGATGTCCCAGGGAGGGGAGCGGCCCACAAGGAAGAGAAAATGCTGTGAAATTCAGCAGCTCAGAGAACCAGGGGAGCAGTGGGCAGATGTCAGCTCCAGCCAGCAGGTGAAGACAGAGTGGAGGAGGACGTCAGCTTCTTTGAGAAGTTTGGAGGTGGAGAGAGAGAGAGGAGAGAGAGTGGAGAGAGAGAGAAGGGAGAGAGGAGGGAGGAAAAGAGAGGCGGGGGAGAGAGGAGGGAGAGAGAGAAGAGAGAGAGAGGAGAGGAGAGGGAGAGTGAGAGGATGGAGAGAGGAGAGAAAGAGAGAGAGAGGAGGGAGAGAGAGGAGAGAGAGGAGGGATGGACAGAGAGAGTTAAAAGTAAAATTTGTGGACAAACAATGTGCTTGTATGAAGGGGAGAGATGGCCTGGCACGAAGAGCTGAGGTGGGGAGAGATGGTTTAAACATAAACATAAATGGAGAGTAAGAAAAATCTAGAACTCGAGTCTAGGGCATGTTGGATGACTAGAAAGGTTGCCATTTTCAATGAACCAGGAGTTGGAAATGGAGTTAGAAGGGCAGGAGAGGGGTGAGGGCAGGGAGGCTGGCGCTTTACTCATGGCAAGGGCATGGCTTGATATGGGGAGCCGGCAGGGGAGGCTGTGGTCGAGCGTGATAAGATGAAACTGTGTGGACACAGAGAACAGAGCCATGCTGTGCTTGAACTCTATACCATACAAGTGGCTTACAGACTTAGCAGAGCAGACCCAATTTTAGAATCTAACACAGCATTACTACTGAGACTCAAGGGTCTCTAAAAGTAATTATTTTTTGAGCCAGCGCCTGTTTGAGCGCCGGACCCACATTCCCCAGAACTGAAGTGACCTTTGTAGGGTCCAGGTTGCAGCTAGCCACCTCTGCAATGCTACACACTCCTCCTGTGGCCACATTAACTGCTCTCCTGCACAGTGCTTTCTTGGCAGCCTGTAAAATGCTTAAAAGAATTCATGCTTTTATTCAACACCATGTGCTAAAGCATTTCAAATATATTTGTGTTCTCGAGAAGCTAAACAGGCCGTAGGGAGACTAAGTAGAGTATGAAAAACCATGCATTGCTGGGTGGAGCGGACACAGGGGTCAGGGGCCAGGAGAAGCAGGCTGGTCCTCTCAGGATCTGCCTAAAACACACCCAAGCTCATCCCAGAAGAGCTGGGTCCACCCAGAGTTACAGAATACACTGGCGATAGCACATTGAGAAGATTTTTGCAAAGGCTGAGGATGCTGGCGCGGTAGGCATGCCCATCCTTGGCAACAGTTAATCCCTCTGCATAGTCCTTGCTCTGAACAGTTTCTTCTGGTTCATATTGCGTGTATCTGAAGCAGCATTTTGTTGTTTGGATCGACTCCAATGATTACTTCTGGAAGGCAAAGGTATCACTCTCTAGATCCCTACTTTTCACGGCCTCACCTCAGAGACCTGAGAAGATGCCTGAATCAGGGCTTGTCTGTGATGAGAAAATCCAGGGACCCACTGAGGAGCCATCTTCACTCTGTCGAACTCACGTCCATCTCTCAGTAGAATTTTTGAGCAGCAAGAAAATATTTGATGTGTTTTGGCAATCAGTGGGTCAGACAGAAGAGCTATGCAATGAGGGTATGTAATCTGACATGATTAGACAAGGCTCTTTAGTACCAGAACATTCATAAAGACACAAAGAAAGTGTATTAATAACACTTTCACAGCAAGGCAGCTAGCCATTTTATATTTCCTTTCTTTAATCTTAGTGTTTTTCAACAAATCGTGGGATTTAATAGCGTGTTTTGGCAGATTAGAGGATTTATGGCCCAGATGTTTTTTGTTCTAAAAATGGATTAGGGTGTAAAGTTTGCTGGAATCCGCGGAGCATGTTGAGGCAAGCCGGTCATTTTCTGTGTGATTAGTGCCTGCCTTCTGTCTCACAGCCCCTCCATCTGTCACAGCTCACCAATAGATCTGCTTAGACTCAGCCTCATGCCACAAACAAGTCCCTTTTCTGGGCAATTTCATATTACCCGTCCACCCTATGCCATTTTATGCCCCAATTAAAAGACAGATAGATGATAGATAGATGATAGATAGATACATACATACATACATACATACATACATACACACATACATAATATTAGCCAGCCTTTGATATTTGCAAATGCACTGAATATTTTTTCCTCTCAATTTTTTGCTGCCCTAAAATAATGCCCTCTGTACAAGAATGCACAGCAAATAAACAAATGGCAATAATTCAGTTGCGATCAAGTTAAAAGTCACCTTAGTTCCCTCCCTCACTACCCTTTAGAGCAGACTTTCTCTAAGTCTGAGTTAGGGGCTTTCAGACCCGAGTGACCACCTGACTGTCTTCTGGAGAGCAAGTTGACAGTGTCCACTGTGTCTTACCAACTGCAGGGTCTTGGTGGCACTCTGTGCTTGAAGTCTGGTCTCGTTGCCCTTAGGAGTGTAGACCAGCAGCAAACCACTGCTGCCTGTAGCTCATGTCCACAGCAAGGGGATCTACAGGGGGAAAGTGTTTCTTCCAGCCATCTAATAGTGATTCTCCCCATCTGTCAGTCACAGGCCTGACTACTAGCCACAAACTCTGACCTGACTCTCTTGATACTGTGAGAGACTTGGTAATCACAGTGGTAATTACCAGTGTACAGATCCTACTGTAGAATGCACATGACCTCTGCATGGGGGTAAAATAAAAAAATGTACTTTCAAGCTTTGGGATTCTAAATGCTCAATGGTTAGGGCCAGGCATATTCTTACAGTGCATCCATGCCTGCTTCCCAGTAGCCATGTCCCATGTGCACAGTATACAAAACGAATTCAATCTTTAAGACACACTCAGGTATTGATTTAAAAACGTAGATAAATTTTATTTAAAGTTTGTATTTAGAAGTAACTAGACATGGTGTGAGCATTTTTTTTTGGTATGGGTATTTGGCAGTGTTTTCATATATGACTGTGTGAATCAGTCATCCCCAATGGCATGAAGACGTTAGGTTCCGCCAGACCCTAGCCACTGTCGCCTCTCCCAGCAAAGAAGTATGGCCATGGCCAAAGTCAGCCTGACCCTCTCCCATGCATTTTGTACGTTTGTTGTGTCTCATCTCTAGGTTATTTAAATGACCATGATGCTGTCACCAAGGCAATCCAAGAAGCTCGACAGATGAAGGAGCAGCTGAGGCGGGAACAGCAGGCGCTGGACGGGAAGGTGGCCGTAGTGAATAGCATAGGTCTTAACAACTGCCGGACAGAAAAGGTGAGTGCAGGCAGCGCCTTCTCTCTGGAGTGAACACCTGGGCGCTCCCTTCCTCCATCACCTACCTCGCTGTCTTCAGAATGGCAGCTCCTCCTTATCCCCACCCCATCAGCAAGGCGCCCTGGAGCCCATCCAAATCAAAGCAGTGTACTGATGGGAAGTGTCAGAACACTGTGGCTTCCCCAGACCTTACTGGGGATGAGCATCGGCCCTTCGTGCTGCCAGTTTATATGAAAGCAAAGTGGCATTTGAAATGATGTGTCGTCTGAGGGAAAAGTTTGCCTTCCAGAGATACTTGACTTGTATTTGGGGATCAGCTGGATTTGAAAACACGGAATCTTCTTTAGTCAGCCTAAGCTTGGGTGATACCCTGGCTCCCGAGCCTGTCATAACGTTGCCACTGAAGTGTTAGGGGCTGCAGAATTGCAAAGTTTGACTTCATCATGACACAAAATGTGCCTTGACCTTCTGTGTTCTACCCAGAGCCAGCAGAGCTTCTAAAGTAGCCACAGGCACCATGGCTTAGTGCCTTGTTTCGTTTTGTCTTTGCATGGAAGCTTTGTTTTACATAGGGAAAAGTGTCACCCTAGCATGCTTGCAGTGGCACACTTCTTTAGGTAGCATCTGAACGAAAATGTTGGTGACCGAAATTTTATCATCCTACTGATCCTCTAGGTGAGGGGTAGGGGTCTGATTAGCCATTAGTCAATGGTTTCCAAGTCCATATCCCCGAGGAGCACGTAAGTCCCTCAGAAACTTCTCCAAATGAGCAACCTGCTCTGATGGGTAGCTATGTGTTACTCAGAGTTAGGTAGGTAAGTGCCCAGAGTACAGCACAGGGCAATAACCCTTCCCAGCTGCTGCCCTCCTGGGTCCTCGCACGAGTAAATATCCAGGATGGAGAAACACATCCACTTCTGGAGGCAGCAGCATGAGTGGGAGCCATCCCACAGGCCTGTGCTCTCACGATGTGATCCCTGTAGCCCAATGCAGACACTGGGACTGGAAGGGACAGCAGAGAGAAACAGGGTGCTAGCAGCCCAAAGAAGGAATGATAGCAGACGTAAATGGGATTTATGTTCAAATATTTAAACATTCTTGAAAGGACGCTCCAGCAAGGAAACCCTTTCCTCTGCTCCCTGTGTAGGAATGAGTTTAACACTTGGCCAGATGCTAACGCAAAGTGACGGGAGCTATTCCTCGCAAGCATAGCTAAATTGCCGCTATTTGTTAAGCGCTTTGAATTCAGCTGTGGTCGTGGCAGTTGGTTGTATTCCGTGAACATCTGTAACCCTCCCCTTGTTTTTAATCCTCCAAAGCAGAGACAACTCTACCTATCTCCCCCACACTCCCCTCCCTCGTGCTGGCTGGGAATTGTCAAGTGACAACCAACCAAATCCTTTTGGACAGGAAGCCTTCATCCCGAATTCTATATACTTGCAAAATAGGTCTTGTGGGTTGGATCCGGGAGCCCATTAAAAGCCCTTTGATGGTATGGAAATCCATCTTCATGAAGCCCCCGAAGCCCCTAAGCACCAAGCTGTTTAGCTGTGGCTACAGATCAGTCATTCACATCGGAGGGCCATGATTGTGCTGACGGCTTGTAAGGCAACCGCAGTACATAAAATAACCCTGGGCCCTCCACCATGGCAATGGGAGTTAAGCCTCTCTAACACAGGTCAGCTGTTGCTCTCAAGCTCAGCTTCAGCGAGTCCACAGCCTCCTGATTAAGGAACAGCAGCGCAGACGCCTGCACTCGCGCGCTAGTCCAGGCTCATCCACGCCAGGAGGGCCTGGATGCCGCCTCTCATCCCACGTCGACACCCATGAGCATTTTGTTTTACCTCTCTGGTTAGTGCCTCCTGTTAGAGTGGCAGGCCTTGCCATTGCCTTTGCTGGGAAATACCTCTTCGGCTTTCCTTCCTCTTTGGTAGAGTTGTAATGACCTGCCAATTCCTGTCAGTGAGCTGAGTCACTGCCACTAACCTCAAGGTCATTACTGATTAATTTCGAAATCTTCTTAATATTTTTATCTCTTCAGAATTATCTTTTAAATTTTTGAACCGGGCAACTGTGTGTCTGTGTGGATGGGTGGATGTGTGTCTGCGTGGATGGGTGAATGTGTATCTGTGTGGATGTGTGAATGTGTGTCTGTTTGTCTGCGTGGATGGGTGAATGCGTGTCTGTGTAGATGTGTGAATGTGTGTCTGTTTGTCTGCGTGAATGTGTGGATGGGTGAATGTGTGTCTGCGTGTCTGCGTGGATAGGTGAATGCGTGTCTGCGTGGATGGGTGAATGTGTGTCTGCGTGGATGTGCATGAGAGTACCCAGAGGCAGAGCACTGGAGCTGGAGTTACCAGAAGTTGTGGGTCACCCAACTGGATGCTGGGAAGCAGACTCTGGTCCTCTGCAAGCCTGTGTTCTTCAGCACCGAGCCATCACGCTCTCTACGATCCATCTCAAGCTTGTGTTTCTATCCGTGCTGAAGTAGAGATCTTATGAGAGTGAAACCTTTCCGTCTAATGGGTACTGCAGAACGTGGCAGCAAAGACACTGTGCTCTCTGGCTCCCTGTTTCTGTCGGATAAACCTGGGTGTCAGTTCTGTGCCCATCAAACTATGTCCCTGTAGCCTATAGCAAGGTGATGAATGATGTCAAATTGGCCTCTTTGAAAGAGTGACTGTTCAACTTTCACACCCATTGTGTGTTACAGTCATGTGTGTAGGTTCTGAATGATAAAATACAAAACCTCTGGTAATTTAGGTTTAATTATTAGCTGAACACTTTTATGTGTATTAGAGTCCCATCTATCAACAGTAGGCACAGACCCGGTTGCTTGGCACGTCCTATCGATTATTTCCATGTGGTGACTGAGGTGAATACTTGTGACTCATGAACAAATATCCCGTCTCTTGATTGTCTTTCCCAATTCCTGCGTTTCTCTTAGGTTTTTCACAATCGTGCATCTCCACCCAAGCTCAGTTCCTATGCAGGTTGGTTAGCGGCTAGCCCGAAACTTCCCTTTGTACTTTCCCAAGAAAGGCACCATATAAAGTCCTTTCACATTTTTCACCAGCATCTTCTCATGCCATCTGAAGTCCCCGAAGAATGCTATTTGCTGCCGACAGTAGCCATTCCTGGGCTAGAGAGGTGGCCCCGTGGCTACAACTGAGAGCTTGCTGCTCTTGGGGAGAACCAGCGCTGGTTTCCAGCACACACACACACACACACATCAGGCAGCTACAAGCTGGACCTCAAGCTCTAGAAGCTCTACCCCTCTCCTGGCCTATTAAAGGCATCTATATATTTGGGCTCATTCCCAATAGTTTACCATGATTTTAATAGGTCTATGCTACTAAAGCTAGAGGCAGAGGACTGCAGAGATAGGAAGAAGGGTGAACCTCAAGAAGAATCTGGGTTTTGTTCCCCAAAACCTACACTGGGTTCACTTTAGTTCAGGAGAATCAGATGCCCTCTTCTGTCCTCTGCAGACAGTGGAATCAAACACACACATGCGGAGTCTATGATAATACGAAGACAGAGGTAAGGCAGAAGGATGCTAGGGGCTGGGAATAGAGCAGAGGAGATTGAAAAGAGCAAACTACCCTCATGCTGTACACTGATCTACAGAGATGCAGGGAGAGGGCCTCAAGATCCAGATAACTGAAGTCCCGTCCTGGAGACCTGTTCCCTTGATGTACAAATCTTGTGCTTGTTGACTTTTCTTCACATATGCAGAGCATGGTTGTCCCAAGTGGAAGGTCTCAGTCCCACGTCGCTGTAATTGGCCAGTGAAAACAATTAGAGATGTGAAGACAAGGACAAATGAGTGCCGGGTGATATGTACTGAATCACACGATACAAGTCATTTTTACTGGAACACATTTTAATTGAAGACTTCCAAAAGATTTTTTTTTCACTTCTTTACTTTTTCTTGGAAGTGTTTCAACATTACCCAAGAACTGTGTGTCAGGTTTCTTGGAAACTCTGGTACACAGTGTTATTTATAATTGTCATCTCTGGTTAATTATAGACTGATTGTATATTCAAATAATGTTATCTTCTGCCACAGATCTCTGCTACAGATGACACTGTAGCATAAACCTCAGTGTTCAGGGTGTGAAAGGAGGCAACTCAGGTAGGAGGAAACGGAAGTGTTTGAAGCTGTGCTTCCTTAACCCAGACAGGGCAGACTCTTGACCACCAGGCAGGTAGTTGCTGGCAGGCTCTTGGTCTGGACCTGGCAGCAACTGCTATAGATTAGGGAGCCTGACTTGTGCTACTCTGGTCCTGCCAGACAATGTGACTCCAGCTGGAAGTTGAGTATGCACCTGCAGGGAGCAGCTAACCAGAAAGTCCCCCAATCCTCTCTCCTGGGAAGGGTGAACCCTGTTCTGTTGTCTGCTTGAAAACATGCTTCTCGGCACACAAGAGGAAATCTAAGTACAGGGGCATAAATAGTATTTAATCACTATCAAATAAGAGTGTTCAGAGGCAAAATTTAGTCATCCTTTGTTTACCAAGTCTATGATTTCTGGGTCAAAATCTCTGTGACTCTTGTTTTCCCTGGGTCACAGCGGCTAGTGAGCCTACAACTAAACCATCATCAGCATGTGCTCCGGGGATGGGGCCATTTTCCCCTAGCTTAGCTCCATCCACATGGGCCTCACTCTGCTGGCTAGCTTCCACAGATGTCTCCCTGGCTAGAAGTGGGTCACATGATTAAGGAAGTCCCTTTAAGTTGCTCACAAATCCTTTTCTGTAATGGAATTAGAGAATCTCTCTCTCTCTCTCTGAGATCAAGGGACACTTTGAAATCAAAGGTGGTCTTAGTACAGTAAAAAGGAAGTGTCAAGTAGGTGTTGGACAGGAAAAGGCAATCGTCAACCCGGCTATACCACAGAAGTGGCAGTGGGGTCCTCAAATGCTCTATCGCCCCGGGGTGTCCGTCATAACCATGGCCCCTCCCTGCCTTTAGCTCTCTCAACAGGAGACATCCAGGGCTTTATATCTCACCTGAGGCTCACAAGAAGTTAAATACCAAAGCATGGGCACAGGAAAACACTCCTGATGATAGCTTAAAGCCTCTTAAAACCTCTGACTCTGTGTACACATACATGTTGAGAACTTCCGTCCTGCTTTTATCATGGAAAGTAAGGAATGTAAGCATGTAAATGTATGCATTTATTTCTTAAGATTAAGAATGTATTTACCAAACATGGTCTACAGTCCTTGTGCTAGCAACATTGCACATGCTGGAAATTCATCTATGATTGCAAATAGCTGCCAGGAGCATACCTTTGAAGCTAAAAAAAAAAATCCCTTGGCAACTTTCTATTGAGAGAGGTGAATATGATGGCCAGTAATGCACTTGTTTTAAATCACAATTCACCAGAGAGGTGGGAGGAGTCAAATTCATAAGAAGCCCTACCCAGGACTGCACAGGGTAATTTGCAAACGGATTAATTTTTATCATGGCGGCACTCAGAATCTCTCCTCTCAGGAGCTGCACCCTCTTCTGTCCCTTTAACAGAGTACCAAACCTGAAATGACAGTGACCAATGTTGACTTAATGCAGATGTTTAATAATGAAGAGAAAAGTGGGTAGTTTGAGAGCATTAGTTACAAATGGTGGTGAGTGCATCAGATGGTACCCAGTGATAATTTCACATCCATCATTCTTTACTGATGCTTTGCCAGCCATTCTGATGGATGGGACAGGCGGTGTTAGCTCTTCAGAAGTGGACACAGGGAATCTAGCAGAGTTATCTGACACACACTCCTTCACAGAGATAAAGGGAAAGCCTGGGAGGACTCTTGAACTAGGGGCTTTCCTTTGAAATACCGAGCGGGAAGGAACACATGCGTGTCTCCATTCAGTAGAAGATGCTTTCAATTAATGGTCCTCTAGATGGCCATTGTAAATATTGCTTTGAGCTAAAATGAATCATAGAGGCCAATTTAGGACTGCATTTGTCAACTGTTAGAGAATAGCTTTGCAAAGGAGAGAGGCATGCCAGGTAAGCTCTTCAGATGAGGAAAGAAGGGAGAACCTTCTGAACCTGCATCAGTAAATCAGATTTTATTAGCTGTGTGTGTGTGTGTGTGTGTGTGTGTGTGTGTGTGTGTGTGTGTGTGTGTGTGTGTGTATGAGAGAGAGACAGACAGACAGAAACACGCACACACACAAGATGAACCTGACCTTTTCAATCCTGTAGTTAGAATTTGCCTAGGAACCAATTAAAATAACAGAAGTAGCACAAGTGATTAATAATTTTCTTGTATGAAAGTGCATCTTTATTACCTTCATCTTTACATTTGTACATAATGACTTAGTGGCTTCAATTAAAAGACACAAAGTCTGAAGGTGAATATTTGTTTTTTTCTGATGGGACTCTGTCCTCTGCAAATGTATGTGGCAGGGGTAGGAACCTGCCACCTTCTGCGTGCATGGCACCATCTAAATCTCAGGTTTCCTGTGCTTTTGTTTACATTTACAAAACCTTCTGATTCTCAGCATCTTAGTCAGAGAACCCTTTTTTTATGGGACAAGAGTGGGGAGGGAACCGTGAATATTATCAGCACAGAACAGCCAGTTCTCACAAAACCCAGGACAAAAAAAAAAAAAAAATAGTGGGGGTGTGAATGGGTATTATGTCATCACCCATCCATCATCCTATATGACAGCCTTTAATAATTGCTATCGACATTCTTGACAGGCGGGTGCCAGGTAGAGGGGCTCTTAGCGTCAGGAAATGAGTGCGGGCCAGCTACAGCTTTTTGTTCCAGACGGTTTTCTCCTGCATCTTTTCATTTCTCTCTCTCTCCTCTCTGGGGGTATTTAATTGAAATACATGCCGAGTTTACAGACTCCAAAGATCAGAGCTGTTTCCTCCAGCAGTGGTAACTATGCATTAAACATTTTGATTTGTTTGAGCTTGAAGTTTGGTCCCTTTTGCCATTTGCTTCATGGAGTTTGTGTATATTTACAGCCTCTGCATTTAATGGCCACATGCCTTATTTTCACAGATGGCCAGTGGAAGACGTTTTCTTTCTCTTAGTGTAGCCTGCGCTCAGTTTTGATGCATTTGTCACTGTGCCACTACATACAGCTAGCAAGTGCCCACGCGTGGGGGAGCAATTATGGTGTGAGGTTTTAAGGAGCTTTTTAAAGGTTTTTTTTTTTCAGTAAACTTTTTATGGTTTAATTTCCAAGCCTAGAAAAGCTGTGCATGTTTTCAAACAGAGAGTCTTGTGTTCTTTACATCGTTCTTGTTGGAGAGGTTAGGGGCGAAATGCCCCAATAAAATGAGCCTCCCAGGGTGTGTCTCACCAGGTTTTGGGGGACCTCCCCCCTTCATCCTAGTGATTGGAGCGAGCTCTTCGCTTTAGGAGATGAACACACATTGATAACAGCATTCCTGGTGGCCTTATATGGAGAACATTCGAGATAGCTTAAGAGTACATGAAGTAATGCATACACGAAAGAGAATGTGTAATGAAATATGGACAGTGTCTGTTCCAAAGTGATGGAGTTATAACTCTGCTTATGTAGATTCCCCCCACATTCTGCGTGAGTGAAGACTGGCTTTAGTTAGTGCCTTCAGAATGTCATCTTTCACAGCCTGCTCCAGTCTGCCAACAGTCATCGCCCTTCCCCATCCAGGCCCGCATCCTCCTCAAAATCATAGTCTTCCTTGAGCCATTTCACATGTCTATGTAAAATAAGCACCCCACATGTGTAGTAGGTGCACTTGCTATCATGACCCTTTAAAGATGATCTTACCAATATGAACTGGAACCACCAGGAAGGCATTCAAACCTTAGCATTTATTTGCGAAAGACACCATATGGGCTTTACAGATCCACCTCTTCCCGCTCTCGCTCATGAGAAGTGCTTGCTTACATCCAGGAGACCTGGGAACAGTAATGGCTGATGGTTATTGATTTATATTTTGCGCTTTCACACTTACATACTCTTTAAAAGAAAAGAAAACATAACATTTGAGAAGACCAGAGGAACCCGGGTGGCGGGTCAGTATTTGGGTCTCTGTCCTTTGGCACTGAGTTTAATCTTTTTCCCAATGAACCACAAAGGACTTTAGGAATGTGCCCAGTGCCTGCATGTGTACCCTCTCAGCATTGTTTCTTATAGCTTAAACCATAAAAACCTCACGCAGCATCTCCACGGTTAGTAGATACCCCCGGCCTGTTTCTGTCTCTCCTGGCTCTTCCCTCTTGTTGGGGCTTCCTTTCTCGCTACCACCAGCCTCTCTCCTAGGGAACAAGAACCATAAAACCAGTAAGAATATACCAAATCTTATTTACATTGCATTCCCAGCAGTTCTGATAAAATACAGAGTAAAGTTTTTTTTTCCTGTTCATTAAAATGGGATTTTAAGTACGTATTCCAATCTATCTTTTCCTGTCTCTTCACCTAAAACTACTATGTATAATTGAAAAGCGAACTATAACCATAGTGTGCCTGTTTTTATTTATCAGATCTAGTATTTCTGGACCAGCCCCATGACTCTGTAAAACAGTCTAATTCAATTTATCCAGCTGAAGTAAGTGCTGGCTACTCAGGTCACATTTGTAAGAATGTTGACAGTTTCATAGCTTTTATACCATGCAAAGGAAAAATTAAAGAGAAAATGCCCATGTTTCTGTACTCCAGTGACCGGGACACCCATTGTTTCTAGAATAATTATCATTGCACAGCATTCCAGTGCTAGATGCGCTTTTCTGTATCCCCAATACTCACCTACCAGATGTCCTACATAGATTATGAATTCTATCATTTTCCTTTTTGGGTACCTGTATGCCTCTGTTAACCCTTCAGGTTAGATGTGGTGAGCAACACATGTGTACCTTCAGTAGTGTCAAAGGGCAGTAAATGTCTTCTTAGAAATTAGTTGTGCCCTGAATGTGTACACGGACACTTGAAGACCTGGCCTCAGTTTTTCCTGTGATGACCTCCTCTCTTCCTCATGCACACATCACAGGCTCCAACCAAGATAATAAGTGAGCAGTGTGGTGGTTTCAAGTGGCAGTGTTCCTCTGTCGATTCCTTGTGATTCATTGACATAATCTTCAGAGTGACTTCTGTGTAAGTGGCACACTCAGGCTACTGTGGTACTGCTTTCTCTCTGGCAATGACACACTTGGGTTACCATGTTGCTTCCCCATCTCTGGCAGTGGGCTTTTGTGTCAAAAAACAAATTAGTCTTTTTAGACTTGGACATCCAACTGTGTTTCATGAACCACCTACATCCATAAGTGTCCTCATAGGACAGATTTGAATAACCTTTATTTGTTTTGCTTGTAACCTATTCCTTGAATTTAAGACAACTACAACACTTAGAAGTGATGTTTTTATTCAACGTTTCCAAATGTATGAAATACCTACCTATAGGGTTGAAGTGTATTACTGAATAGCTTTTGAGAAATTATGAACAGTTAAAGAAAATGTATAAATGTTTACATTTGTTCCATGTACTTTACATATCTGTCACATGGGGTTCAATTAGGTCAGGATCTGAAGACAGAGGCCTCAGCCCAACCATCCAGGAGACCATGGGTATATCCGTGACATGTCTGACCCACAGGTAGTCACATGGCAGACACCTAGATGTCTCGGGGAGATGAAGCATCTCATCATCACGTCCCTCTATTGGGTAACACTCCATTCTGTGGTTCTGCACCTTTCACCTGATAACAGACCATTTTGGCCAGTGTTCTATTAGTCATGTACAGCACAATTTCTATGCCTCACTAAGAGCATGCCTTGGCTCTCCTAAAACACGGAGCCTTTTAAGACATTTAAGGCAACTATTATTGTCTCTGTTCCCTCTATTAAATTTCTTTAGATGCTTACACATTTGCAACCATGATATGCAGGATATTGACAGTAACCCTCACCTGCGCTAAATGGAAGCAATCACCATCATTAATCTTAGCTTCCTCTGTTCTAGTTCTCGTAGGGACACACAGTGAAGGCTCCACACAATTTGTCTTACCACATACACTCTAGCTTCATGCTGTTACCACACTGTCTACCCCTGCTCTTGAATCCACAGCAATGGGTTCTGGAACATCCAAACAAGTGTGTAGGTTTCACTCCTAAATGTTCCTCCTTCATGAAAATCAGAATTAGGTATTTCTATATTCTTTTGAATATTTTTCATAAACCGTTGAAATATGTATCCCCTTTTGTGATTGTTTTAATTATTAATAGGGATTCATGGCGTGTCTCCATCCACAAACCATCTTACCATTTTGTAACTTTTATTGTTAAGCAGATCTTAGAGGCTAACACAGACACTGCAAGTTTCTCTGATTTTTTTCCCCATTGACCTTCAGCCTCTTGTAAGGAAGCATGCCTTCCCAGTGGGTTTCCTTTTGACCACATAACCAGGTGAAACCGGACTCCTCAGTTTAGGGGATAATTACACTTGGACAAACATGTCATGAAGCTGACTACCGGATTTCAAACCAGGATTTCATAGGGGCAACAAAACTCAAACCTGAATCTCAAATTGAATTTGTTTGGGGTGTGTGTTGTAGAAGGACTGAGTTAATAAGGCTGGCTGTCAGTCTGACTGGGCCACAGGGCACAGAGATGCAGGTTCTCTCATTCCTCAATGGTCTCAGAGTCCAGAACAACAAAATTACTCTAAGTAACCTATCAGAAATAGAAGAAAAAGAAATCTTTCACAAATGTTACATGTTCTACATAACATATCTGTTGACGTTGGAGGAAGGAGTTTTGTTTCTTAGTATATGTTTTGTGTATGTATATGTTTATATGTAGTGTATACATAGTTTACAAGGAAGCCTTTTGCCTCATTTGTGCTGTTAGTTTATGTGGGTGGGTGGTTATTTTATAGAGCACAGAGCTATCAATAAGAAAGAATGAAGCTGAGGGTCTAAGGGGGTAGACAGACATCCACGTATTTCTTCATCTTCTATTTAAGCAGATCAACACATCCCCAGCTGATAAATCATGACAACATTATGAATAATCTCCTAATGTCTCTGGTAGGCTGTGAAGTTCACATAATTGGATTGGAGGGTTGAAATCTTTTTTTCTTTCCCCTTTCCTACTTCCTTATTCTCCGTGTCATTAGTGTAGGAGACCATAAAAAAAGGGAACAAAAACCTGCAGCCAGAGGGGTTTAGCTGCACCACATCAACACTTGACAGTCACACTCTGTTTTGTCATTACATGCATGAGACTTTTACGAGTTTTATAGCTCTGTGAGCTTTATTTCAGAGATGTCCATTATGACAGCTGATCCACAGCCTATCTTAGTCCTTGGGTCTGTGTGCCTGGTAGGAAGCAAAGCTCATTGGCCACATGAATCCCAGTTTCAGAGAGGAATAGGGGGCCTGTCTTTCCATGCACTGTTTAACTTAAGAGCAGGCTCTACTTTCTCTCAGGTGCAGCTTGTGCTCTCTGGCTTTGACCGCAGAATGGAAGGCCAACAAAGACGGCCGCTCTGTCCTTTGTGTTTGCTTTCAGTATCTCTGTGCACCTGGATGTGATGGTAATGGAAGAAAATTTCTGGCTATTAGATGGGCACAGACATGTAATTAAGCTCATTCTTAAGTATGAAAAGGAAAATATAAAAATATATATCTATTAAATACATATATATGTATATATATATCAAGGAGGGAGGGGATTCACAGATTTTTAAAGTAACTCAAATCTCATTTTCATCATATGTATTTCCTGTCTTTACCACAGAGAACTGAGGCCCATAACCACTCTTGTGATCCCTACATGTTTGGCACTGTCTTTTCCCACTAGTGTTTAGTTTTCCCAAGATGTTTCTTTTTAATATCAAAAATACAAATTTCTTAAATGTTTGAAAGCCAATGAGAATCTGTCTCAAATTTTAAAATTAGGATTCTGGGACTCAAATGTCTTAAATGATTTATTTATTTAAACATATTCTCATCTTGAATATGTCCCTTCCCCTGTTAATCCCTGTTGCTTTTTGAAGCCCAATAGAAAGTGTAGGTATGTTTCGGCTTTCCTATTGGGGCCAACATTGGTGTCAGATGCAAGCAATTCAGTATCCTTTCCTACTGTGCTCATCAGTGGACAGGCTGCAGGGACAAAGGCCAGGTGTCATTCCACAAGTGAACATGAGGACTCTAAGGAGAGCATTGTAATGACTCACATTGACCCTTGGAGCCTCCTGGTCACATGGAGCCACCTGGTCACATGGACTGCTTCCTTTCACTCATTCAGTCTTTTGGGATCCAAGACTATTGTGTAGTGCCACTGTCCTAGAAATTACTATGCAAGTCCACCAGGATCAAAGCTATGCACCTTCCTCTTCTTCAGGCTAGACACAATCATTTGACCTTCCTTCAGGACAAATTAAGATCAGAAAAGATTTCACTGAATCTTAACTGACTTAACCTAATACTTCCCCTTGGACTTGGCAACTTATCTATTTCCAAAAGAGATCTGGTTGCTGCCCAATTGCTCATTTTCAATAAAGAGAGGTGTATATAGGCCATTTTGTTTGGCTCATACTTATATACTTACCAAAGTTCTGTTTTGACGGTGTTGATAGAATTATTTTCATCTACTTGTTGATGATCCCAGCAGGAAAGAACTTTTGGCAGCATTTTTAAAGGTCCTGTATCTCTGATGTTGCTCTTTGTAACTGGGTGAGGGTAGGGAAGTTCGAGATCTGCATCTGATTAATAATAAGAACTCAGGAAAGCCTAACTACTACTTGGCATTTGTGGTTTAAAAAACTGCTCATAAAATTGAGGTATGCAAATTCTATAAAAATATCATTTTTATAAAAATAAATATTTCTATAAAAATATCATTGATATGATTTTATTCATCTGATCTCAATGGAAATAAGTTCATGAAGTTGGTAGAAAATTATAACCTTTGTCCATCAATATTTTTTTGTTCCCCAAACCTTGGTCTGTGTGATTTCCAACCTCTTCCCACATACTTCTGTGATACTTGGTCAGTCTTTGTCTTTGTTCAAACGACAGACAGGGCCTTATTTCACTGTGTGTCCCAGGATAGCCTCAAACTCACAGCAATGCCTCTGCCTCAGCCTCCCAAGTCCTGAAATTACCAGGCCGGTGCCGCCACCCCTGTCCCCACTTGTTACGTTTCTCTCCTTATTTTATCGGAGCTCATTCTACCTAGGCAGGGTTTCATTCTGAGGGTGGTGAGAGCCACACTATTCTTATTGCCAGTCATATTTGAAGAGAGGATTCTATAAAGGAAACGTTGAAATTAAAGGGTATAATCTCAAACGATTGAGTCTAAGAAATGATAGCACATGCCAGTCCCTGTAGAGCAGTGGTTCTCAGCAGTTCTAATGCTGCAACCCTTTAATACATTTCCTCATGTTTTGGCGACCCCAAAGCACCTTACTTTCATTGCTGCTTCATAGCTATAATTTTGCTACTGTTATGATTCATAATGCAAATATTTGTGTTTTCTGATGGTCTTAGGTGAGCCCTGTGAAAGGTCCATTGGACCTCTGGAGGGGTAGCAATACACAGGTTGTGAACCACTGTTTCGGAGGCCAGATGGTGGGGATGTGGAAGATGGGGATGTGGGACATTCACATCAACACATGTTTATAATGTTCCCCTGAAGAGAAGGCGAATTTTAAACCCAACACATTCTTTCATTGGTTCACCATATTATCTGCATTTAGTCCTTTTCTGTCCCTGTATAAATGCATGCATATCTGAGCTCCTGAGAAATTTATGTAAAATTCAACTATAGCATCGAATTCCATGTGGCCTTCAGGGAAATTGCTTTCTGCTTGGGTTGCCTTTTGTCTTTACTAGAAACATGCCACACATCCCAGAATCTGTCCTATCACATCTTCCTTTCCCCTTTCATATGTCAAAGTGCATACCTTACCATGTTCTTATTTCCTCCTGCTGACAGCTTTTAGCCAGTGTGAGGGGCTCCATCCTAGGCTGATTGCTTAGTCTCCATATCCCATGTGCATTAGAGGCAGCTAGTTAGGTGTAACTTACTATGAAAACTGATCACAGCATCTCTGCTGTTTAGCTTTAACATCTCAGTAGGATGAGCATTCATAGACACTTAGCATGTCATTCCTTTTCTAATCTGAGGGCCTCCATTTTCCTACTTCTCTTTTGAAAAACCGTTCACCCAAATGGGACATTCTCTAGACAGCATATACTGTCCTTTGCCTACAGACCATTAAATCAAAATTTGAGAGGCATTGTGTGTGCACAGAACTTCCAAACACAGTGTCCTCCCTGCCCCCCCCGCCCCCAGCCCATTCCCAGTCCACTCTCCTTCATGGGTGAGGGCTCCCATGAGGAGTCAATGTAGTCTGGCACAATAGGTAAGGTCAGGACCAGGCCCCTCTCTCGTGCATTAAGACTGCACCATGGGGAGCGGCCTCCAAAGCTCATGTACCACGTTTGTAACTGTGATGTTTTCTTTGACGAGGGCATTCTCTGATTCTCAGATGTTATTGATGGAGATGTTGTGTGTGTGTGTGTGTGTGTGTGTGTGTGTAAATGCAACTGTATTTTAATAGCTACATTTACATGAAAATAGTCTTTTAAACTATTCAAGTGTCCTTGAAGCTCCTGAGTTAAGCTTAGTAGATACTGCAGACTTTCTTGGGGAGAGGGGAAAGAAATCCAGAGGTCACAAAATCATGGAAAACACCAGTCACAAACCCAAACAAACTGGGTCAGAGTCTACCTACCTCAGCTTTAATACTGTGTGATTCCCTGGCAGCGACTGTAAACTGGGTTCTCTTGTGTGCTGGTAGATGGCTGAAGTTGCTCCCATCTAGTTAGATACAGGCGTCGATGAATAGAGTACAGAGTTCCAAGGCCACAGACTTGAGAGAAATTTTAATCTAGTCCTTACAATTGTACTATTGTCAAAGGTTTGCCAAGATAAAGCCTGCAGTGCATTAAGGGTTTCAATGCCCCATTCGTTATGTGTGACTGCATTTGCTGGGTTCTTTCCCCTGAAATACAATGGTCTTCAATAGTTGGTTGTAGTCTGTGAGCGGTGTGCTGTGTGTAGCGAGTGGCTCCGCAGTGTGCTTGATCTGCCAGTGTCACTCACGACAGTCCCTCTCCAGGAGACTTGAGCTAGAGCTGCAGACGCCAATGGCTGCCTCTCTTGGAACCACACTACCCAGAGAGCATGGCTGGAAAACGCGAGGGGAAGGCAGCCTACCTCCCCTTGCATGCCTTTCCCCGTGTTCAGAGTCAACTGGTGTCTTAATTTGGAAGCAATGTAATATCGCGAGGGCTGAGATTAAGCATTATATTTTTCTTGAGCGTCACTTTGTTTTTAACACCATGCTCTCCATGACTGTGAGCCACACACTGCATGCTTTTAGAAGATGATGTCTTTTGAGATCTAATTCATGTCTATTTGTATCTCAAGTAATTCGCCAACTCAATATTTTGGCTGAGCAATCCAAGTCAAATTGTGGTCCAAGTGGCAGGCACTTCCATTGGATACACGAAGCCTTGACAAGCAATCAGTGATGAATATTTAATTGCCTTCATTACCCTTGTGTGAGCAGTGCAGATGGCATTTGGGACGTGGCGACGGGAGGTGAACTCCTCCGAGCTCTGTCTCTGGTCACCTGACTGCAGGAAGACTTTCTCTGGGACTCAGGCCACCCCTACATCTCTCCATTGAGTTAAAATGAAGCAGGGTTCCCAAACGTAGAGCGGGTTGCTGATGGAAAATCTCTATGTGCGTTTTGTGACTAAGGAAGGCTGTCTCCAAGGGGTCTCAGCCTAAGCTCCTTCAGTCACACAAAACCCAAATGCCAAGACTTTTTGTGGGTTTCAGAGAGTCAGAGTCCCCTCCAAATCCCTGCTGATTGTTTCCCTTAATTGCCTTAGCGTTCCATGTTGAACATGCAAAGGTGAATAAGCCAACACCCACGGCTCCTAGCAACCGGCTTTATTATGTATGGCCCGGGGAGAAATGTCTTTGAGTAATTATAGTTTCAAGATTCTCATTTAAAATTTTTTTTTTTTTTGAAGGAAAAAACAACACTGGAGAGTCTGACTCAGCAACTGGCGGTGAAACAGAGTGAAGAAGGGAAATTTAGCCATGGAGTGATGGATTTCAACATGAGCGGGGACTCAGACGGTTCGTGACCATTCCGCACTCAGGACCCAGAGTGCGGGGGTGGAGGAGGTGCCTTTAGAGCAAGAGAATAGACAGGAAGGCTGCTGCCTCCCTGGCCTTGGCGGCGGGGGGTGAGGGTGGGGCTCTGTGGCACCCGTCAGTGCCGCTGTAGACAGAGGTTGACCCCGGCAGTGTGGATTTATTGCCCCAGGACCAGGGGCTGCAAGTGCCAAAGGCAGGGATGAGACCTAAGATGGCATAATGCCAAAGCCAATACCCTTTGCCCTGCCTCTCGTCTCCTTCCATGCACACCAAACTTTGTAGAACTGCACATCTTTTAGCTGATATTGCAGCTTGCGTTTTCAGCTAAATATACAGCGTGGAAGACACGGCTTGGGCATTTTCCTTGTGTCTGGAGCCTTTCCTGACATGGCCAGACACTACTCTAACCCAGCATCCAGTCCCCTCCCCCCACGTGCTTCGGGGAGCCCCCTCCCCCCACGATCCCCTTCTATGCCTCACACTTGCATCACTTCAAACATGGCAGCTGGCAGCCAGTGAGAACACAAGACGGAAGTGTATTTCTCCATCCAGGGCCCCAACCGGGGCTCCCTCCAGGACCAGATGATGTGGGCTTCAGGCATTTAGTGGCCTAGCCTTGCCACAGGCTGGAAGAGGACTCAGCAAGCTGCGGAGAAGCAGACTGTAGGAGAGGGGGAGTCCCTGAGACTCCTCAACAGGCACCCCTTCTCTAGTCATCCAGGGCCTCACCAGCTGACAGCTAGGCAGACGCGACCGCCTCACTTAATGGTCCCTTGAAATTACGCATGGGGGCCTGGGACAGCAGAAACACAAAATCTTGCTACCAGTCCCACCTGTGCCTCGCTGGTGCACAGCACAGGCACGCTCAGAGAGCCCGCCCGTCAGCTTTGACAAAGCCCCCGCCCTGCTGCTCCCATGCCTCCTGTTGCTGTAAGGTGTGAGAACAGGAATCATTCCCTAGTTACAAACCCATCTCAGGAAGGTGACATCGTGCATTAGAACAACTGCTTGCCAGTCAAGAGGCCGTTACTGGTGGTGACACATTCCCATCAATTTTAGGCTATGCCCGCACCAGAAAATATACTCTGACACTGAGAGTTACAACAGCAAAGCTCGTGCGCAAAATAACTTCCAGTCAGGCATGGAGTGTGTAATGGATGGGAGACCATGAACCATGCGGCCTAGACGGCTGCTATTTTGTTGCTGTTGATTTTAGTTTGCCAGCCCTGTAGAGGTGATATTGACCGACTGTTTATTGATTCCTCAGATTAAGGGTTACAGATGAATAGGATGGGCTTTAAAGAAAGACACGATTATATTTCTGGTGGCACAGGTGCCAGGAACCCCCAGATTCTAAGTTCTATGCTGTTTTTCCTTTCTTCTAATAACGACCACTGCGACAACTTAGCAGCAGAATTCCATGCTTCCTGGCTCCCAAACCCAAACACCTTGGTGTCCCAGCTGTGAGCCACTCTGCCAGGCTGATTTAAAAAGTCACATAAGGCCAGAGGAGGGAGAATGCAGCTTCCTGTTGACTCCGGGGGTTGAGGGACACCTTATCATCATTGACCCTTGATTTCTAAATACAACCAACAATTGGTCTACTGATAACATGTTAGGAGAGAACATTCAGTGAAATATATGGTTTTCCCTACCTTAAACATGACAGAAAACTATCCATTGCCTTTTGTAGGCAGCATAGACTATATATATATATATACACCCACATTAAAGGGAGACCTTTATATTGTTTTGACCGAAATTCTATCTAGCATTTTTTACTAGTGTGTCCTCAGAGACAAAGGGGAGGTACAAATACTTCGGTTTCTCAAAATCTTGGTGTAGCCTTTGCAGTACACCCTAAGAATTCAAAAAGGTACTATGTCCCAGTTTCCCGTGAGCTCTCCAGTAAATGCTCTAACTTTCCACAGTCCATTGAAAACCTAAGACATAATGGGAACTGGGTTTTAAAAATTACACATTTGCTGCCACAGGCTTATCTCAGATACTTCATAAGCAAGCATCTGCCGTAGGGACTGGGAGTCCCATTATCAGAAAGGACGTTTTGTTTTCAGATATTTTAATAGACTGAGGAAACAGTCATGAGGGAGGAGCGCTGGTGGCTCTCAGCACTGACAGAAGTGTTGATGTTCCCTGTTTCTAGGAAGCGCCGGAGTTTCAGAGTCAAGAATTTACAGGGAATCTAGGGGGCGCGGGAGCAACGAGCCCCACATAAAGCGTCCGATGAATGCCTTCATGGTGTGGGCGAAAGATGAACGGAGGAAAATCCTTCAGGCTTTTCCTGACATGCACAATTCCAACATCAGCAAGATACTGGGTAAGGAGCGTGGAGGCTGCGTGGGTCCCGGGTAAGGGAGGAGCGTGGAGGCTGCGTGGGTGCCGGGTAAGGGAGGAGCGTGGAGGCTGCGTGGGTCCCGAGTGGGCGTCCGTAGATGTGCGGTACTCTCATTCCGGGTGTGAAAGGCAGGCTGCTCCTGTCTCCTGCTGTTTCAGCATATTAGCGCCATCACTGAGGACCCTATGAACAGCACAGTATCCCGTGTTCAATGAGACAAGGCCTGGCTTGTACTGGCCCCTGCAGACTGGCCATGCCCGTGACCGTAAAGTCCTCCTGCTTTAAGATTTATGACAGAGGTCGCGTTGCTCCCACAACAAGCCGTTCCTAGTGATGATCTTCGTGTCTCCAGTTCCCTTGTGAAGCATCCATGCACGTCTCATTCCTCTCTCTTGCTCCTTTGTAGAAGCATCTAAACTTTAGCGTTGTGCTTAGTGTGCATGGTGTGTAGCCGGAGGAGACAGGACAGCTACAGGCTGGTTACTCAGAACATAGGATCTAGAATATTCACTTCTATACAGGCAGTGACTCTGTGGACCAAAGTGCTCGTGGTAACTCTTAGGGACATGGCGTTGTTCTGAGCTTAACTGAAAAGAAGCTTAACTTAACCAGAACAGCCCCCAGCATACCAGAACACAGGGCACACATTTACCCCAAAGCAGACACAGAGAAGATGGGAGGGAGGAGGGGTTATTGGACAGGTGGATGGATGGACAGAAGGAGGCAGGGAGACTTCTACAGACTGACTTAAGGCAGGAGCCAGGCAGAGCTAAAGGGAAATGAAGGTGCCAGTGTCCATTTGCCTTTTGGCCTTTGCCACTGCCGTTGTTACTGTCACTATCCTCGTAATTATTTCCAAGTAGCACGATTCACTACAACAGCAAGGTGGGTTTCACAGTGTCCATTCTCTAACAGGTAGAGTTCAGAATGAAAGCCCCATGCTCTATCAAAAAAAGAGCGGGCCTTGAAAATAAGAAGTAGCATGTGTGTAAACTACTTAAGCTTATTACAATCGATGATGCACTTGGATTCACATAGATGTTACAGGGAAATATCTCTGAGGATGCGTTAAAGAACTGATTGCCTACACGTGGCAAAGGAATGTACCCTTCTGTATTTGTACTCCCATATTCTCAACAAAGGCAGTAGATGCCATTCAGGTCACAGGCTGTGCCTGCAATGCCATCAAGTCACATAAAAACACATGCACTTGAACGTGTATGTGTGTACTTTCTTCTGAAATGGTTTTCAGATGAATACACGGATGTTGTCTGAAAGATTAGAAACAGGGTTTGTGTATTTGAAAACAAACTCGTACATAGTAAGCTGCTGGTCATGATGAAGGGAAACCGTTAATTTCTTCATTCTCACTTCATCATTAATTTGACACACTTTTAAAGACAGGACCTTGCTATGTAGACCAGGCTGGCCTCAGACTCAGATATGCCTGCCTCTCTCTCACAAATGCCGGGATTAAAGGAGTGTTCCACTATGTCTGGAGGAATCCCTCAACTTGAGCATGTCACACCTCCTTCATCTGGATTCACCTTGACAAAGGCGCTCAGTGCTAAATCCATCTCACTGGTTAAAACTTTATTCTAGATAGAAGAGCAGACAGTTTGAAGCGGTGCTGTGGTGGCTGGGGAGGTAGGGTCAGTGGTTAGGAGCATTTGCCTGAGTTAGGTTTTCAGCACTCAAGAAAAGAGGCTCAGGGCTGCCCATAGCTGCAGCTCCAGAGTATCCAACGTCTTTATCTTTTCCCCATCAGCAACACACGCACACGCACTTAGAAATCTTTAAAAGTGTCATTTTGGTTTGTTTGTTTTGTTTTGAGGCAGGGTTTCTCTGTTTAACAGCTCAGGCTGTCCTGGAACTAGCTTTGTGTAGATCAGGCTGTGTAGACAGATATCTGCCTGCCTCTGCCTCCAGGGTGCTGGGATTACAGGCATTTGACATCCCCACCCAGTGTGTGTGTGTGTGTGTTTTAAGACAATTTTTCTAGGAAATGTAGCAAAGATTCTTTATGGTCCAGCACTAACTGGTTAGGAGACTCTGTTAAGGTGGGAGATGCTATATGGCCTCTGACATTACATTCTACATATAAGGTGGTTCCAGCCCAAGCCTTACTGATAAAACCATATTAATTAAACATTTACAGCATTTATAATTATAATTATAATTATACAGCATTTATAGTCATACAAAAAAATTAAAAACTAAAGTATTTCAGGCCTCAATATTTAGTTATAGCTTTAAATAAAAATAAAATCTTCAAATAGCCATAAGATGGTTCTGAATGGCCTATTTCATATAAAAAGTACAAAGGAGGCTTGATGTTTTTCTCTTTACTGATTGTTTTGGATAACAGCCTCCGACAGCATGCTGCTAATTCATTCTGCTTAAAACAGGCGCTTGAGCTGGGTTGACATTTTACGTAGTCTCTGGGGATCCTAGTTGACATTTTAAAGGGCTTCTAAGCATTTTATAATACCCTAAAATCTGGTTTTAATAAGCCATTCTGCTGAAATTGTTAACATACGGAATCACCTTTTACTGTTTGGCGCGAGATCAGGGGCTGGGGGACATCTTTTTCTGATTAGATATACAGTAGTCGGAGTAAAATGTGCAAATTCATGACATGCCCCATGGAGATGACATTGCTGCTCAGTACAGGCTCTCCTCATGTAGCATTCTGCCAGACTCAGAAGTCAGGGAGAGAAAAGAGGCGAAGGCTACTTATTTTCTCTTATTTTGAGCATCAGATATTTTTTTGTTGTAACTTACTCTTCTGTTATGAAGAGGCATGCCCAATAGTCTATTCATTTTCATTGCAAACAGCCCACAGCAAGCCGCTTCCTCATTACACGTGGCTGTGGGCACAAATCAAGTAGCTGTTTTCATCTCTTTGTGGGGAAGGGGTTAGACTACACCATATCTTTGCCGCCATACTCAGTGAGTGTATTTATGGGGTCTGCAGTCGACTGCTATTGTTGCCAGGAAGCCATTGAGACCAAACCCAACTTATCAGTCGGCTATCCTTACCCACAACGAATGTTAAAGATGTAAACTAGTTTTGCCTCCAAACTGAGACTGTGTGGTTCTAACGTGGAGCTGAGCTGCTGCATCCCAGGTGCTACCTGAATGCCATAATTCATAATTATGAATAAATAAGGCTGTAAGCTGAGTAGTGGATGCATGCATGCTTGCAATCCCAGAGTGTGTAGTAGGAGAGACCCTGTCTCTAAAAGCAAAAGGTACTGGCTTGAGGCTGGGGACTCTGAGGGGAAACATTTTAGAAGTTAAAGCAGGGAGTTTTAATTCTCAACCTACCAACCCACCATTATGCACATGTTAGGAAATGTAAAATAAAAATGATGGTCAAGACGAGGCAGGTTACCTCCGTCAGTGAGCATTTCCTTTCCTTAACCAAGGGATATTTTAGAGAAAAATCTTCAATGATCTAACTGAATCCCCTTGTGTCTATATTCAGTTTTCAGAGAAGACAGAATCAGAGACCCATTATTCTCTTTGTATTTCTTCTCCCCAGGGGACTGTTTCTGGTAAACTGACCCGTGGTTTGAAATTTGGTCAACACCCTGGCAAGAAATGCCATGAAAAGAACCAATCTCATTCAACAATACATTAAGATTATCTGTGTTTCTGCTGACCCTGGAAGGAAGCAGCATGCAAATAGAAAAGTCCCACGAAAGCAGTGGTCCCTCTACCTGTGGGTTGTGACCTTCTGGAGGTCACACATCAGATACCTGCATATCAGACATTCACATAATTATTCATAGCAGTAGCAAAATTACAGTCATGAAGTAGCAACAGAAATAATTTTATGGTTGGGGATCAGCACAACATGAGGGTTGTCAGCCCTCTGCACCCACCCGATAAGGCAGGCTTGGCTGATGAGCATCACAGGATCCAAGATGACACAAAGTTCTTAGCACAGTTCTCACATGGGGTAAACCCCCTCCCTGATCCTTCTCCTAGCATAAGTAGCTATCTAAAGGAGTTAATTCTCAAGTACAGTGAGTTTTACAGACATGGTTTCTGAAACGGCCACATGATACATGAACTTTTGTGATAGCAGTGTGCCCTCAACATAGAAATAGACTCCAAGACTCAGTAAGCTGTGGATTCACAATATGTGTTGGATTCACATGGGGTTTTCAGCAGTTTAAGTGCATCATATAAAATTCTTGAGCTTTACAGTGCATAATAAACAAGTTTAGTTAGCTGTTCATTCAACTCAAAAATAATGCATTGCCCAGTGCTCATGTCTTTGGGTGCATAATTTCCTTGCAGACACCTCTGCTCTTGTGAAAATCTCGCCTTTCGAGTTGATCTTGCTAATCAGAAACATGTTTATATAGTTCTGGATTCTGTCCAACATTTCTTTTTTCTCAGTTTCTTTCTTGTTCTCTGTGGCATCTCTCTGTCTCTCTCAAGGATTCTTAGAAGCTCTACGAGTTGGCATCCTAACCTCCTTGTCTCCACAGGGTCTCGCTGGAAAGCTATGACTAACCTAGAGAAACAGCCATATTATGAGGAGCAGGCCCGCCTCAGCAAGCAGCACCTGGAGAAATACCCAGACTATAAGTACAAGCCCAGGCCGAAGCGTACCTGCTTGGTAGACGGCAAGAAGCTTCGCATCGGGGAGTACAAGGCCATCATGCGGAACCGGAGGCAGGAAATGCGACAGTACTTCAACGTAGGGTACGAGAACTTCCTTCCCGCCCAATGCCACACAATGCCAACTTCCTGTTGTCCACAAGGGAATATCCCCCTTGGCTGTCCAGTTGCAAAGCAACCTTTTGGAAAGGAACCTACAGTCTTTTTTCCCCCTAAGATTATTTTGTACCCAGTATGTAGCCCTGAAATCATACATAACATACAGACAGACAGATATGTGTTTGTATGTGGAGGGACACCCACTGCCAGCCCCTTGCTGCCCTACGAGTTCCATTCACAAGTCGTTTGAAAGCACAGTCACTTGCTGTTACAAGCTTAGAGGTGTGGCTAGATCTTGCCCGGTCTTCTCCTGGCTAGTGTTCATGACTTCAAGCAGATAACATAACCCAACAGTAGTTCCAAAAGAGTCACTTTCTTCTGACTAGTGTAGAGCTACACACACACACACACACACACACGCACACACACTCACTCCTGTGTGCGGTTTTTGTGTATGCATCTTCTACAGTAGAGATTGCATTTAGGACACAGCAAGGTCACAGACAGGAGAGTTCCATCCTGAAGTTAGAACCCCGCCTCAAGGATGCTTCAGCAGCACTGCAGAATTCTCAAGATACACAAGAAAGAAGTCACTCGTGCTTAAAGCAGTAAGATACAGAGAGCGTAGGATAGCAAAGGCCACTCTGGGCCTAGGCAGAAGGTGGCTGGATAATAAAAGAACATGGATCATACCTGTCACACACCCTCCAGAGCCAGTGTGCTCTGTGCAACAAGGCTCTGGGACACCACAGTTTCTGGAGCATATAGTAAATCTACGAATGAAAGAAAGAGAAGGAAAGCCCAAATGAATGCCTGGGAATCCCATCCCACCAGCATCAGCCACATTAATCTTTAAGGTCCAGTGCAAAACCGAGAGTCCCCATGTTAAAAGGGTTTAAAGACAGGGGCAGTAGGACTTGGAAGTAAGTATGGAACTGTAGGCAACCCTGGGGTGGTATGTCTACAAGGCTGGCTCTGCCTGCAACCCCCAAAGGGCTCACACCATTTCACACACTACACAGAACACGATAGCTTTGTCAGCTCATACTTTGGGAGCCATAACATTATTCTGAAAGCTCTAAATAGTTTAGATTCTTTTTTCCCCATTACACTCGAACTATCTTTAGAGGCTCCATTGCAGGAAAAACAAAAATCCCTTCCATCCTTCAGCATGAAGAACTGGGAGGCAAGCTCGTGGGTAATTTTGCTTAATCTTTCTGTGATAGATTTTTTTAACCTAATAATAAAATATAGGATTATTTTAATTGTCAAATGGCAATTTGGTTAAATGCCTCCTAATCTGGGAGGCAAAACACAGGCAGGGGAAGGCACTAGAATCCACACAGGATGTCACGGAAGCGTGCTGGGTCCAGTTAGTTAGTGCTGAGGCAGAGGACAGCGGAGATCTCAGGCAGACACTCACCCTCTCTTTCTGTGGCAGGCAACAAGCACAGATTCCCATCGCGACTGCTGGGGTCGTGTACCCCGGAGCCATCGCCATGGCGGGAATGCCGTCCCCTCACCTGCCCTCGGAGCACTCGAGTGTGTCCAGCAGCCCAGAGCCTGGGATGCCCTTGATTCAGAGCACTTACAGTGTGAAGGGAGAAGACCCTCACATCAAAGAGGAGATCCAGGCTGAGGACATCAACGGGGAGGTGTACGATGAGTATGATGAGGAAGAAGATGACCCAGATGTGGATTATGGGAGTGACAGCGAACACCATATCGCGGGACAAGCCAACTGATAAGCGCCGACAGACTGTTGTGTGGTGAGCCGAGGACTTGAAGAAGCCCTAGCTGGTCCATCCTTACCAGTGGCCAAGCACATTAACTTTCTCATACACTGACTGTTATTTGAACTGTTAGTCTTAAATAGTTGGGACATCAGCTGACAAATAGACCTCAGCCTCAAAAGGCTCGGAAAGGAAACAATTTCCAAGCAGACAACATCAATAAGAGATTGAAATAAGCTATGAGTAAAACAAAGCCAGTAACTCAGCTGCTAGACCCCAGCACTGAAGTCTCACCCGCCAACTTTTTTTTTTTTAATAAACTTTATGGCTGTTTGTTCTATAACTAGAAATTCTCACTCAGGTACACAGTGCCAACAAGTGGCTTGTGAATGTGTTTTGTTGTTTTGTGCTACAATTTTTTAAAAAGAAATTAAGTTTTGTTTTTGTTTTGTTGGGGGAATGGTTCTGGGTTTTTCTTTTACCTTTTC